>OX411307.1:180155449-180504054 GCA_948150685.1 Rhaphigaster nebulosa | reverse complement strand
TGCTGATTTATTTTTATTGGACCTATTGATTTTTTATATTTCTGTTTTTAGTACATTGGCGCATACGGATTTGGAAATAGAGTCGTTATAATATTTTACTAGACCGGTTTCGATGTGAACCGCAAGATTTTCACACATTTTTGAGTTTACAGGTGAATTTATGGAGTGTTTTAAGCCTTTATTAAGAAGGTTGTTTTCAGTTTCCGATAAGGTGGTGCTAGAGAGATTGAGAACACGTTGGGAAAATTGGTTTTGACTTTGGGAATTGTTTGACGAACCAGAAGAACTGATATTTATATTGACATAGTTTAACCGTAATTTTGTAAGTTTCTTTTCTAGAGGGAAAACCTGACCCTTAAACCGTTCACCTAAAAACATCCTACCAATCTTTCGTTCATTGTTAGTACAATGCGAGAAGAAACCAGTACAAACTTTTCTGTTTGATATAATCTATTTAAACCTTGGTGAGTACCAACATGTTTTTGATTTCTTTATATTGATGTATTTTAAATTGCTTGTTTTTGAATTTTTTGTGTGTTTTTAGAACTGAGGATGAATGTATAACATTCGAAACTAGTTTTCAATAAAAAAAATTTATAGAAGTGGCAAATAATTTATCAATCTCTAATTAGATTGATCCTTTTATACCATCATGCGGATGTCAACTGAAGTGCACTTTAGCTGGCCAGTGTCAGGTAACTACTGAAATTACTACTAACCCCTGGATGACAACACACGGAATTATTCACAGACCCAATGTCAAGGTTAATAAGAGTAGTGGAGGATAGCCGGGCGAGGTGTCAGCTCGTGGTAGTTAACGAGCCCTCTGGCCCAACGTGTGTTGGAGCGAGGGGCCAGAGTTGGATAGATGTGACACTCGCCAATACTACAATGGCGCGGCGCATTGCGGACTGGACCCTACGGTCCGACACGAGCTCCGACCACCGGGTCATCGCCTTCAGTGTGGTGCAGGAGGAAGGCAGGAACGCCCTTGAGATAGAAAAGGGCTTCGTGACCCGAACGGCGGATTGGAGGGCCTTCTCCAGCGAGCTGGAGAGTGTACTCGTTGACAGAGAGTGGGATGAGATGGCGCCGATGGAGGTGGAGTCAGGAATAGACCACAGGGTGGCAATGTTGACGGGCGCCATCACAGAAGCGGCAAGTGCATCCCTCCGCCGTCGGAAGGCGAGAGTACGTCCGGTCCCATGGTGGACGCCGCCCCTAACCCAACTGAAGAGGGATTACTACAGGGCGAGGCGTAGGTACCAGGAGTGCAGAGACGACGAGTCGAGACCTGCACTCCGTGAAAAGATCAAGCGTAGGTATAGGGTGTACCCCAACGGAGTGCGTCACCAGAAGAATAGGTCCTGGGACGAATTGGCACTGGAAAAGGTGAAGCCTCTCACGATGATGGCTTCCCTCAGAATGGGAGTAACCCAGGCAACCACCCTTGAGGAAGCTGCGTCAATGTACGTAGACTTCATATACCCCAGGGACGACCCGTCCCAGGACAGCGAGGCAGACGCCATGGTGAGACGCAACACGGTATACCCACCAGGTACCGACCTATGCCCACCATGAGACATATGGGACCTTCGTCTAGCCATGGAGAAGCAGAGGAACGGGAGAGCTCCAGGACTGGATGGGATAGACGCTGCGGTCCTCAGGAACAGTGCCCCGTACATAGAGGACGAGCTCCTCCGGATATTCAACGAGTGCTTGGATAAGGGATACTTTCCGAGCAAGTGGAGGACCGCAGATTTGAGATTGCTCTACAAGGGAGGAGGGAAGGACAAGGAATCGCCTAAGACGTACAGGCCGATATGTCTCCTTCCTGTCGTCAGTAAAGTCCTGGAGCACCTGATGGTCGCGCGACTTCGCCCGATCCTCAGTGCAGCTAGCCATCCATGGCAGTTCGGCTCGACCCGTGGCAAGGGAACCACAGACGCGCTGTTGAGAGTGCGTAGGGACGTGGAGGAGAGGGCGGAGAAGTACGTTATATTAATTCTCTTTGACATATCCTCCGCCTTCGACAGTGAATGGTGGCCCTACGTGCTCCAGCGGCTGCAGGAATTCGACACCCCCAGCAATTTGTACTCCCTCGTGAGTGGTTACCTCAGCGACAGGAGTGTGAGGATCAGAGGTAGCTACTACGAGGTAGAGCGAAGGATCGAGAGAGGCTGTCCACAGGGCTCTGTCCTGGGTCTGGCCCTTTGGAAGCTCGTCTTCGACCAGCTGCTGGGGAAACTGGAAGAGAGAGAGTTCCTTGCCACGGTCTACGTCGACGACCTGGCGGTCATAGTGGCCGAGGATAGCAGAGCCAGGCTGAAAACGCAGGCGGAGAGATGCGCCAGTCTCGTGTCGGAATGGTGCGTGAGGAGGAAGCTGAGCCAGGCCATGCTCGTCAGAGCCTCCACAGACAGGGCACATCCTATAATACTGGACATAGGCGGCCAGAGGGTGAGGATGGGTGAGGAGGTGACATACCTCGGAGTGAGGATGAGGAGAAACTTCGACGTCACCCCTCACCTAGAGTACCTCAAGGATAGGGTGACCCTGTCTGTCAATGGTTTGTGTAGAATTGGGTGTGCGTTTTGGGGCCTCAGATACCCAGCTACAATGACCATCTACAAGGGAGTGGTCATGGGTATCTTGAGGTACGCATCCCCAGCATGGAGCCAACACCTCACGCAATTGCAGAGGAAGAGACTGGCCACGATCCAGAGACTGGCTCTGCTTAGGGTCACGAAGACCTATAGAACGGTGTCGCATGAGGCGGTGCAGGTGCTGGCCGGAGCGATGCCCCTGGACCTCGTCCTCAAGGAGGACAGAACGAAGTATGATGTGAAGAGGCAGGGGCTCGACGCGCTTCTAGAGGGACTCCGTAACAGAGTTGGCGAGACTCCCACCCATTGGAAGAAGATTTTAAGGGAGGATACCATCGAGGAATGGAACAGACGGTGGGTAGGTAGCCAGAAGGGAGCTACCTTGAGGAAGTTCTTCCCACCGTCCAAGCAAGATTGAAGGCAAGATGGGTCCTCCCCGACTATTGGGTCTCGCAGATGCTGACAGGGCATGGAGGTTTCCGGGGGAAACTACACGACCATGGAAAAGACATAGACCCCCGGTGCCCCACCTGTGGAGTTCCCGAAACAGCAGAGCACGTTATCGTATCCTGCACTGCAGTAGAAGGACACCGTGCCAGGTTGTCGAGAAAGACTGGGATCTTCGCCCTCGCCGAGTCGGACTTCCCCCGTCTGATGGAGGAAGAAGCGTACCCCTTCTTCAAGGAGTTCATATACGGGTGGAAGGAAGTGGTGGGCCCCGAGCACTTCACACTGGGAAGGGCCAGACCACCCGACGTCGGCGAGCCTGAGGATGGTTGACGGGACCCGGACGGAAGCAGTGGATCGGGAAGGCTGGGCCGGCTTCCGGACGGATGCAGCCAGTGAGAGGATCCGGATCGATGCGGTGGACCAGGAGGGCTGAACCAGTATCCGGACGGATGGAGTTGAAGAAGGGATCCGGACGGATGCGGTTGACCAGGAATGCTGGACGGCACCGGACGGATGGAGAGGATAAGGTGCAGCCCTAAGGTGCGCAAACGCACACCGGGCTGCACCACAGTAGCAGACAAATTGTTCCCCAAAATATACTATCCTCATTTGTTAATGTATAATAAGAATTTTTAATAAATGAGTTGATTATTCGTGGCAGTGGCATACGCTATCCCAGCGTAATACCCCACTGCCACCACGACCCCGTATGACCGAAAGGTAAGGTAGGGAAGAAAAAAAAAAAAAAAAAAGGTTAATAAACATGCGGAATCTTCGAGAAGCCTGGATTGTTATTATAAATAAGTTAGCCTCACGCATTACCGATCTGCAGATATCAACACGACACTCCCACCACCTCCCAGTATACCACCGGGGCCTTATCACCGCCAACATACGCGTGTAAATACAGTTTCTAATAATACAAAGCCCTGTACACTATTTTTATGGAATGTTGATGGGTATAAGAATTTTTTGAAAAAATAGACAGTTCAAAAAATCATCTATAGTTTATCTTTGTGAAACGCACTTACTTAAAAGGCCGGCGGCCACGCCACCAGCGCTCTCAACCGGTAGTATAATTTGTTTCTACTAATCAGCCTATTGTAAAAAAAGAGGAAGAAACACTTATTCATCCCCCCAATATAAACCTACCACCTCATGAGTCGACACCTCCATCTAATATTTTGATTAATCCTTTAACGACCGAGACCCGCCCTAAGTTTAAGTCGTCTATACCTCTATCTACTCTACCTGGGCTTAGACCGGATGTATTAGATCTTTTTTCGTCATCAGCCACTTATGAGAGTACTTCACCTTTAGAAGAAATCAGTCAACACGCTTCTCCACCCCAAGGTGTTGAAACTGTTTTTAACTATTTAGACCAGATTGGTAAAGAGGCTACGAAATATATACTCAAATTCACTACAAATCAGACCGCCGATTTGGATCAGATTTATGGAATCTGCTATAACGGGGAAAATTTCACTCTCGGTGACACGATTATATCCGTCGAGAACGATTGGTTGAATGTAGATGGGTCGCTTTATAGAATTACTCCAGGGCTTGCAGAGCTATTGTTCCTAAAAGACCCCGATATGTCTAAAGTTCAAGAAGACGATAAACATAATTATAAAACTCTTTTAACAAAAACCAATGCACATAAAATGAATTATAGCACAACGGGATCAGTGAATGTTCAAAAAGAGAACCAAAAATACCGGAAAGTAATCGTTAAGCTTTTTCCACCTAGAGAAAAAATCAAAGGGAAAGGTTATAAATGTGAAGACCCTAATCATCTAGTTGAAAAATTGAAATTTTTATTGGAATCTCACGACCCGGAAATAGAGATTCTGAAGATTGAAAAAAGACTTCGAAAGATGGGTATACTATTATAAATGTCGGTAGGGAGGGGATATTATTCCATTATGCCTACAGATTTCGACCAGGTCGGATGTCAAGAAACAGGTAGTCGAGGAATTACATAAACCGACGAAACGATCCTTTCCTATGAGGAAGGTAATTCTGAAGAGTAACGATGACCTATGGATGGTGGATTTAATCGAGCTATATTCATACGCTAAAGAAAATAAAGGCTACAAATATATTTTAGCTGCAATTGACTGTTTTTCTAAATTCGCGTGGCTAGTTCCTTTGAAATCAAAGTCCGGAGGAGAAATAACGTCAGCTTTTGAAAAGATTCTAGTCCGGGGTGTTAGAAAACCTCGTAACTTACAGTCTGATCGGGAGAATGAGTTCTACAATTCATTTTTCCGAAAATTATTGAAACCAAACGGATAAATCATTACTCTACTTTTAGTAATATGAAACCTTGTATCGTAGAAAGATTTATACGAACGAAAAATAATAAAATGTGGAAGCAGTTTAGTCTGCAGGGAACATATGAATGGATTACAATATACGAAGACCTAGTAAAAATATATAATGATACAGTGCACAGAACTATCAAGATGAAACCATCTTTAGTTAAGTGTAAAAAGATTGAAAAACATTTATTAGAAACTGTATATAGTAGTTGCCGCGGGGGTCCATTATCGAGTCGAAAACAACCCACGGAAGAAGTCGGCGATTTTGTCAGAATTTCAAAACATAAAGCCGATTTTGCTAAAGGATATCGCCCATCGTGGTCAGCCGAGATCTTCAAGATCGATCAAGTGAGAATAACCATTCCGGTAACCTATCATCTTAAAGATAAGTCGATCGCGGGCGGGTTTTATGAGCCTGAAATTCAAAGAGTGAAATATCCTAACATGTATTTGGTAGAAAATATTTTCAAACGAAAAGGTGATACAGTTTTGGTAAAGTGGTAGGGGTTCGATCCCAGCCATAACAGCTGGGAAAGCAAAAAGAATATAAATATATAACGACTTGGACGGGTATTCTCTTCAGTCGCTGTTTGACACTGTTGTGGTTAATATCGACATGTTTAAGACAAAAGAAAAGAAGAATGTACGTGTTTCCCTCTAATCTTCTATAAATTGAAACGGTAATCTCTTAACCTCCTTCAGTTGCTGTAGTTTAGTCAGTCATGAGGTTAGATTTTGGAGAAGTGTATAAAAGGAAAAAATGTGTTACGAACACAGCTCATTCTACTGAATAACCTCGGAGGTGCAATATCTCCTCCTCTGACGAAAGAAAATCTTCAATTTCTTCAGTCGGCCGGTTATCGTGTAGTATGGAAGAAATGACAGATCTCGGTTCAACCGTCCCATTTGTCGATTCTATCCAGGGTATAGAATATCATTCCCATTTCCCGTACGCGTAGACGAAACTACATCGAGGTGACGAGATTAGAATCTTGGTCCAGTATCAAGATGTTTGTCACTCTACCTCCTCAGAGCTTTCTATATTTCGAAGGACGATTTTTAAAAGAGAACGGCACCGCGGCTTCCACATCAGCTAAATTAACGAATAATGTTATAGCTTATTTATTCGATGCAATGAATAGTGAAATCACCAATATCCTGAAGGGCATGATTTCGTTCCGGGGTGGTTCCGCTACGGAACATCTCTGTTGGTGCTGCCCTACATCCGATTCACTCAGCGGGATAGTATCTGGTGACGGCTATTTTACCATATGCATACCCCTATCGCACTTACTGGGGTTCGCGGAGGACTACCAGGAAATCATTGTCAACGTTAAACAAGAGCTGATTCTCATAAGATCGCGTTCAGACGAAAATAGTTATACATCTAAACGTACAACTTTGACCTATCCGACAGCAGAGAAAGCGAAAATTGAATTGACCAAGCTATGCTGGAAATTACCTTATGTATCGGTGAACGAATTAACACGATTAACACTTTTACATCAGCTTAAATCGGAAAAAGTCGTTCCGGTAGGATTCAGGAGCTGGGAGTTGTTCGTTTACCCCCTTTTGCCCTCTACGCAGAGACAAGTTTGGGCGGTCAAAACTTCTAATCAGATGGAGAAGCCGAGATATGTTGTACTGGGGTTTTCTTCCGGCCGAATGAACAGAGTCGAAAAGGATGCTAGTAGATTCGATCATTGCAATATCAGTAACGTCAAACTCTTTTTAAATTCTAAATCTTATCCTTATGATGATTTAAATGTGGATTTCGATAGGAATAGATTCGCTATGTTCTATTTTCAAAACTCAAGCGGTGTGGTCTTGGATTTTCAATGTTATGTTGACGATTTAAATAATTATACTGTTAAAGAATTATCGATTTTTGATTTAAATTATTATGCAGTCAGTCACTGGCTTTTCAAACCACCTTCGGTGGGGGAGGGGAGGGGAGGGGAAGAGGGAAGGGGAGGGGAGGGGAGGGAAGGGGAAGGGGGAGGGGAAGGGGATGGGAGGGGAGGGGGAGAGAGGGAGAATGAGGGTGAGAGGGTGAGAGGGAGAGAGGGAGAGAGGCTCCTGTAGAATAATCATCGACTGGGAGTAGAACCACCAATCTTACCCTACTCATATTGTTTAAAATCCTAGAACCTTTACTTTTAAACCGGATTCACAGGTACGTCAGACAGAATAAACTGATAATAGAAGAACAGTTTGGCTTCAGGGAGCATCACTCCACTGCCGATCAACTAGCTCGCCTCACAGATTTCATTACCGAAGTATTTAACGCTCGGAAACATACCGGCATGCTTTTGTTAGACCTTGAAAAAGCTTTCGACCTGGTCTTATTAATAAACTAATTTTATACAAATTTCCTCCGTATTTAGTTCACATCTTACATTAATTTCTTTCCAAGAGACAATTTTATACTCAAATAAACTCATCTACCTTCAAAGTACTCCCATTCTCAGCTGGCCTTCCTCAAGGTTCCTCTCCCTCTCCATTTTTTTTTTTCTTCCCCTCCCTATTTATTTTAAACTAATTTTATACAAATTTCCTCCGTATTTAGTTCACATCTTACATTAATTTCTTTCCAAGAGACAATTCTATACTCAAATAAACTCATCTACCTTCAAAGTACTCCCATTCTCAGCTGGCCTTCCTCAAGGTTCCTCTCCCTCTCCCTCTCATCAAAATACTCAAATAAACTCATCTACCTTCAAAGTACTCCCATTCTCAGCTGGCCTTCCTCAAGGTCCCTCTCCCTCTCCCTTTTTTAAAATCACGTCCATGCTCCAAGACCTAGAACTTCCCACAATTCAACAATACTTCTTCGCTCAAACCAAATCACATTTTGCGAGAACAATAGCTTCCGAAAACCCATTGATAAAAGAGATCGGTAATTACAATAAAAATTCTCTTCGACGTTACACCCACAAAAGAACCAAACACGTACTCCTAACTTAACATAGTTTGTGTGTCAGATGTATTATATTTTACTCTAGTTATGTATTCTTCTTATTTATTTTTTTTCTTTTTCCTATGTAGGATTTTTATTTTCTATTTTCCGTATTATTATTATACGAACAATGTAAAGATATAAAACCTAATTATTGTTAAAAATATTAATCATGTAAAGGATGTGAAACCCGGAACATGATTACACAGAGTTTTTGTAATTAAAAAAAAATTTAGAATAAAACTTTATTATTATTAATATTAATTCAAATTTTGGTCACTTTTCAGAGGATGGTGCAGGAGTGAACTCTTCGATGTCTTTCAGCTCTTTATCTTGAAAGTATCAAAATGTGTTTCTTCTTCTTCGACATCCACTTCCTTGTCATGTGGAGCAGTTTCAAGAGCTAAAATGTCTTCCTCGAACAGGCAATTGGTGTATATGTGACCTTTACAGTTGGCACAAATGACTGAACATTTGATTCCAGGCTATTTGGCTAGCTTTCGTACAAGAGCATACAATGTTGTTCAGCAGTTATTGGGGTGCTGGTGGTAGGCATGTGGCATTTGGAAGTTGACCATCTTAAGTATTCTTCCACTCCACAGCTGCGGATTAAGGAGGTTTCTTCTCCACACTTTTACCAGCAAGTACACCCTCAGGGAATGCTAGCGAACAACAGCTTCAGTTGGGGGCAAACTTGCCAAGTTGAAATAAACTTTTGGAAGAGATGTAGGTGACAGTGATTTGTTGCTGTCACCCGCATATAACTACACTTGGCTACAATAAACCTGCCAATAAATCATCAACCTGATCAGGAAACTGATTTCTTAAGTCTGTTGAGAGAGGTTGACAAATTCACTTTTGCCTTGTCTGAAAAATGCAGGCATGCTGTCAGGATAAGCATGAATATTAGACCAAAAACTATTGTTAAAATTACCAAAAATATTACTCAAAATCCAACCCATCAACATAAGATTGGATTTTGACTAATATTTTTGGTAACTTTAACAATAGTTTTTTTATCTAATTTTCATGCTTATCCTTAAAAATCGCTCCAAATTTGGCGATTATAGACATTTAGGTGATCAGTTGCCTTCTTCTTATTAACCTCCCCTTCCCCACTCTCTTAAAAAAAATTCTGCGTACGCCCCAGGTAAATGTGCTTAAGAAATTAATAAATTGAAAATTAAGTTCAAAAATCCAAAATCAAAAGTGAAATTTACATCACATGGCAATAGCAACATTAACTAACATAAACAATACTAAAAATTCTGAAGATGAAAATGTACTCATCAAAAAATAAGAAATTTGGACAATATTTTTTAGTTGGAAGCATGTTGTTTACAACCAGAGCATCAATGTTAGGCATGATGGAGCTCAACATGATTCTTAAGTCCTTTTCAATACTGGGTGCTTTCGTTCTTACCATGGTAACCATCCTGAGTCATTTTTATAATTGTAGATTGTTTGTATTAATCTTATAATTGATACATTCAATAATAATTTTTAAAAAATTGTTACTCTCATTGAACGTGCTAAAAAGATGCTTGTTTGACGTGTAACGTCCTTGCGCACCACTGGTGGTACGAGTACCACGGCTTGGAAACCCCTGCCATAGAGCATCTTTGGGACCAGCTTAGGAGGTCCATTCGGCGTGACCTCAAGGAGCTAAGAATTGCCGTAGTAGAAAAACGGGATCAGATTTCTCAAAACCGTATAGTCGATCTTATTCGCAATAAGCCAAAACGGGTATTATCATAATCCAAGCAAGAGGAGGCAGCGCTCTATCCTAGAGTCTAGGATCAGTGTGTTTTCAATTTTATGAAAACATTTATAAAAGTTTTATTTTTCGTTTTCAACATCTTAGTTTTTTTTTCTTTACATTACATTATTTGTTTGTAAGAAGCGTTATGTTTTATTGTTTCCTATTTTCATTCCGTTGGGAAAGTAATAATTCCAAAATTCAAGGTGCGCCGGTTTTTTGGACTCGAATGTAAATAATCAAAATTCTTTGTAAACTTAGGTGTAGTCATATCTCCATTTCTTTCAGGTTTTTAATTTCATACAATATACGATTAATGCAAAGAATTGGAAACTCAATAGCATATAATAATATATTTATTGCATAGCAAATAAAAATCAAAGAGATCAATTCTTAAACTTTATTACTCTAAATGACAACGATAGCTCATAAAAACAATTCTGACTATAATGGATGATATTGCAATCCTTGAATGAAACATCATAGTGTTTAATCTTAATAAATATATATTTTTTTAAATATAACTGGAATAATGGCAGCATTAATAACCCACATTGTTAAAAACTATTTATTATTCCTCCTTTTTACAAAATATTTATAACGATTTAATTACAGGGAGAAATTACAAGAGAAGATTTTAACAATAATTGTAAATGTGATTATAAAACTACAAAAAACATACATACAAATGGACAAGTTTTTATTCTCAAGAAAATGAAAGACTAATTAAATATAATTCAGAAAAAAAACAGTAAAATAAAGTAAAAATAATATTAATTCATGAATTTCAACAAATACTTTTTAATAAATAAACAATAAAAATGAACCTTCATTACCCTAAGGGTAATGAGATAAAACCTCGATGCATATTCTCGATCAAATTCCTTCATTGATAATGTAGACATTGATATTTCAGACTCTGTAAGGGCTTTTAACAGTTTCCAAAGGAAAAATATTTGGAAAATTCACATCGATATTTTTTGCCTTGGAATATTCAATTAGATCTAAAACAAGACACGACTCTTTACCTCTCCAACCCAACTTGTTCTTGGGACAATTATTTTTAAAAGATATAGATCTAAAGAATTTATGCTATGCAAAATTTCCGGTAGAGCAAGTTTTTCAATACGATGTCTGGAACGGTTTTTTGAGTGATTTATCACATTTTCCCAACAAAAACTGGAGCCGCCATCTTGAAAAAAAAACCTCAAAAAGTTCGTGTTTTTTATTTAGTTTTAGTCCATTATCTGCCAAAATATGCACCTGACAAAAAATGTCTTTTCCATTCTAAAAGTAGGCTAAATTAGCTACAGCTTGAGACCAAATTTACTTGTCTACCTCGAATAGTTTTGGATCTCTCCAAATTTAAGATAAATTTTGCATAAATGGAAAAATATGAACTTTTAACCAATTATTCTTCGGTAACGTCTGAACGATCAAACCTACAGTAAAACTTCACAGGACAACTCTTGAACGACAGTTTATTTATAAGTAGAGTACTTAAACGTTTTGTTACCTCCAACAGATACAAGATACAGATGTTTTAAAAATATATCATCGTTGTCACGAGAAAGCCATTTTGGTTATTTTTATATTTTTTAGTGTCTAAATTAATATGAAATAAGAATCATTGAGAATTTATTAACGAAAATTTATTTACTATTCAGAAAATTTAAAACTTGAACATAGTTTATAGCACATAGGATATTTTTTCGTGGCAATGATGATGTCCTCAGCAACTATTAAATACATTTAAATAAAAGTTAGTTTAGTCTTATAGTTAAACATTTTGTCACAGGCGAAATAATACCTTTTGATCTGTTAAAAGTATCAAAACGTTTACGTACTCATCTTGTTGCAAATTAACTTTAGTTTAATAGTTATCCTATGAAGTTTTACTGTAGGTTTGGCCATTTAGAAGCTACCGGGCAAAGATTGGTGATAAGTTAATATTTTCCATTTTTGCAAAATTGATCTTTTACTTGGAGATTTTACACTTGGAGAGCTCAAAAACTATTCGAGGTAGAAAACTAAATTTGGTTTCAAGCTGTAGCAAATTTAGTCTACTTTTAGAATGGAAAAGACATTTTTTGTCAGTTGTATGTTCTGTTTTTTCTACATGGCGGCTATCAGCAATTTTTATAGCTCTACCGAAAATTTTCATTAACTCTACAAGAAATTTTAAATTTTCATTAACTCTACAAGAAATTTTGCATCCAGAAGACCATTTTTGTGACAATTTGACTGGACTTAACAGCTGTATTTCCGAAAGTATTCAAAGTAGAAAACTCAATTAGGCCTCAAACTGTAGAAAATTTAGTCTAATTTTAGAATGGAAATAACTTCTTTTTTTGGCAGATAATGGGCTAAAACTAAAAAAAACAAAAATTTAGAGTTTTTTTTATGATGGCGGCTACAGCTGCAACCAATTTTGCTGTAAAAATGTCAAAAATCACTCACACAACCATTCCAGACATCATCCGGAAATTTTGCATCCAGATGGTGACAATTTGACTGGACTATACAGGGTGTTCAAGATTCAATTGACACTCCTTAAAATCCGAAATTTTTGGAATTCAGAGGTGAAACCTGGTGGGGCACATCTGTGTTGCCTGAAGTTTCCTTTGAGCTCATATCCAAGACCCTAACTTTCTCCAGTACCTCTCCAGCGCACATAACTCTGAACTTTTTAAAGGAATGGGTTAAATTTTTTGAAGGATTCTTATAAGAAATCAAATTCTAAAGCGGTGTTATATTGGTGAAAATAAGGATCCAACGCATCGGTAAGGCGATAATCACAAAAAAAAAACGCAACAAATTTGGGTTAATGTTAAACAGGATTATCTCAGTTAATACTTAACGTAGGGCTCTGTACATAAATTAATTTTATAGCTAATTCAATTACTTACAACATTTACTCTGGAAGTATATTTGATAAAAGGCTTCTTTTGGAGGCAAATGAAAATTTGTCTGAAAAAAATCTGATTTATTTGCGGGAGGGGAGGGGGGGGGGTATTAGCGCCTTAGCTAAGCGTCGGATCATTTCATTCATTTCTTAGTCTGTTATTTGTGGTTGTTCATTTAATACCACTCTTAATGCAATTGCTAGTTCAGAATTTAATTTTTCAACTGTACAATTGTATAATACCTTTATACCATATATTAAACAGAAGGTGTTCATTCCATTTATAGTATCCATATTGACACCATCATTATCGAATACCATTGAAATTAAAGCATCATCACAACTTAGTCTTGAGAGAAATATATAGGGTTTTCAAGACTGGAATGACACTTCCCTCCCACCTCCCACCATTAAAATCCACAGTGTTTGGAATTTAGAGGTGAAACTTGGTGAAGCACAACTGTGTCGTCTGAAGTTTCTTTTGAGCTCATATTCAACCCCCTAGCTTTCCCAGCGCACATGACTCAGGAATTTTCAATGGGATGGAGTATATTTTATGACGGATTCTTTATAGGAAATCAAATTCTAAAGTGATGCTTGAACACCCTATATAGTTCTCTCAAGACTAAGTTGTGATGATGCTTTAATTTCAATGGTTTTCGATAATGATGGTGTCAATATAGATACTATAAATGGAATGAACACCTTCTATTTAATATATGGTATAAAGGTATTATACAATTGTACAGTTGAAAAATAAACTCCTCTAGCAGTTGCATTAAGAGTGGTATAAAATGAACAACCAAAAGTAACAGACTAGGAAATGAATAAACTTGATGTCCCAATACAATTGGTGACAAAGAATATATCACTCTAAAGGTTGTGAAGATGACTTACAAGGTAGGAGTTTGGAAAAGGCATCAGATTTATCTCTAACTGCAAAGCGGTTTAGACATAGCAAAAACTAACATTTCAGTTTATGACATTTTACACTAATAACCACAACAAATCACTGTATAAATTTACATCCGTTATTAAATATATTTTTCATACACATTTCCTATTCTTTTTTTAGGATACTCATACAATAAAGTTTTTTTTAAAAGTTTTTTAGGTACATATCAGAGTCATCAGACTTTTTTTAAAATTTCTTTTCCCTAATTTTCAAAATTCACGTTCAATTGACGCAAAACTTATGATCCTAAATTCATGTGTGAAACACATTTTTTGCTGAAAGCACATTTTTAGAGTTATTAACGAAATCTAATTACAGTTAAAGTATGTCCAATCAAAATGAAAAAAACTTTACAATGCAGCTGCCATATCAGTAGCAACCGCCTTATCAGTAGCAGCCGCCTTATCAGTAGCAGTCGCCGCACTACCCCTCTTTAGTGCCATTTGAGCTAACTGCTTTCTATTCAATTCTTAAATTTGTATTAATTTGAATTATTATTCCTTTAATTAGATATTATTTAAAATTAATATTACTGTCGACTTCCGATGGTCTGGGGAAGTTGCACTTAAAGCAGAAATAATTTAAATTATTTATGGTAAGAGCCCAATCTCAACTAAAAAGGATCCGTTGGGGATTTGTATATCTCTTGAGCGAGTCAACAGCTGTGATCATATAAAAGTATTGATAATTCAAATTACGGTAAGGCCCCGACCTCAACTGAAAATGATCCGTTGGGGCTTAGTATATCTCTTGAGCAAGCGTACTGAGCGGAAGTCGACAGCACTAATAATTTTAAATAATATCTAGTTAAAAGAGTAATCATTTTAATAATCCCAATGAGTATGAATTTTACAATAGAATAGTAAGCAGTTAGCACAAATGGCTCTAGAGTGTGCTACTGCGGCGACTGCGATTGATAAGGCAGCTACATTGTAAAGATGCACCAAAATTTGTTTTTTTTCAGAAATTATAGAAAAACAGCTTACAAGCTACTATTTATTTTTAATTTGAAAACTAAAGGTCCTCAGTCAACACAGAATTGTATCCTCTACAATTTATGTATGAGTGACTTTTTTCTGTTAGTGTCATTCTCGCTTTATTTGGAAAACACTAACAATAGTTGTTCAACAAAATATTCAAACAATGCAACTTTTCAAAGCATCTTTCAGGCACTTAATTTTTTCCAGTTCATTAAGTTAATATACTCAACTGTAATAACTGTACAACTGTATGTACTGTAATTTATATAATAAAAATTTCTTTGGTCAGAAGTGAACTTTAGTTATTGACAAAAAACTCAGAAATCTACTTTATTCAGTTCAGTCCCTGAACTAGGCAATGACGTTCCTGCAGGAGGTATGAACAAACCAATGGGTTTTACCATCATCTGAAATCAAAGATTTATTCAATTACACAACTGATAATTAAGTAGTGAAGTAGTAGAAACAACTATTAAATTATAAGCGGAGGAAAGATGCCATGTAACAAATTTTCGAAAATTGATTTTTTCTTACAAACAAAGGTGTAATGTACTTATATTCGCCTTGTAACATTAACAACCCAAGATTCTTGGTGAATCGTATGATTGCTCAGTGGATTGGGTAGATCATGTCCATAAAAAAAAATTTTATTTGTCAATTTCTCAAAACTTTAAATTTGTAACATAACACCTTCATCCACTCATGTTTTCAAAATATCAAAGTGTTATTGATATTAAGTGATGTTTTTTATCTTAAGACAGTGGAAATTGATAAAGACTGCTATCTTTGCTACTTATTTGTTTCTACCTCTACACTGTTACAAAATATTTGTTCACAACAATTAATATAACATAATGGGCATGTTATCGTTGACTATTTAAACTGAACCTCTAACTGAATAAATGAAATTCTAGGATCATGCTTTCATAAAGATGATGTTTTAAATAGTTTGTGATGCTGAGGTTACAGTTTCTTCATTTGGAACTGAAATACTCAGACATCGTCAATGATCATCAAAATAAAAATTGATTAAGACTAATCTTTGCTACTTTACTTTTCTAACACAAGAGTCTCACAAAATATATCTTTAAAATATTTAATATAACATAAATCCATAAAAAAATGGAAGGTCATTTTTTAGCAATGATTACTAAATATATTGATACAAAACGTTATGACCTTTTTGGATGAATAGAAAAAATACAATGAAATGTCAGTTAAAGACATTCCTAATATTTATACATAGAAACAGGATCTATTAACACTAATTTAATATATATATATATATATATATATATATATATATATATATATATATATTAAATTAGTGTTAATAGATCCTGTTTCTATGTATAAATATTAGGAATGAAAAAAAAAAAAATATATATATATATATATATATAATATATAGCTGAAAGAAGATAAAAAAAAAAATGTAAAATAAGGTTAAATCTAAAACTTCTTTTATCTATTTATTCAATGCCAACTCTTGGCATATTTGTCATTTGGTGCCATGCAGGCCAATAAATATTGGATATCCTGACTGGTTCCTGATCTTGAACACCATAGTAGATTCCGCTTGCAAAGCTATACAGGTGTTCAAATGTTCTGTATCCATATCCCCCAGCTGGCAAAGAGGAAACTCTGGTGAGTCAAGAACCCCAATTCTATGCAGATGTGCTTCCAGGTAGTCATTTCCTGTAGCCATGTGGAAAAGGAATGGCTCTAGGGAGGCGATGAGAGATTGGGACGATATTTTACCAATGGAAGAGGCCATATGGCAACACTTCATCCAGGATTTGATACAGTTGCTAAAGGTTTTATTTGTGTTTTAAGCCAATTTGTTGTCAAACTATACATGTTCAAATATCTTCCATTAATTATTTTATTTCTCTCCCAAAAGTGAAGACATGCCCTATCACACCTGTTCTTGAGTGGTTCGATATTTGTTTGAGCTTCCATGGCAGCAATAGGTGTGAATTTAGGAGCACCAACAATAAATAGCATTGCCGCATTTTGCAAAATGTCAAGTTGGGATGCTGTTTTCTTGGAGGCTGTAATATTCATTTCACTGCTATACTCTAGAATCGTCCTAAAATAGAGCTTATAAGCACTCACTAGCACATTGTAAGTTCCTACTTACAGTTTAATTATGTCTGAACCCGGTGGAAGTGGTAAAAGTCTAAATGTTGTCCTTCTGCATTTGTGATTCTACTTTTCTCTGTTATATATTTGGTAATTTGTAAAATCTTTTCAATTTTTTTAAATGTTTTTAATATAATATGTACACATGCATATGCATGCACCTATCATAATAAATAAATACATACTGAGTGTCTTCCTACAAGGTAGTTAAAAAAGTCTTTGTGCATTAATTCATTGCTGACATTAAAGTCTGAATCATTATTCAACAATTATGTAAACAATGCATACATCATTGTTTATTTCAACTAATACTTTATTTAATTATGTCTACCAACTGTCTCTACCTTTCATTCAGTTTTATAAATTTCACTGATAATGCTGAAAAAAAAATTGTCGTTTGTGGTCTTCTGAGACACTACTGTAAAAAAAGGATTAAGTGCAAAGGCAGTTGCTGAGGAAATTTGTGCGGTGGAAGGTGAAACTGTGGTGCATCGTAATATAGTAGCGTTTTGGTTCAGGCGGTTCAATTCTTGGAACATCAGCCTTCAAGATAATGCTTTGTGTTTGTTGGCATTATGAGGATGTTTTGCACTTTGATCTGGTTCCAGATGGCAGGGCTACTGACATTTAGCTTTACTGTGAACAACTCGAAAGGGCGAATAGAGTTTTAAAAGAGGAGTCCCCTGCTTTGGTCAATCATATTAAAGTGATGTTTCAGCAAGGCAATGCTCCTGCATATCGTTCACTCTTAATCAAAGAAAAATTCTCAGAAATGAAGAGTGTTAGCATCTAATCCCACCCTCCTTACAGTCCTGACTTGCACTGTTTGGCTATGGTCAATGGCACATTTTTATGAAAAGCTGGCACTTCATAAACAACAGAAATGTCAAATCAGGATGTGAGGAGTTTTCCACCTTGAAAATCAAGGACAACCAAATTCAACTTCTGGTAGAAAGATGGGTTAAAGTATTTGGCAATGATGGCCTATATTTTGAAGAATAATTTTAATGTGTAGATTTTATACTGTAATTTAAATAAAACTTATTCTATGCACAAAGACTTTTGTAATACCCTAGTACTTATTAGTTGGCCTGCAGGTAACCTAATCCTAAAAATAAAAAAATCTGTTTTATCCTTTATTTCAGTTTTTTCAAACTATCTTCGCATCATGTCTCATAAGGATATACTTTAATTAAGTAAGTATTACAAAGCTTGTATGAACTGCCTACTTAAATTTTATGCTATCATAAATTTAACACTGGTACCTATTATTGCATTTTTATGCTAATTGCCATTGAAAATTAATCTTCAGTCGCAGCACCTTCATCTGCTAATGTTGTTTCCTACATGAATTCTTTGCATCCTGTTACATATTTTATTTCAGGTTTCTAAACATTCTCATAGGATTTCTTGACATTTTATTTCAGATTTATTAGCCAGTTAATTAAATGTAAATCCCAGGCCAATTATAAACAAGCATAAGCTCTTTCTGTTCTTATGACCACTCCTTCAGTGAGTCTTCAAATTTCAAATCTTAATCATGTTATCACACGCAGTACTAATTATTGCTTCACATTGCTCTTAATTTCGTGATATCTTTGTCTAGAAACACTGGAAAGTTTCCTTATTAATTAATTTTTTTTTCAATTAATTTACTGAGTTTTATTTTAGCTTCGATAGCTCTTGCCTCAAACATCCCTAGCATGATGAAGAAAAGGAAAGCTCTTCAATTATGTTTTATTCTTATCCATGGTGGATGTACTTAATCGCCTACGACATTATGCTTATTTCATGTAATTTATTCATTCTATCTGTCTTTTACTTGGCACTTTGCCTTATCCGTTTCTCCTTCCATTGCTCATTGCCTCCTTTCCTCAGCTTCTTGCCTTCTCCTTTTCTTTACCTTTTCGACTTCTTTTATCTCCTTGGCTCCTCATCTTCTCCTTTCCTAGACTCAATGCCTTTTCTTTTCTTGGCTCATCCCCTTCCCTTTCGTTGGCTCGTCGCCTTTTCTTTTCTTTTTCACTGCACCCTCTTAGGCACCCTCGCTACGAGCGTGTAAATCATGTTTCGCTGCGTCCTTTTATTGCATTGTATTTATTATATATATATATATATATATATATATATATATATATATATATATATATATATATATATTGTAATTATCCTGATTGTTTCCT
Source organism: Rhaphigaster nebulosa (assembly GCA_948150685.1). NCBI lineage: Eukaryota > Metazoa > Arthropoda > Insecta > Hemiptera > Pentatomidae > Rhaphigaster > Rhaphigaster nebulosa. Next base: position 180,484,788 of record OX411307.1, on the reverse strand, counting down.
TCTTTCATTGCCTTCTCCCTTTATTTGGCTCATTGTCTTATACTTTTTGTTGGCTCCTTGCCTGCGCTTTTCCTCAGCTTCTTGTCTTGGACATCTGTTGCCATTTCTTCTTGGTGGCCATCAGTCGCCACTTCTTCTTGGCCACCAGTCGCCAATTCTTCCTGACCATCAGTCATCGCTTCTTTCAAGCATTCAAGTTATCATAAGCCATTTTAATTGAACACAGAAGATACTGAAACAAATGCCACTACATCAACTTTCTAAAAACTTACATAGATTTGGTCCCATTTAATGTACATTCATTAACGTTGTAATAAGTCATTTATTTTTTATTTGTATCTTTACATGTTTTAGTTGTACACTTAGTTATATATTGAACAGCTGCAAGGCGGGCGGTGTTAAATCAATAATGACCTCAATTCGCATAGTATTAATATATAGTCAGCCAAGAAAATGATCTTAGAGGCATTTACCGTCCCTCTCCATCCGCTTCCTGCATGGGTGAGCTGTTGTAGTGTTGTGGACTTAACTTCATCGGGGTAAGTTTTCCGACCCACTCTCAGTGCAAAAGTCTGCGTTTTTCTCTCTCACTGAAGACCCTCATGTTAACTCTCTTTCAACTCCGCTCTTATGCAACCATCGTTGGTTAACTCATTATCTCATGTTAATTTGTGTTCAGTTCTTTTTAATTATTACGTATTTTATCCTATTCATGATCTACATGTTTACTTTTCCCACTATCGCTCTATCTTGTACCCAAGATATTGAAGAACCAGCAGCCTTGTGAGTTCACTATCACATTCACTCCTACCATCCCTTTTCTTTAAACTTTCCTTAATTTCCTACTTGTGAACTACAATAACTTTTATCATCAGATTCTGCAACACTTTGTAGGTACTCATAATTTATCTTGTCTCATTTGTATTATTATTTATATTTTATTTTTATCAACCTTTTATGTCTAATGTAGAACTGGCTTTCGCGTAATTCACATTCTTCTCAAAAAATCAATTTGTCTGTATCTAAATACAATGGTCCTCCGTTCTATTTATCACATTACTTGCAATTGGTTTTCCACCAATGGAAGACACTCCACATCCTTCCAGAGGGTTTTATAAATAAACCAAACTATGTGAAACATTCCACAGTTAGTTTGAACTTAGTACCACCTGAGTTTGCCCTCAGACTGCCGTACTGTGGGCGGGCTATAGTTTTTTTATTTTAACTTCTAATGTTTATAACATTAGTGACATTATTAATATTATTCATTATTAATATTATTATTATATAACGTATGATAAATTATCTCTCTCCCTATATATATATATATATATATATATATATATATATATATTGCATGAGATGGCGTCTTATATTTGCAATGTGAGTGAACTCTATCTCAAAATAAATTAATATAAATAAATACAAAATAAAACAATTCTTTTGGCTGGCACTAAAAGGGTTAAATGTGCCTTTATAGGCCTCTCAATAATTGGTAGTTTACTTTTATGAAGTAGTGATTCCTCAACTAAGTAGTGTTGGTAACATGGAGGAACTATCAGCAAAGAGGTTACGAGTTGTGAATTATCAATTAATAAAAGTGTGATTAAGATTAATGTAATTGTATATAATTTATTACCATTAGTACAGACACTAGTTATTAGAATTTTGAGATACCAAGATTTTGTTATGATTTAAGTTTATAAATTATGAAGGATAAGATGGTTCCGGTGGGGGTCAAGAAATGGATCTCAAAACTAGTAAAACTACTTATTAAAAGACAACATTTCAACCCAAATTGCAGGTCTTCATCAGGGCTAAATGAGCAAGATACAAAGTAGGTGCAACTATGGTGGGATTATAAAATGACAGATATAAATATAGTCGAACTTGGCTAATTTGTACGTTTTTAATTCAACATTGTCTTTTTTGTCGGTCCCTAGTTTTTTTTATTCAACACGACGTAAAAAATTGTCTATAATTAGATTTTTATTTGGATAAATCAAAGTGAAATCTAATAGATTTGTTATTCTCATGAAAAAACTATAAATACATTCATTCTACATAATTGTATACCCGTTAATATATCAAGAAATTTTTTTTTGTAAACATAAACAGATTGATTGTTAAAAGAGTTCCATACTGTATTGACAGAACAGATATTGAGTAATTAGTCAGAGGTCAACCACCCTCCTTTATATCAAGGCCCAAGAATTCATAAAAAAATTTGTTCGAATAAATTCTTTGAACTCATGCGATAGTTTTAAAAAACAAAACAGCTTTAGGGGGCATCAGTGAACTCAATGATCATAATGGACCTTTTATAGATACCAATAAGCATTTCTCAAAGAAATCTTGGATGATTCGAAAATTTTCAGGGTTCCTTCAACTTTGAATTAAACAAATTCCACTGTATAATATTAATATTCATTATACTCCTACCATAATTTCACCTACTTTGTATCTTGTTCATTTAGTTCTGATGAAGGAAGACCTGCAATGTGGGTCAAAATATTGGCTTTTGATAAATAGTTTTACAATTTCAGAGATCCATTTCCCGGACCATGTTTTCCTTCATTATCTGTAGGGTCAACCATTAAATATTCAATCAGTTTATAAATTATCAGTGAATTCAACAAATTAGCTAGTGATATGTTAGTCATAGCATCACTTTTGTACTGCAGATCACTTCCAGGTGGCCAAAGCGCTACCTTAGACCTTTACTCTACGTATACATGCTACATATACCTAATATACATGCAGACCCTCCTATTACTCACAAAAGATTAATTTATTCTATGTTTTACTTCAAGCAATATAAAAATATGTTTTATATATAAATCCTCTTTTCCACACTAAAATCTCTATCCTTTTCGAACAGGTCTGTTCTCTGGTTTCAATCTTTCCTTTTCGATCGGTCTTAAGCAGTTGCTATTCCTAACCAACCGCTATCTTCTTTCCTTATGCTGTCCTCAGGAGTAGCCCAAGGATCTAGCATTTCCCCTCTCCTTTTCAATTCCTATATCAATAATCTTCCTGATTCAATCCATCACCTCTACGCCGATGGCTTCCAAATCTATTTATCCTTTCCTCCTTCTGAGTTATTAGTTGCGTTTGCCAATATTCAGGAAGATCTAGATAGGATCAGTGCCTGGGAAAACCTGAATAAATTAAGGTCAAATGCTACAAAAACTCAGGACTTTCTTATTGGTTCCAATTCTCTCTTCAGATCCAATGCCTCCTTTCCTAATTTATTCCTAAATGATCATCCTATCACTTTCAGCTCCTCTGTCAAAAACTTAGGGATTACTATTGGCCAAAACCTTTCCTGGAAACCCCATACTGCCCAAATTTCCTGATGGTCCGTAAGTACTTTATAATTATTCCATCGTTCCCGCCATCTTCTTCCACAACCCGCAAGCTTCACACTCATTTTCCCCCACTTTGATTATGGCTGTGTGGTATACGGTGGCCTCTCGGTTGTACTCGAGGACAGATTGAAGCGTATCATGAACTGCTTTTTAAGATTTGTCCTCGGTACCTCGAGGCGATCTCACGTATCACACCTTTATAGCGAGGTAAAGAGGCTCTTCCTCTTCGCTCGCAGACAATATTTCCTTGGATCTTTCCTGTACCAAACCATCAATTCCCAGCACCCTTCCTACATCTACAGTCTCCTTCAATTCAAATCCTCTGTACACTCACAGGAAACAAGATCACGCCTTTCAGACCTCTATACTCCACAGAACCAATCCATTCGAACGTTCCTTTCTTGCCCGCTCCACCATCCTTTGGAATTTCCTCCCTTCTAATGTCCACCATTCTTCTTCTTTCTCCTCTTTCAAATTCCATCTTTTTCAACATCTCCTCACATTCCATAAAGACGCTGTCCAATCATGAAACTTGAATTCAAGATTAATATCTTGATTAGTAGGAAATATATGTTTCAATTATCATACAAAGTATCGACTCCATGAATCATTTAATTATTTTTATCATTTTATATCCCCCAATCATGACATTCTGTTTAGTTGTGAGTAATTGTTTTTGATGTTGTTTTAACTCTGGATTTATTCATTATTTTTATATTTAAATTTTCTTCATTTTTTCTTTTAACATTTATTTGTCAGTACAAATATTTTTATTTTTTACCAGAAGAATCTTATATTTTTTTTCTTTGCTTATATGTTATAATTGAGATTATTGTAAATATCAACTGACTTTTATTAATGTGGTCTTAGGTCAGACATTTTTTTCTGTTTTATTTTTTACTTGCACATACTTGTTATTTATTCTTAAGGGACCTAGTCCCAGGTATAAAGTTTATTTTTCTATTCTATATATATATACATATATACTAGGTAGTTACAAAAGTCCTTGTGCATTAATATAACTTTATTTCAGATTACATATTTTAAACATTGCTGAATATTACTCTTCAAAGTAAAGTCCATTGTTTTTAACATGGACAAAATGGCTTGGTTCCTGTTGACCAAAGCGGGGTACTTTGCACTCAAAACTGCATAAACTCTGTCTAGCTGTTCACAGTAAAAGTTTGAATCCACTGCCCGACTATCAGGAGGGAGATTAAAAGTCCATTAAAGTAAAATCCATTGTTTTTAACTACTTTCACCCATCTTTCTGCCAGTAATTGGATTTGATGCCGGTACCACTCCTTTGGTTTTGAGGCAAACAACTCTTCACATCCAATTTTTAAGTCCTCGTAATTATCAAAGATTCGACCTTTTAAAAACTGAGCCAATGATCTAAACAAACCATAATCTGATGGTGTCATATCTGGTCTATATGCAGGATAAGCATGTTTACTCCTTGCAGTTCTGATAATTTTTCCTTGGTCAAACGAGAACGATGTGCAGGAGCATTGTCGTGTTGCAAAATGGCTTGGTTCCTGTTGACCAAACCGGGGTACTTTGCACTCAAAACTGCATAAATTCTGTCTAGCTGTTCACAGTAAAAGTTTGAATCCACTGCCCGACTATCAGGAACAAGCTCAAAATGCAAAACGCCTTCGAAGTTCCACGAAACACAAAGCATCACTTTTTTACAAAACCGATCTTGGCGAACCTCTGGTTGTGCAATTTCACCTGGCTGTACCCACTCCTTATTTTTGCTAGAGTTTATATCCACTTTTCGTCACTTGTGATAATTTTTTTCCAGAACCTGTCATCTTTTGGATTTTTAAGCAAAATTTTGCACATATCAACTCGCTGATGTGCTTGGGCCTCTGTCAAGTCATGTGGGTCGGACCTTGGTCTTAAATTCCGTACATCCAGGTTTTTAAAATGACAAGCAACTGTAATGTAAATGACCCCATAAAACCAATTCAAGTCACAAGGAATTAAAAGATTAGTTTAAGTAAACATTGACATAAATAGTAGGAACTAAAACATTCTTTTATGATCAATTATGAGAGTTGGAATTAAGGGATATGTTGATGACAATGAATTATGATAACAACCTAGTTTATATATATATATATATATATATATATAGATGTACAATAAGGTTGGGTTTGAAAAAATTCGTACTCTAAGTAGGGATGGGCCGTTTCGACTAGCACATCCCAAAAACTGATTTACAAATCGCAAACAAAAGGTTGTGAGTTACACAATACAAGCTTGCAGAGTGTAAAATAAAATTGAGAATTATAAAACGAAGACTAGTCTCAAAATTTGTGAATGAATTAGAAGAAAAAAATATGATTCAATCAGAGCATTGTGGTGCTTTGGCAAACATTTCAAAAATGTCACCATGCCTTGTGCAAAGAAAGTCAAATAAACATATAAATCCAAAATTTATTAAATTTCTCAAAAGACTCCGAATCATGATTTTTGCTCCTGACATTGCACGTGTGTTTTAAAAATGTAATTGACCCCATAAAGCCAACTCAAGTCAAAGTAAACATTGACATAAATAGTAGGAACAAAAACATTCTTATAGGATTAATTATGAGCTGAAATTAAGGGTTGTGTTCATGCACAAGGACTTTTGTAACAACCTAGTATATTTATAAAAAAATTTATGTCCCTATTTGGATAGAATCAATGAGGTCGAAAGTGAACCTGCTGGGTTGAGAATTAAAATGTATTTATTTTATAATAAATGTATTTAATCATATGTATTTAATTTATAAATAATTATGATAATTATAATACATACATAATTATAATTTAATAATAATTCATACTTGCTGATCATGAAGCTTATTCATTTCACTCCTCAATTTGTTAATAATAGAATAATTTGGTGAATTTAGGGAAGCTTTACTCTGTAGCATTGTAATCTCTTGTTCTTCTTGTTTTTTTTCTTTCACGTTTCTCACAGAACGGTTACCATATAGCCTTAAAAGGGCACCCCAACTCGTTATATGTGGATGAAGATCCTAAAATATTATAATTGATGCATCAAATATTTCATAAATGTATTAATATATAAAAGTATTATATCAATTGAGGAAAAAATTCACATAACTAATTTGAAACAATAATAAATTATAATATTAATTAATAAATTTATTGCTATTAAACTTTTTATTTTTGAATATTAATAAATATTATAATTAATAATATGAATAAATTTCCACCAAAATAAATAAGTTAAAGCTTTCTTTTTCACTGATACTAACCTGTAATATAGCTTGAGAAGCCCTTTGTTTTCCTTCTTTTTTATTTTTGCAAATAATACGTGCAGTGTGTTTTCCAACAGTCATAATAAATTCATTAGACTGCCGATGAAGAGGGTTAACTTTATAATCAATCGGCATTTCTTTGAGTCCAAAATTTCTAAAAAGGCAAAATATAATGAACACACTTATTTATACAAAAATATTTTCAAAAATTCTTTTTAAATAAGTTTAAAAATAATCTCTTTAAAGCAACCAATTTTAACAAAAGTAGAAACTCAGATATATAAAAAATTCAATTTAAGTTTGCTTTACTTCCTTACTCTTAAAGTTTATATTTAGGAAAATGCCCATATTGTGAATATTTCTAAGAAGAACATAATAAAAAAATTAAAATTTTGGTCTACCAAAAATTAATTTAAAAAAAAAAAAAAAAAAAAATATATATATATATATATATATATATATATATATATATATATATATATATATATATATATATATATATATTTAATATATCTGTAACTAAATGGACAATGTAATTTTTATTGTTACTTATGGCCTAGTTATGATGAGAGTGGTTTGGTAATTGTGGATTCCATCTCTTTAAAAGACTAGGGTTCTTGGCTGACACCTGCTTCATTGTATATTTTTTTCCCATCAAAATATTTTGGAGGGAAAGAAACTGATGGTAATCAGATAGTGCAAGGTCTCGAGAATATGGTGAGTGTGAAAGAATTTTGTATCCTAGCTCTGCTATTTTCTGGTAAAAGACTACTGGGTTGAGCAATTTTTTTATAACTGTAAGATACCGTAAGTTTGAAGTACTTATGCACTGATTTTAAATACAGTATGGACTGGTTTGTGGTGTTGAGTTGAGCTATTCTACAATCTACAATTTTGTCAAAAAAGGATCTTGCTCTAAATTGGTTCTTACAATATTGTCATTGATCCAAAATGATATTCCAGAGAACCACCATATTGAGAGTCACCTTACAGTATTGTCACTAAGGTCAAACTGCTTAAAACTTTTTGAACTATCTCTTGCAAGTTTTGTCAGAAAGTAAACTTTCCCCGAAAACATTTAATGAATTTCCACACACTTCTGTAGCATTACTACCATTCGATTTGTGAAGAATGCAATGCCATAAATTAACTTCATTCATGATTAAATGTTAACATGAAATGGACATTTGATTTGAGCTAAAACTTAATATGACACTACTGAACAGAACTTTCAAGTACATATTTTTTGTAATTAGAAACCCCAGAAAAGAATATAATTAGAGGAAGACAATACTAATATACCCTCTTAATACTAATAATTCTCTTTTTTCAAATTCTTCAGATGATACCAATGTGCTGTTGTTTACCATTTTTTGACTGTTAATTACTTTGCACCTCTTAAGAGCCTTACCATAGACCAGTCATCATTCCTTGAAGTTATCAACCACCACTGGAATCTACTTTATCCAAAATCGTGGGGATGCCCTTCCTTCATCTCCTCAACAAACTGCTGTCTCAGCAGGTCCCTCCATCTCTGCCAGTCCCTCACAACTTCCTCCGACAATCCCCTACCAGCCAAACTCTCCACCACTCCATCCTTCCATGTGACAGGTCTTCCTCTCCTTCTACTCTCAGTCTTCCAATCCATTATCAGCCTTAGTATCCTGTTATCATTCATCCGTCTCATGTGGCCATACCAATTGAGTCTTCTTTCTTCTTTCACCTCTAGGACATTCTGTCTTACTTCTATTTTCTCTCTTATAACGATATTTCTGACCCTTTAGATCCTTGCTGCTCTCCTCCAAAAATTCATTTTTAAAATATTGCTGTTCCACAGTAGGGAATTGAGAATTCCCACTGCTTTTTTGCCGTTTGTTATTCTGTTTTCGATTTCCACATCTGTTTTACCATTACTTTGCATTATGGATCCTAGGTAACAGAATTTATCTACTTCACTCAGCTTCACGAATGTTGGGTCGATGATCTCTTCCCTCTCCATACACATGTATTTAGTTTTATTATAATTTATACTGAGAGCTCCTTGTTCGTATTGGTCCACTATTTTTCTGAATAGGTAACTGATATCCTCCTATCTTGTGCTATAAGCACCTAGTCATCTTCTTTATCTTCCTCTTTGTGCCTTTCAGCGTCGAGGTACCGCATCAAACCAGGATATTCACCAGAATCTCGCCAGAATCCTGAGATCCTGTATACTCTTGCCTCTTGCTTGTCCCAACTTGGAAATATAATTGCAGTAGGTTTGCCTTGGTCTCCCTCTAGGTCTAGTGCTCGCAATTTTAGCTTTCATTGACTTTCTTGGATCCCTGTCTTGACTCATTCTGTGAGCATGCCCAATCCATTTGAGCTGACGCTTCTCCAGAGTTTCTTTCAGGGAGGCAATGTGTAGCTCCTCTCTAATGGTCTCGTTCCGGATCCTATCTATTCTTGTCTTGGAAGCAACACGGCAGAGAAATTTCATTTCAGTAGCCGCTAAACAACTCCAGTATTTATCCAGGAGTACCCAACTCTCAGCCCCATACAAGAGAACTGGCAAATACACACTTTTGAATAACCTGGTCATCAGCAAACAATATATGACAGACTTTTTTCCCTTTATCTGGATACCCATTTTACCAAAATTCCTCATCCAACCTTTTAGGCATTCGCCAATATACATTTTAAATAGAGTGGGGGACATGCAGCATCCTTGTAGTAATCCTTTTCTTGTTTTCTAATTCCCTCGATAATAATAGGCCTATTTTTATCTAGTGCCTGTTATTCCTCTACATTTCTTTAATGATGCTCAGAATTTCATTGTCAGTCAATGCCAGCCTACCATAAGGATTCCCATAACAGTTTCGTGGTACACTATCACATGCTTTTTCCAGGTCCAGAAAGATCAAATCTAGCCTTTTCACTTTATTTTTCTTAAAGTTCTCAGGATAAAAATAATGTGATTGATACAGGACCTCTCTGGTGTAAATCCACATTGCTCCTCAGCCTGAACATACTGCTTCCAATTGTGCTTTTACTATTCTTCCAAGAAGTTTCATGAATGGATTGTCAAGCAGATGCCTCTATAATTTTCACACTGTTTCCTATCACCTTATTTAAATATTACTGTCAAGTACCCCAAATTCTGTGAGCATTTTGGTCACCTTTAACTCCACCATACTTCAACAGCTCCGCACACATTCCTCCCAGGTCAGAGGTCTTCCTATTCCTCATCCTTTTCAACTCCTCTTTGACTTTCTCCTTGGTCATAAATTAGCCATGATAGTTAATTAGATAAATAAAAGTCTAATAGGTTACCAAATTATTTTATTTTATTTCAAATTACTTCGACATTTTAGCCATCTGGGGCGATTCTCAAGTCTGTAAAAAACATAATTGTTTAGCCGATAAATGCATTCAATTGTATAGTTTAGGAGAATATATTATATATTTAATATAATCTGGGAGGCCAACGCAAGACCCAGGACCTTATGAAAAGACCGACGTAAGATGGAAGAAATTTAAAAAGTATTTTATTAACATAATTGATGGCAATGTAAACTTATCATGTAGTACAAAGTTCTTAATTTCGAATCTGTAACATTAAGCACTAGTGAGAAAATATTTATCTAAAAAATATAAAGAATCAGATAAAATTCCCCATTACTTGGCGAATAGAATCATTCTCCTGGAAAACCTTTTTAAGACAACTTTTCTAATAAATAACCGCGAAAAATCAACAAGTTTATTCAATAGACTACCTAAAGATTGTTTAAGTTTAGATGTTAAATAGTGTTACTGGACACTTAATACTTACAATAAAATGTTTAATGATTATTTAAATAAATTGAAAAATCAAACAACTTCAATATATGAGAAAAGTAAAATAATGCTTGACACATACAAATTGGAATAAAAGTTACTATAGACAAAACTTGATTATAAAACTAACAGACCTTACAAAGTCCGTAATAATAAACCATAAATGGATATAAAGCATATCAATAAACTTAGTATAGTTTCAGATAACCTTGATAAAATAGAAATAGACATAAACGCTAACAACCATAAAACCCTCTTAAATGCTTACGAAAAATTACATATCAAAGGCTGGACCGTTGATACGACTAATAAAAATATTCTGGTTAATACCCATATTATCAATAGGCAACAGATTTAATGTTATTCCGAATAATTATAATATTGAAATTGTGAGCATTAGAGATAATATTCAACATATCATTAGAACGGTAAATAACTCTAAAAACCATAAAAATGTAGTCTGTAATAATTTTAATAACGACATCAAAATTCAACTATCAGCCGATTATGATAAATAAACAAGTGATCCCCTATAATAAAAAGGCCAAATATCTCGGGATGACATCGGACGCAAAGCTCCGATAGAAAGAGTATATGAAAACAAAATTAATACAGCTAAACCTGAGGTATCAAAAAATGTATTGGTTTTTAGGTAAATAATCCAATCTATCTGCAGAAAAAAATCAAATCCTAAAACCTATCTGGACATATGGAATCCAACCGTGAGAATGCACGAGGAACTCCAACAGACAAATTATACTTCTACTTATTCTACTTACTTATACGAAATGATGAACTTCACTGAGATCTTCATATGCCTACAGCCGAAGAAGAAATTAAAAAGTTCGCCCAGTCACATCAAGAGTGACTGTAAGGGTACATCAATGCTGATGCCATCCATCATTTAGAAAATCAAAACGATGAAAGCCCCAAGAACTTGTTCAAAGTGAGAGCCAAACAGTGATAGTTTGAGACCTCAAACCACTTACATACCAAGATTAATAAAGATATAATAGATACGAAGGAAATTTTTCAACAATAATTCGGATCTGATAAAACTAAAAAGACAGTAATAATTTCAAAATCTGAGTGTAGTAATAAAATACCTAACCTTCTTGATGATCGTCAAATATATCGATGCCTTAAGAAAGACCACTCAAAAGATATCCAAGAAAAAATGTTAGCATAAGTTTATAAACTAATTAAAAACAAATTCATTGAGGAAAAACATAAAGACAAACTAATAAATAGACATTATGCAATACCAAGATTACATGGTTTAAGCAAATACACAAACAGAACAAACCACTTAGACCAATAGTGAATAATATCAATGGTGAAACTTAAAAACTAGCTAAATTCCTCAATCCTGCCCTTAATCATTTAAATAATAATAACACATTTGACGTTAAATCACTCTTTAAGAACATTCCACTAAATGAACTATACAAAATTCTAGATAAGAATTGGGAAGAAATTGAACCACATATGCCTATTAAAAGTAATACACATTTTCTTGAAGGGATAAAACTTGTGTGCCATAATGGTTACTTCACTTATAACAATACATCTTATCGAGTTATAAAAAGCCTACCAATTCTATAAATCTCAGTGGTAATCTACCTTAATCATTTATTGGAAATAGCTAAAAATAAACAGAATAAAACACGTAAACTATGCGTATACACAGATCACATACTTTCTATCATTAATAAAAAACTTTTCTACACATATTAGATTCATTGTTAGATAAAATAAAATTTATGGTAGAAATAGAACAGAATAATAAAATTAGATTCCTAGACATTGATATAATTATAAATACAACCGACCAACTTAATACTACCAGGTGAAAATAACCATTACAAGTAATAGAATACTTAATTGGCACAGCGATCACAATCCTAAACAGAAAATCAATGCCACTAAAAATTTAATAGATAAAGCCAAATTAATGATGGATGATATACATATTAAGGAGATGAAAGCTCAAATATTTGAGATCATACGTGATTAGTAATATATATTACAATTATATTCATAAATAAATTATGGCATACAAATAATAATAGCAATAAGGAAAACAATAAAACCCATACTAAATACCAAAGCACTAATCAAAATTAAAAAAATAATATAGATAAAGAATGATAATACACCTAATTTAATTACTTACTATTTCAAAATTAAAAATACTTCTAAGAAAATTAATGATGAGAATCAAGATTTAAATATTTTAAATAGTAAAAATAACCATAAACTATATACCAAGAAATATTTTTCAGAAACTTATGCTAAAGACCCCGAAATTTTAGAACTTTTTTTTGTTTTTTTCTGTCGAAAAAGCTATTATATATTAAATTAAAAAGCATCGAATTCTGGGTCTAATGAGTACCATGACATAATAATTTGTTTTATTAGTGTGGTTGAAAACCACGGTAAAAACGACGATCTTGTCAAAAATAGAGACACAGTACTATATATGAGTCCGCAGCTTGGAAAAGTTCTTTAAGAGGAAAACTCATAAGATAAAAGTTGTAGAGAATCAAATTCTGTGTCCATTGAGCACAAAAATTTTTAAATTCGGTCAAGTACACCTCTTGAAATTGGCAATCTCCCGATCTCCGGCAATTAGCATTTAGAACCAGTTTGGTTTGCAAAGAATGGAGTAGTTATAATTTTCAGGTATGATGTATCTATTGCCCCTCATGTAAAAATCTGAGTTTTTGATTGCCTCCTTTTTGTCAGTTTTTTTTGCCATTTTGAAAAATTGCTAAAAGAAACTTTTTTTCAGTTTTTCCAAAATAACTTACTTCCAGTGCATTTAAGGTAAAAATTTATCATTACAAATTTTAAATAACGTTACAATTTCTGAAAGTTTGTATATAATATTTTTAAATATTCGTAATAGCTAAGATACGGGGCCGCGAAAATTTGTAAAAATGCCCAAAAAATTCAAAAAGTTGTAATCCCTTTGTAACCCATGCATCAATAAATTAAATAGTTTAATTAGTGTTCTGTAATGTTTTACTATAAGAAAAAGAATACCGAAACTAGAAGAAAAAAATAGTAATGTGTTTCATGTAAACAAGAAAATACAGTTCATGGTAGGTATTTCATAAATGAAATAAAGGTTAAATATTTATATAAATGTAATAAAAAATATATTTTCCAACAGTATAAAATTAAATTTATATATCGACTAAACAATTATGTTTTTTATAGATTTGAGAATGGCCCAAGATGGCCGAAACATCAAAATAATTTGAAATAAAATAAAAGAATTAGGTGACCTATTGGCCTTTTTTTTTTATTAATTAATATACTATATATACTTTTTGTATTTGTACTTTTTGTATTTTTGTATTATATGTATTTTTAATTAATTTGTAATTTTTTTTAATTAATTAATTAATTTGTATTTGTACTTTTTGTATTTTTGTATTATATGTCTTTTTAATTAATAGATTTCATATATTTCACTATTCCCTGTGTAAATATCGCATTGTTTTTAATTTTTAATTTTTACATTGTTATTTCATTTATTTTATTTTATTTTATTTTTTCAATTGTCTTTTGTATTATGTAATTTAGTGTTACCCTTTTCTTTTTATTCTTTATACTTTTTATCTTACTTGTATTTTCTGTTTTTTATCATTTATCATTTTTACTGTTACTGGTACTGCCTCTTTTCTCTTTTTTCATTGTTGTTATTTTGTTTTCATTTTAGCCCTGAAGATGGCCTAAAATTTAGGCCGAAACGTAGGCACAATTATATAAGACCACACTTATTAAGTCTATTTCTTTGACCGCACCCCCGATCAACTTCTCCCTTTAAATATATATACTTTTGAGAAACACACATAAACAAGAATCTTTACTTTAAAAGAAAAAAATTCAATAAAAGGAAAAAATATTGAACTTCATAAATTAATAAACTTTCATAAATATAATAAAATAAGTGAGCCTAGTACCTTTGTAAACAAGTTAATAAAATAGAATAAGGAGAAGGCTCAGTGGTTTTTGCACAGAATTCAGCAACTCTCGGATCCTCTATCCGTATTTCATCAAATATCTGTAAAAAAAGAAACAGATATACATTCAGTAATCATGGTTGAATTAAAAATATTAATAATCTAGCAATATACAAAATAATAACCCTGCCTAATAAAAAAAAAAATCAAAATTTTAATTAGTTTTAAAATGCATTTTGTGATTATTATAAGGTTAAGCATCATTATTAATGATAAATATTTATTATTTTTTAATTATATTGAAACTCTTAATTATTGCTATGTACAGCTCATTTCCTTGATATATCTTATACATCATACATGTAAGTTGAAAATTTCAATAAATCATTTTTTTTTAAATACTGCTATTGAATCATCTCAGTATTGATTAAGCATAATTATTTTTATAGTATATAACATAATTTTGGAGTGGGATAGCTCACAAGGGGAGGTTACGAACGTGGCATCACTGCTTTCAATGAAACTTATTTTGGTGATACTGGCCTTTTACTAGTTACTTATTTTACTACTTATTTTTTTAACTCAAGCTCAATTCAATATAAAAAAAAAGTTCTATTATGATAATTTATTTTATAGAGCATTTATAGCACTTATTTTATTACTAAACTTTTTAAATAAATAATTATTTTTTTTAAATGAGTTAAATACAATTATTATTATAAATTATTAAATTCCTAATTAAAATCCATAAAATTGTCTATTTACTATCATAAATAGGTGGTAACTAGAATCTAACGAAATTAAATCACAATTCATGCCACAATTTCGAATAGCAAGTGGCACAATTTTTCACACTATGATGGGAGAATTCAGACCACTGTGCGAAGTAACAGAGTGTGATAAAATATTTTTTTAGAGAGAAACAAAGTTGATATTCGTTTTTCATAACTCAAGAAACTCTTTAATACAAATTTTCATAGCAATAGAACAATACAATTTTTTTGCTTCAAAATTTCGTCTTACTTGGTGCCTTCAATTTTGTTTCTATAATCACAAAAATTGTGATAACTTCAAGACGACCCCATCTATCTATACGAAACTTAGGAGTGGCTTAGGGGCTTATAAATTAGTCGAAATAGAACCCCGACGTCTGTAAAAAAATCAGAACCAGAGATATAAAATGAGACGTTTGAAGATTTTTTATTTAGTTCACACTACTTTTTCTTTCTTTTAAGAGCATAAAATCTAAAAGTTATTGGTATGGGTTAGAGATCAGAAATTCAGCTTTCCAATGGTTATAGTAATGTTGAATTTAGATAAAAGCCTGAGGAGTTATGAATGCTTATGTGAATGCCGAAAATCAGCAGGGAAAAAAAATTCTCCAGAAAAATCAAGTCAATAATTTCTATGAAAATTCATATTTAAGGATTCTAAAGAACGCTAAAAGTGAATCTGACTTGCTTTTTACCAAAATATTTTTTGCTGTCCTACTTTACAGGAAGCGTCTTTTGGTTTTTATAATTTTTTGTACATTTAATACAATTAAAAATATTTTTTTCTCATTTTACACAAAAAAACAAATCAAATGGTATACGAGAACCTTGAAATTCAAGAATATCATTTTTTTCTCGGCTCCTATGGCGCTTTGGCAAGAATCCTCGGACACATGTCTTATATTTTTTGACCTAGTATCACCAAAAAAAGTTTCATTGAAATCGGTGATGGCACGTCCGTAGCCTCCTCTAGTCAGTTTGTAAAGTACTCCTAACTGCCAGACCCAAAGTTTGAAAATTATTTTCTGTCAGCCTATGAATTGACTACTCTGAGGACAGAGCATACATGATATCTTTATAAAATGGGTATCTGAACCTTCAATGAGATGGGAGGAAAAAAAACTGGCGGTTTCAGCACAAATACTGACTAGTTCACCTCCTTGTATAACTATCACCTCCTTATCAAGACTTTTCATGGGTTTTAGTGATACAGGCATTCTCAATAAATATGTTGAGATATTTTGCTATAAAGGGAACAATATTCCTGTCCTAACAAATCAAATTTTAGAATGTCAGCCATTTTGTCTCAAGAAAATGGATAAAAATTTAATGTTGCTAAATATCTTTTTCTTTTTTTTTACTTTATTAGCTCAAGACTTCCATTGAAGTCCTATACAGCCCTAAATATCTTTTTACAGCTCTAAGTAATAACCAGGAGAAGTTTGTTCTATGAAAAACGGACAAAATATCTAAAGATACAAATAAAATCCTGTTTACCTTGACATATCTTTTTTGATTCAACATTTTGATTCTCCATCATGTTGTTTAAAGTTAAGCCTCAGAATGAAAATATAATGAAAGTATGAGCTGAAAATTTGCATGAACTTTTATTATGACTTTCTAAATGTTAGCTAGAATTCTCGTAAAATCTCGTTTTGGTGTCTCAAATTATTAAAGGTCAAAGATAACAAAAAGTGACAAAAATATTTTTTTTTTTGTAAATATCTCGTTTTTTTATGTGTTTTATGTTGCTAGGGGCTATTTTAAATCTTGTAGAAAAAACTTTTTTATAAGTTTGGTCTTATTCATTTTTTTTACATGGTCAACTGTTCTCTAGCTAAGGTAAAACGAGGAGTGTGGGCGGTGAGCATCCATGTAAAATGGGGAGTCAGGCATATAGTACTCACAACCTTGTTAATCATTAATATTTATTGTTATTAATCTTATTTTTGTAATTCATTTCATAAAAAAAAAAAATTATTTGGGAGGGGATAAAAAATTAATTTAATAATGACCTGAATTCTGATATGGAATCATTATTTCACACTATTACTTTGCTGAGTTTTCTTTAATTACAATTTTTTTTTCAATACAAACAAATGGAAATAATTTGGTTTTTACCTGTTATCAATCAGCTTATTGATTAATGTGGCATCGGCCTAAATCAGACTGAAGACCAGATGCGACTAATACCTACAAAGCTGGTTTTTCAGGCAAACATAAAATAATTAAAAATCTAGGTGTTTTAGTAAAAAGTGCTCAACTGAATGATTGAGAGATGAAAGGATAAAATTAAGGAAGAAAGTGATTTCCTGTGGACATGACATGTTTGCTTGCTCGTCTTTCGATTATAAATTATACAAATTGTTTACCATTCATTAACAAAATAATTATTATTAACTACTTAAAAATAAACAAATTTACCCAATTTAGTCTCAACACTTTTTGTAATTATTATTATTTTGAAAAACATGAAACTATTTTGCTCAAGATTCTTCTTATTCATCTTCATCCTTATCTTTTGACCGTCCAAATTCTGTTTTTTTAAAATAACTTCTTGTAGAAAATGTAATAAAGATTTTGGAATATCTTTGTTAATATTGTACATTTTACTTGGAGGAGAAGACTTGGTCTCGACGATAGAAGATCGAATATCTTCTCTTATAATCGCCACAGCAACTTCTATTACATGTAAACGTTTTTCTTCCACATTTTTTTTTTTTATTCTCATACTAAGCGTTGGATAAAATATTAGCTTGGGTATTGCAAAAAGAAATAATAGTGAACCATCCGAATTTGGTTATAATTATAATGTTAGTTAAAAACTTGCCTCTTAATTTAGAAATAATTGTCTTGTCATCTGGTATATACTCCATAAGGACATCTCTCAGGTTCTTTTAATGTAAATTATGAGTCCTCGTTATTTTCTATATAACAGAAAATCTTTTTTCATGGCTTCTATTACTTTGCCTTCTTGTTGAAGGTTCTTACCAGCAGAAGGAGTTCGTTTAAAAAATTTTACAATACAAGAACAGTGATATTTTGCTTCGGCAGCAACCAAATTGGGTTAAAAAATTATGAGATATTTCACTAAACTCTCTAATGATGATTTTTTTAACCAATTTTTTGAGCTTTTTTGATGATTTTGTCCATAAATTTAATTATGCTTACCTTATGAGTTGAGTGTCTATATTTAACAGCTTTCTTTATTTAAGCTGCTTTACCATAAAAAATGCAAAATGTTTTAAAATCGGTTGTCTTTTGACGAGGTGGGCCAGATGATTTTGAGGGTTCTTCGTCTTCTTGGTGTCGCTTTGATGTTGTTATAGAATTTTGACTAATATAAACTTTACAACACTCTGTATGCACGTTAACAGAAGCCAAATTATCGGATCTGGCCTGAGGGGGGTTGAAATTTATTTTGTGGTGGCCTAAACTAATGAATCTCGATCTTCCCACTCAGGTTAGAATAGATTGGTAACCTGTAAGATAACCCATCCTGTTTGCATAGGAAAGGATGTTAAACCCTAATAAAAAAACAAATAAATAAAAAAATAAATAAAATAAAAAAAACAAATTATTCAAATAATAGATGTGTCCATCATTTCTCAAAATACTTGCAGTTCTTAATTTTTGTAATCCGCACACAACATTCACTATATCGCATTCCGAAAGTGGTTGATTGCATATAAAACATAGATCAGACATATTAAATTTGATTCAACCCACTTATAAGGACAACTTGCTCATAAGAAACTCGGTTTTAAGGGCCAGCTTTAAGAAGAAAGGTTGGTCACCCTAGTAAATTTACCCGGTTCTAAAAACTAATACTTGGTTATTAGAAACAAAAATTAATTGGGTTTTCTGTTTTTGCCAACAATAGAACTGAAAGGTAGACCGGGAAAGCCCTGGAAAAGATATCTATACAAGAGAAATCCCTAGATTTTTATTCCACTCACTCAGTCCTTCTCATTGAGCTGAGAAACTTAATAATAAATACTTTAAACCTATTTTGTTCTCATTAATATACAAATATTGAATGAGTTCGGATCAAGACACATAGCAAAAATCACCAACAAATTAAGTGGAGTGCGTATAAAGTGTAATTTTCTTCACCTGGTGTTGGGTGGGTTAATAACAGGTAAAAACAAAATTATTTCCAGGTGTTTTTTTTTCAATAAAAAAAGTAAACAAAAGAGGTAATTAAAGGAGACATAACGATGTAATAGCATGGAGTAATCATTCCCTATACCTAAATTTGGGTCAATTATTTAATTAATTTTTTTATCCCCCTAAAAAAATTTTATTTCAAAATAAATATTAATAATTATCATGATAATGAATGCTATTCGACTGGCCCTATATTTTACCTAGGATTATCCTAACATAACCCTACATAGGGTTATCCTAACATACCGTCCAGGATCGGATCAGAATAATTCTGGGGTAACTCCTCCCTGTCGTAAAAGGCGATAAAAAAGGGAACAGTGTAGGGCCGGCGACCCAACCTGTTTAAATTATATTGCTAAAAAACCTCAAAAAAGCCTCGGATTTAGAAGGATAAATGGCAATCGACCCGGCATGAAAAGGTAAACATTTGATGATGATTGAAAAATGGAACGTTCGTGGACTTCTAGAAGTGGAAAAAGTCGTATGTTGGAAAATTGTCTTGAGGAATATGGAATGGATGTAGTAGCCTTACAAGAGATTAGATCTTCCACCATCTAATCAAAAATATATACTTATCAATAGCGGTCATGCTAGGAATATTGTAGGTACAGGTTTCATGGTAAAAAAGAAACTGAAACAAGCAATATTAAACTGCGAGACAATAAATGAAAGAATATGCTACATAAGACTTAAAGGGAAATTCTTCAATATGTCCCTGGTGAGTGTGCATGCACCAACAGAAGAAAAGCGGATGAAGAGAATGAAGAATTTTATGCACAGCTAGAAAGAACTTATGACAAGATTCCTAAATATGATGTTAAAATTATCTTAGGTGATTTAAATGGAAAAATTGAGAAAGAGAAGAATCTGGAGAGATCAGCCAGAAAGTATAGTTGTCACAATACTACTAATGACAATGGATATTGAATAGTAGATTTCGCAGCCAGTAAGAACATGAAAATATCAAATACCACCTTTCAACATAACTCTATTCACTTAGAAACCTGGACATCTCCGGATGACAAGACCAAAAACCAAATAGATCATGTAATGATAGAAAGCAAGCACCAAAGTGATGTTGAAGATGTGAGGAGTTGCAGAGGGACAGATGTAGGCAGCGATCATTTCTTAGTGAAGGTGAAGCATGGGCAGAGATTGGCAATAAGAATAAAAGGTAAATATAGGAAAAGTAACCAAAGGTATAATGTAAATGTCTTAAAAATTCCAGATATCCAAAAAAGAATATGAAAGAAAAGTGGAAGAGTATCTAGGAAATGGACAAGAAGAAGAAGTAGAAAACATTGAAAATAAACGGGAAAAAATAAAAAGAGCTGCTGTTAAGGCTGCTGAGGAAACAATAGGGGAAGATACGGGAAATAGGAAGAACAGCCACTGGTTTGACCAAGAAAGTCAGATCTCTATTGATGAAAAGAAGAAGTCATACTTGAGGATGATACAGAGAAAAACCAGACTAACTTTAGAAAATTATACAAAAAAGAGAGAAGCCACCAAAAAAATGTGCAGAAAAAAAGAGAAAGAAAGAGGAAGACGACCAAAAATCCATAATAGAAGAATATAAGGGTAAAAGGGTAAAAACAGTAGAGGCTTCTACCAAAGATTGAAAGCATTAAGAAAAGAACTCCACCCTCGGATAAATTTCTGCAAAGATAAAGATGGAACACTGCTAGGAGACAGAGAAGATATCGCTGAAAGATGGAGAAACTATTTCAACGAACTACTTAACCCTACCTTGGAAAATTCTCAAGAAATTCCAACAGAAAATCTACCAGATATATTGGAAGAAGACCCCCCCTTGAACCTCCAGATCCAGAAGAAGTGGAGGACATTTTAGTAAAGTTAAAAAATAACAAAGCGCCGGGATTTGATGGGATTCCAGCTGAAATGCTTTAATATGGAGGAGATATGTTGTATCGTGAGATTTACGAGCTCATCCTGGAAATATGGAACAAGGAACAAATGCCCAAGGAATGGTATAAGGCTTATTATGATTATTGTGCCGATACATAAAAAGGGCGATAAATTAGAGTGCCAAAATTATAGAGGGATAACACTACTATGTACAATTTACAAAGTGGTATCAATTCTGTTATTGAAAAGATTAATTATAATGGCAGAAGAAGTCATTGGTGATTATCAATGCGGGCTCCGTCATGGAAGATCTATGATTGACCACATATTCACCATCAGGAACATGCTTGAAAAATGTAATGAATGGAACGTAAATCAAGACCATCTCTTCATAGATTATAAACAAGCGTATGATAGCTTAGCAAGAAATGAGCTCTATGAAAACCTAAGATTTCTAGGTTGACCCACAAAACTTATAAGGCTGATAAGGATGACCTTACAAAACAGTAGAGGGTCAGTACAAGTCCAGGGAGAAATGTCCAGAGACTTCACCATTCAAAAAGGAGATAAACAGGGAGACCCACACTATCTCCAGTGTTATTCAATATGGTACTTGAAATGATAATGAGGGCAACCAAAAAGCAAAGGCCGAAGGATGTATCTATAAAAATATGACCCAATACCTTACATATGCTGATGATGTGGTCATCAGAGGAAGAAGTAAAAATTCACTATTAGAGGCATTTTCAGAATGTGAAGTTGCAGCTAGAAAAGGCTCAAGCAGTGGACATCTTGTAGGGAGAGAGTGTAGCTTTGAGCGTGTTAAAAAATTCAAGTATCTTGGTACAATTGTAACCGAAGATAACAAAATGGAAGAAGAGATAAAGACAAGAATTGAGAATGGAAACAAATGTTATTGGTCGCTCAGGAAAGTCTTTCAAAATCAAGATATACCCCGAAACCTCAAAATAAGGGTATATAGGACGGTCCTAGGCCAAAGTCCTACATGGACCATAAGATGCCGGAAGAGTTAGCTAGTTAGTTATCCTAACATGCATAAAAAGGAGATATTTACAAAAATTATATAATGAACAAACTATTATTATTTCATTTTTTTTTTTTTTTTTTATATATATATATAACCCCCAAGCTTTGGCTTTTAAGCCATTTCTGCTCTAACAGCCCAATAGAGTTTGCCCATTTAGGAGTAGGGATTGTCAGTTTCCTTAAAAGTATTCCTGATGTCCTGGAGAGCAGGACAAGAGTCAAGATGTTGCCCTGTCATTTTCCCATTATTACAAAGGAGACATGTCGGATTTTCTAATAAGCCTATATGGTGGTGTCTCTGGAGATAATTGTGGCTGGTAAGTAAACAGAAGCACGCAACCAGATGAGTCCTTGTTAAATTCAGCAGAATGCAGCAATTTTCAATTAAAGCTTGCCACTGCTTTCTTAGCGTACTCCTGCTGCCGATGGTAGAGGGAGGTTCCTCAGAAAATTAAGTTGAATATTTTGGGCACCTTCCTTGGCAAGTTGGTCTAGAGCAGAGCGTGTTACCAAACAGTCCACAATGTCCTGATATCCACTAAAAAGCCAGTTTTGATTGTTTCATTATTTGGGGATTTTAAGGCGGTGATTTCCTACTTGGGAGTCAACAAAGATAGCAATTCTGGCATATTTTCTGTTATTAAGCTTTTCTAACAATATATATAGCCCTTAGTTCTCTGTCACAGTTCATTGCTACCTTTCTGACCGGTTCTCAAATTGTAAATTCCCTTGAGTAGGCACCCGCTCCTGCATTCTGTCTAGCATTAGTGGCAGATCTGTCCGTAAAAACATCTTCTTTATACTGAATAGATATTGTTTCCAATGAGAGTGCTTTAAGCTCATTAATATGGGATCATTTTTATTTAATTGCAGTATAATGTGGATTTGGATCGAGAATTGATATGGTTGTGCCTGACATGTTTGACTAAAAATCCCATTACCTTTTCTGAGATACAATCCTCTTCGGTACATCACTTTCTCTGTTTCTGAAGTGAAATTTGCCAGTGTTTTCAGACATTGCATAGAGTATCGGTTGGTTTTCCAGTAGTAGACATTAAGCCATTTAACCCTTTCATATATATTAACTGCAAGAGGTTTCACATTCACATTCATTTGTAACTTAAGAGCTATTATAAAACAAAAAGTAAATAAAAATAATACACTAAGTGATCACAGAGTTTTGATAATCCTATTAACATTTTATGAAAACAGATACCTAATCAATATTAAAATGGAATTGCCACAAAAATTATATAATGAAAAAGCTATTATTATTACTGATAAACTAGTTTCTTCTTCATCTGGGAAATTAGTAATTCCACTCCTTTTTCCATTTTTATTATCACTTCTTATTTTTTCCCTCATTTCAGGAATTAATATTTCCAAAGAAGCCTTTGCAGCAGCAAGTTTTGCTTGTTTTTTACTTGTTCCTGTGCCATAACCGTATTTCATATCATTGATAATTACTGTAGCTGAGTAAGGGGTTGAAGGATTTTCTGAAAATAAAATAAATAATAATATCTAAATATGGAAATGCACTAAGGAAAATTTAAGTACAGAAGTATCTCACTGAAAAGGCCCTAAATTGGAATTGGTAGTGTCAGATTACTGAAAATGCCCTATTAGTGGATGTAAATTTAAAAAACAAAACAAATTAATGTGAAAATCTCATATAATTAATTAACGACGAAAGCTATTTGTAATACTTTATAGAAATGAATTATGGTAATTTGTAACATAAAGGATAATAAAAATCACTATAATAATATTAATGAAACATGTTTTCATTTTTGTAACATCACACTACACTTGTACTATATGCTTACTGCGCAGAACATTCGCTCATGACAGGTTAAATATGACACACTATAGTCACCGACAGCAGACAAAAGCACAATAGTTGTGTATAGTATAAGAAAATACAGTCTCCTACTCATATAGGCACTCAGGGACATAAAAACATCTGATCCGTCGCACAGTGGGGCAAATCATAACTTTAGCAGTGAAAAACTCTTGGATGGCACAATCATGAAAAAAATGACTATTACCAATTTTATAATGATACAAAAACTAAATTGTATATTGTACTGTAACTTGTTAAAAAAAAATGTAATATTTACAAAAATTAAAACTCATCATAGTCATGAAGCAAAGAAAGATAAACAAATATTAATTTAGATATAAAGTATATAAAATATATAAGTAAAGTTCCTGCCTTAATAATTTCTGCCTCGTGAATTAAAATGCGATGCACGGTTGATGGCATGAAAAACCAGGGATATAATTTTACAAATAACTTTGCAGTATCTAAAGAATATTTGTAGGAAGCATCAGGATCAACAGAATAATCACTAGATAAAGTGATAAGAATTATAGAAAACCGTTTAATTAAATTTTCATCGAATCCTAAAATTTGAGCCACTTTATCATAATTAGCAAAAAATGTTCTGGCACAATTGGCATCATTTTTTGTACCATAGTTTCCTATAGGAACATCTATTAATAAAGCAAGCTGCTTTTTCATTTCATCTTGAATTCATTTTTTTATTATTTCTAAATATTAATTTATTGTCTGGACTCCTTACTTGCTGTTTTTAAATACCAAGCCGATAAGATATTTGGAGAATGCAATCAAAAGAACGTAGATACGCATGGAGTATAGATAACCCATTGTCATTTGCTTCAGTGTCACAGTGCTTTTTTCAATGTCATTCAAGAGTTTTGGGCTTTTCCCCACAGATTCCACATGATTAAGTTGATGTGTCCGTTATGGAAGCAAAGGTTTTCCCATCTATCCTCATTAATTTAAAATCAATATAAATGATAACCTCGGTATCAGAAACGTTGCTTCCTAGAGGTGTGATATTTTCTATTTACTTTTTGATGCTCCGAATGTTTTATGTTATTAGAACTTTAGTTTCGTGCTTGAAGATTAGTTTTATTGACCTGAAAAATCTAGTTGAAGATGGCTTTGGATTTTGCAAAGTTAACTGAAGAGGTACAATGCAAAGAATAAATAAAAATGAATCTTTTTCTTCACTACAAAAAAACCTTTGCTAATAAGATGAATACCCGGCACTGCCATCACATCTGCATTTTAAATGTAACGCTAGATGTTCAATAGGTGGTACTGAAGAAGTCCCAGATGGGTGATTAAAAATATTCTCTTGCTGTAAAGTTAAGAGTAATCTTTTCCCTGTGTGCTCAACTAATGCTTGCAGTGTCACTTCTGCCGAGATTTCAGTGATCTTGATGTGCTGTCTATTCAGATAACAGGCTTCTTTTGCTTTCAATAATGATTTATATGTTGGATATAAGTTCGCGTCACGATGTTTTGCCTCTGATTGCAAAAGTGTAAATGAGTGTTTGGTGAAATGTCCGTCAACAAAATGAGCTAAAGCTTCTTCAGCTATATACACTCTTGGTTCAAGATGATTTATTTTTAACATATTTTTGATTTCTTTCACTTTATCAAAGTCTGAAATTTGGCAAACAATCTTAGCAGCACTTGTTTTTCCAATTGCATAAAAACTGCCGCTGGTAGCAAAACTCAATTCGTCCAGGGAGGCACTTTGCAATAGTGGGGCTATTTTAAGTCTCTTTGATCACAATGAAGAATCGCAAAAGCACTTTAGGAAAGGCTACAGACGTAGCATCACTGATTTAAATGAAACTTTTTTTAGAGATACTAGGTCGAAATATATTAGATAAGTGTCCGAGGGTTCTTGACAAAGAGCACTAGGAGCCAAGAAAAAAATTATTTTATATAATTTCAACAAATTTTTATATTATTGTTTTCTTCCTTTGCTCTACATGAAATTCAAAGTTCTCATATACCAATAGAATTTTTTTTTTTGAGTAAAATAAGAAAAGCATATTGCATATTGCGTATTAAATGACTTTAAATTTTGATCATGTTCGACAAACGTAGTGAAGGTAAGAGATATTCATAAAAAATTGGAAATTACTAGAAAAATGTATTGAATGAATTTTTTAAAAAGCAAATTTTAAGATTTCTTTTAATTGTCAGTTGTAAGATCCTCTAGATTCGGTTTAATTCTTTCATAGTTATTAAATTTGAGATACTAAGTTTCCGTTTTTTTATGAAACTTTTTGCAGCAAGTGGCAACCACGTAAACAGTATATGTTTTTCAGAAATTATCTGCATTCTGAGAAGGACTATATTAAATATCTGGAGAACCAAGGAAAACCTTGAGGAAAAAAAACTCAGCATTGTTCGATTATGTGATTTTTAACATTGCAGAGCACATTTCCAACAAAGAAAACATAATTGAAATGTCTCAAGAAAATAAAATTTCAATCAAAAATTTTTTAAGTAAGCTAAACGAAAAATGGATTAAACATTGCTGAGCATTAAAAAGATTGTTAAAATCAGAGCAATCTTGGTTGGACACCAAATTAAAAATAATTCTACGCTATGTAAATCGTGTGCCTGATAAAACAAGTATTGGTCATGCTACAGACGAGGCATCACCGATTTCAATGAAACTTTTTTTGGTGATACTAAATCGAAAAATATTAGACATGTGCCTGAGAGTTTTTGCCAATGCGTCCTAGGAGCCAAGAAAAAAATTATTCTAAATAATTTCAACAATTTTTTATGTTATTGTTTTCTTCCTTTGGTCTGCATCGATTTCAAAATTCTTATATATCAATATATTTGTTTTTTCTATAAAATAATGTACAAAAACCAAAAGATGCCTCTAGTAAAGTAGGCAAAAAAAAATATTTCAGGAAGTCAGATTCGTTCTTAGCATCTTTAAAAACTCTTAAATAAGAATTTTCAAGGAAATCAAAAAATAGAAATTTTTGGACTTGATATTGCTTGAGGATTTTTTTTACTGCCAATGTCTGCCGTTTTCTAAAGCATTCATAACTCCTCAGGAATTTATTCAAATTCAACATTACTACAACCATTGGAAAGCTGAATTTCTGATCTCTAACCCATGCCAATAACTTTTAGATTTTATTTCTTTATAAGGGAGAAGTAGTGTAAAATAAAAAATAGAATTCCTCAAACATTTTATTTTATATCACCGTTCTACTTAGGGATGTGGGATTGTTGCTATTTTGTGTAGTTCATGGAGCCCTAAACCACTCCCAAGTTTCGTGTGATTTTTTTTGTGTAAAAAAAATTTATTTTTCTATTGCTATGAAAATTTGTATTTAAAGTTTTTTTGAGGTACAAAAAACGAATATCAACTTTGTTTTTTCCAAAAAAAAATATTTTACCCCACTTTGTTACTTACCACAGGGGTCTGAACTCAAGGTACGAAAAATCCTACCATATTTTTTTATTGAATAATTTCTATTTTTTGATTTCCATGAAAATTCTTATTAAAAAAAAAAAAAAATCTGTTCCACTACAACCCATGAAAGGTCTTGGGTTCAGTACTCGGTAAGGACTGTACTGTTTCTAAACGAATGGTTATGCAAGGAGGTGATTTGACCGAGATCACGCTCAATCGCCAGGTTTTTACCTCAAGTAAGTGTACCCACTTTATAGAGGGTCTCCTGATCCCACAGGGCCGATCCATGGCTGAAAACAGAATAAATAATTATCTGCCACAGCCGGTCTTGAACCCGGGACCTTGAAATTAGTAGCACAGTGCCCTACCCACTGAGCTACTCCGCTCCCTTCTTCTTCCAACTTCCAATTAAAAGAAATCTTAAAATTTGCTTTAAAAAAAATTCATTCAATACATTTTCCCAATAGTTTCCCAATTTTTATGAATATGATTATAGCTTTCTCATACCTTCATTACGTTTGCCGAACATGATAAAAATAATTTGTAAACCCTTACTCCAGGGAAATCAATTTTTAGCGGACTGAAGAATATTTATCTCATCTAATAATCTATATAATCCAGGGTTTGTTTATAAATATTGAGGTATAGAATGAATTTACCATCATTGGATTTGAATGAAGAAAACATGTGTATACAAATAGGTATTAGTGCCAAGATCTAAATTTAATGTTTGTTTTTTTACTTTTGCACTCCAAAATTTATGATTTGCCCCACAGTGTGCTGGCGCCCTCAGAGTGCCAGATTACTGGACGTGCTAGACTAGCGAACGACCAGATTATAGAGACTGCACTGTACATATTGAGAATAGAAAACTATATTAAAGGGCGGTATAAAAAAAAACTAAAAATTTTAAAAATAAAGTATCTGAAATGAAGTATCTGATCAAAAAGAATAGTAAATCACTCTTTTTATATTGTTCGGTAAAAGTAAGCAAAGGCGAAGTATATCTATTTTTTATTAAATCTTCTTTAATTTTGGGGGCAATCTTTTCTAGTAAATATATGCAATATATTCTAATAATATGCTAATGTTTTGAGGCATCACCCCCATCTTCAGAGCCCAATATTGCTTAAAGAATACAAGTTTAATTTCAAGATATAATGTTTTTATAAATACAAACATACCTAAAGCTTTGAATTCATAAGTTGGTTGTTTTTTAAGTGCATGTTGAACATATTCATGCAAAATACAAATATAGCTTTTCCCATTAGGATTCATTATCCATTCTCCCCTAGGCTTTGCTTTAGGACCGTCATCTAATGCAAAAACAAAATCATTAATTATCACCTGAAATTTATTTTCAACAATGAGATAAAACAAATTAACAAATATATTGTAATGCCTAAATAGAGAAAAATTAAACCTGGTTCAAGGTAAAGATCAGTTTATGAAAGTAATCCTTTGTATTTTTTAATAAAATAATGAAATGAGGGCTGGAAGTTCAGCTAGGCTATTTGAAAACAATTGAAGTCTACAAGACTTTCATTGATCACCTACCTTAGAAACTGAACAATGTAATCTAAAAAAATAATTTACTCAAATTGACTTTATTTTTTCCATAATCTATTTATTCCAGCTAATTTATAATAACAAGCTAAAATTTAATTAAAAAAAAACAATCAATCCTATTCTTAAAACAAAAACAGATTGAAACCATAGCTTTACAACTTATAACAGCATTTCATTACCGAGAAGAATCTCTTTTCAACAAAAGTGAAAGATGTGGGAAGATGGAAGATATAGTACCTTCCAATGAATGTCCACCCCACCTGGGGCATACTTCATCCAGATATCTACCCTCTTCAGGGAGTATGTAGTACCATGTAAAATAAAAGCAGTTAACAAGACATTCTACAAACCTGGATTTTGTATTGGAAATTTGATAAGTTTGGTTCCATCAGGAAAAGATGGCCTGTGTTGTTCTTTTTCTATTTTTTTCGCTTTTGCATACTTACGCCTATCAGCCCATGAACTGAAAATAAAAATAAATCATTGGTATATCAAATAAATGTAATTTAAAAAAATATATATATTTCAAAAGATTCATTACTTACACAAAATGTAATCTCTGTTCTTTTTTGAAACGAAATAGTTTTTTACAATACTGCTGTAATGTAAAAGCACCAAGGCTTTGCGACAATTTGTTCTCTTCCGTTGTTTCAATTTTGGCAGTATGCAAATATTGTGGGCCTAATAACAAATTGAGTATAATGTTTTTAAAGCATAATGATATAATAACATTAACTCATTGCAAATCATTAATTACTTGAATATAAATTTATAAAAACTCTTTTCAAATATAACAGAAAAAAAAATGAATAGTAATCAAATAAAAAAGTAAGCAATAAGTATCAGACAAAATAAAATAATATTGTCATAACAATAATATATTACACTTTTAAATTATTGAAGGTGCAAAACTGATTATTCTTACAAAAAAGGAAATTTAGCAGATCCACAAATATAAAATTGTTTATATACACAAGACTTGTGGACCTTGACCAGTTGGCAGACCCCAATTTACTTATGATGGATTTATGGAGAGACTTGGAAGAGCCAGAGGAAGCAGCAAGGCAGAGATGAGAATAATGGCAGAGGACCCTGATCTATGGAGAAGGTGGTCCGAGGCTACTCCATACCTAACGGCGTGATAGAGATAGAAGAAGCGTATGCATGCACAGATGAAAAGATTTCATATTTCACATAACATTATTTGTTGTAAATTGAAAATGCTGTCAAAAGTAGTTAATTAATGGTTTAATAATACACTATAATAATAAATTTTATAAGAATATTTTTGATTTTTAATTTTTTTTTTTATATTATACTTCAAAAGATCTACATTTAGGTATTCCTCTCACTTTTTCTTCCAGTTCATAGCTTAAAGAGTTCAAAAGGGCACTGAATTTTCTAATCTAAGATTGATCTTTCTTATTAATTGTGTGCTAGAAATTGAAGGATCAACATCTGCAGTTAGTAATGTTCTGTAAAATAATGACTTGTTGAGGTGGAATGGTTAATCATAGCAAGTGTTTAACCTTCCAGCAGGCACGCTGGAGTATAATGTGCAGCACTTGGAAATTTTTCATTATATTCATCCAGTGGTTGACCTTTAACTTTCATCTCCCTCTCTATTCGTTCATCAACCCCTTCTACATGTTTTCTGAGAATTTGCGACTTTTTAGTCACTTACATTATTAGTTATTCCGTGAAAACGAAATTATAGGGAAAGGAAACTAGCTAGCCTTAAAAAGATTATTCAGGGCTAGTTATACAATAGCATACATTCCAAAACTATGGAGAGAGACCAAAGTGGTATTTATTCAAAAAATTGGTAATCAGCCTAAAGATAGCCCAAAGGTATATAGACCAACAAGCCTCTCTTCAGTAATACTCAAGACAATGGAAAGGTTATAGATATATATTTAATTTGTTCCAGTGCATTATGGCTGGAGCGGGTAATTTATTGAAAAATATGCGTGAATTATATTGATTTATTTTCCTCATTCACATAGTTGTACATTTTGTATAGATGGGTGGTAATCTATACAAAACGTATAACTATGTGACCCATGCTCTACTCACTATTTGCGAAAAATTTATTTCTACGTGTCCTGACCATAACGTGCTAAGAGATATAGTCCAGGAATCTGTGGCAAAAAAGATGACATTTCATACTAAGGTTTATAACCGACTGCATCTAGAAGGGTATACTTCCCTGATGAAGTTTTCAAAATTGATCGAAGTTGTCAAAAGCAACAGCCTTGCAAAGGTTGGATATCCATTGTATCCCATAAGGAACAAGAGACGATTGACCAAAATCCGTGTAAGATATTTCTGTCTCGAACTCCTCAACTGTAGAATAATATGTAGCGTGCCCTAATAGGTCGGGTACATGGAGTACTTTTCTGCTGCCTGTAATATTTTTTACGGTCATGCCAAGTGTTAATTGTTATCTGGTTTTATATTTCCACTTGTCCCAAAAACTATATCTTGGGCAAAATACAATTTACTCTTATTTTTTTAACATCATCTTTCATTCATCTCATAGGACCAACTACTATGTCATCAATGATTATTTGGAAACTCTCTGATATTTCACATTTCCTCTCTATTATATCATTGATGTGTTTTCCATCACGGATAGTTTTTCCATTTATTTCATTTTCAATTTTCTGATGGTGTCATTAAAAGCAAATGTTGACTAATAAAATATGGTTTGCGGTAACTCTAGTCCATAAAAATTCATTCTATAAAATTTTGAAAAATTTTAATGCTAATATCCCAGAGTAGAAATTAGTTATATATTTACATGTGCTCCATTGTCGGATTAATGTTTTTCATTATTTCACAATATATTTTCTTTATTTCGGTGAAGGTTAATACCCTCTTGTTTTGAATAATATTTTCATCTATAAAGTTGAACACATTTCAATCAGCTTGAGAATGATATTTCCGATTATAATGCCAAGACACATTGTAAGTATATAATTTAGGCTCTGCTTTGTATAAATACCTTAAATAATAAGACCTGTGGTAGCAATTTTCCTTTGCTATAAAATCTGCACCACTAATTTTGGCTTTCAGTGAATAATCTTGGTGTATATTAATACTATAATTCTAGATCTCTATTTACTACTGCCATAATAGGTTCTTTACGTTATCACTATTTTGTGGACTAGATAGTAACCAAACTGACTGGGTTTAATTAAATAATAATTATTACTCAAATTTAAATAGTACTCAATTTAACAAAAAGTACTTAAATTTAAATAGTACTCAATTTAAAAAAAAAAATACTTAAAAGCATGAAGTATATTACAGTTATTGAATTGGCTCACAATTTTTTGTTAGCTGACCCTTGCCATTTAATGGTTTTGACAGTTATAGTGGTTGTTTGGTTGAACTACATGATTTATTGCTTTTGTTAGTTTTCTAGGCTGTTCTAGTGATCTTCATTCATGTTATAATAAGTTATAAGTTTTGAAAGTATAGATTAATTCGCTTAGCTTTGCCACTAATCTGCAGAAGAAAAAAAAATGATATCCAAAAAAGCAGTGTTTTAGTGCTGTCTGCCAGTGAGTATTTGAAGGCATACCTGTAATTTTAATCACTTTTTTGGAGTCTATATTTGAATGTGACAAGTTTCATGCAGTATAAAATTACAACAAATTTTGTTGTCCCAAAAAGTGGTATTTTGAGTAACATTTGACCCCCGCAGCCAGTGGGTGTTTATTGGCAGATGCATGTTGTGTTGTTGATAATTTTTTGGATTCTAAAAAGTGGTAATTTGAATAGCGTCTGCTGTGGAAACCACGTATTTCAATAGCTTTTTTGGAGTCTATATTTGAATGCAACAAGTTTCATGCAGTATAAAATGATATTTTAGTGTCTAAAAAAGTGGTATTTTGAGTATCGTCCTGCTGAGAGTACCCAGGGATTGTTTTTTTGCAGATACATCTTTCTAATCGTTTTTTGAAGTCTATATTCCAGTGCAACAAGTTTCATGCAGTATAAAACAACATCATTTTGGTGTCCAAAAAAGTGGTATTATAAGTAACACCTGCCGTGAGTACCCAGCGGGTACATGATGACAGACGCTTGTTTCGATCATTTATTGGAGTCTATATTCCAATGTAACAAGGTACATGCAGTATAAAATGACACCATTATGGTGTCCAAAAAAGTGGTATTTTGAATATCACCCTGCTGTGAGTACCCAGTGTTTTTTTTGCAGACAAGTCTTTCCAATCGTTTTTGGAGTCTATACTCCAATGCAACAAGTTTCATGCATTATAAAATGACACCATTTTGGTGTCCAAAAGTGGTATTTTTAGGAACGTCAGCTGTGAGTACCCCGCGAGTATTTTTTTGCAGAAGGATCTTTCCAATCGATTTTTAGAGTCTATATTCCAATGCAACAAATTTCATGCAGTATAAAATAACACCATTTTGGTGTCCAAAAAAGCAGAATTTTGAGTAACATCTGCCATGAGTACCCAGCAGGTAGATGATGACAGAAGCGCGTTTTCGATCGTTTTTTGGTTTATATTTTTGAATGCAACAAGTTTCGTACAGTTTAAGATGAAACCACTTTGGTACCCTAAAAAGTGATATTTTGAGTAGCGTCTACCGTGAGTACACAGAGCGTACATGATGGCAGACAATTATTTTTTATATCTGGATGGACCCTAGTAGGTTTAATACAAATTTTTTTGAAGTATATAAAAAGTCATTTTTCACAGAAATACTGCCATATTCACCTGGCTCCCACTTTGTATTCCAGCAGCGATAAGTTGGCAGACGTAAATTTTCATTTCAGGGCTGTGGACATGATCATTTTATATGACCAAACCCTAGTATTAAATAAGTCACCTTTTTTTCCACAGGCTCTCCCACTAATATAATAACAAGAAACTCGCCACTACATCCATATCAACCTGCCTACCAAGCTGAGAAATCAACCATCTCAGCATTACATTTCTTAGTAAAAAAATATAAAATTCAATAAATAATAAAGAAACAGCACTGTGTGCATTTAACGACATAGAGGTGCTTTTGATAATACCTCACATAATATCATAGCAAAAGGTATGGAGAGAACAAGATCTGGTTTAGCCACTATCTCTTGGATTAAACAATTTCTAATACCTAGAAGCATTAAAGACACAATAGAAGAGACAAAGGACAAAATAAAAACAGAAAAAGGTTGTCCGCAGGGGGAGGGGAGTGTTCTCTCATCTCTTTAGTGGACTTGTGGTTGACAGTCTCTTTAACTAGCTGGTGAAGGTTTTGAATTTGTGGGGCATACTGATGACCTATCCATAATTAATTATAAGAGGTAAACATGAAACCAAATTAATGGAAAGAATGGAAAAAGCCTTAAAAACTGATTGATCATGGTGCCAAGAGCAGGGACTAAATATTAAACCAAGCAAAACCACTATTGTATCCTTTACCAGGAAAAGGAATCTTAATTTAGAACCTCTTATCACTGCAAGGCAAATATATTAACCCATTTGCATCATGAGGAAATATGAAAAAAAAAGGCCCATATTACCAGAATTTTTTTAATTTATATTTAAGTAAAAAATTACTAGAAATGAAAAAAAAAATCATATTTCAGCATTGTAAGGAAAAATAAATTGGAATATGTTGTTTTGGTACATATATAATATTGGTAATGGCGGAAATTTTAGTTATTTTGTACAGTATGATAGTCTTTGAAATGTTGAATGTCAAAAGCCACTTCACAATTTTCACACTGATAAATTGTCTCTTTTCTTTTCTTTTAATCCAAACAAACGACGCAACGCTTTTGGGCTTTTCTCGATGAAGTTGATGGTATCCCGTTGGAAAATGAAAATCTTGATGGCAATGATAGGGACTTTGTAACTTTTCGTTTTTTTTTGTTGGTATATTTAGTATTTTTATATTATGCTCAATAATTTCTTCAGCCAGTTTTTGTTTGAACAAGTGAAATGCTCTGTCTTTATGTATAGTCTTGAAAATAATGTAACTATTCAAAAGCATCATATCAATGCAATAAAAGAATAAAAAATTATATGCTTTTTGATACCATCGTATAGTATAAAATTTGCATAGTATTTGGTTATCTCCATCAATTCCTCCCATGTTCTTATTATAATCTGAAACTACAGAAGGCTTGATAATTTCTTCTTTGGTTTTGTAATTTATATTTCCTGTTTTAACAAATTCAAGAGGGTGCATTGTAGAAAAAAAATGTATATGCTTTTTGATACCATCGTATAGTATGAAATTTGCATGGTATTCAATTTCCCCCATGTTCTTATTATAATCTAAAACTACAGAAGGTTTGATAATTTCTTCTTTGCTTTTGTAATTTATATTTGCCGTTTTAGCAAACTCAAGAGGGTGCATTGTAGATAGCGTAAGTACGTCCTTTTTGTCTCTCCATTTTATGGCTGATATGTTTTTTACTTTGTTTACTTAGTTACTTCTCCTTTTTTCAGCTTTTTACCCTCTAGGGCTTTAGGCATTCCTTTTCTGTTTACTCTGACTGTGCTGCAAACATTTGTTTGTAGTTTGTATAATATGTTATATAAGTCTGGGGAACTATATCAATTGTCTATATACAGGCAATAACTCTTTCGTAACAAACAACTTTCTCCCATTAGATCTAATACAATTTTTGTGCTTGCTAGCCCTTTCTCAATTTTATCTTTTCCTACATATATTCTAAAGTTGTGTATATATTTGATTTTTGAATCACAAATTTTATCCCAAATCTGTCCCTTTTCGATTTGTTGAACTGAATATAATGCAATCTACTTCTACACTTCATCAACGATTCGTCTAAGAATATATCAGGTCCTGGTGTACACACTTTTTTGAAATATTTTCAAGTACTGTTCTTATTTTTTTCGACGGGTCGCCAGGTTGTATAAATTCATTATTTACGAAATGTAAATTTTTAGGAATTGACATGTAGGTAAGTAAATATACTAATTAGGGATTGATAAATTATTTGCCACTTCTATTGTATAAATTTGTTTTATTGAAAACTAGTTTCGAATGTTATGTATTCATCTTCAGTTCAATAACATATATAACATTCAAAACTAGTTTTCAATAAAACAAATTTATAGAAGTGGCAAATAATTTATCAATCCCTAATTAGATTGATCCTTCTATACCATCATGCGGATGTCAACTAAGTATATATGCAGCAGCACTCACGTGTAAAATTTAGTATAAAGGATGTCACACATCAGAAAGCCAGGAAACAACTAAAGAAATATAATAATAAAGTAAGAAGGTGGGTGGGGATTCCGTTATTATTGTAATGTTGTTATAGTAAACTGATACTTGATAAAATTAGTGGAACGTTCACTCAAGTCAGATGTTTCCGGGACAACACTGATCGAATCCTTGAAACAGACTTTAATTCAATTACTGCCTCTATAATAATTCAATTATTGACTATTGAACAAATTTCGTATTAACTGATATCTTTTATTTTATTATTGTAGCTTTATAAGAAGCTCCAATAAAAGTGTAACGTGAGTACTCGCATGTGAGATTTTTTCTCACAAACTGGCTTTGATCAAAACAAACACTTCCTAAATGGCCGAAAAGCGTTCGTCACCAGATTTGGCACTTCCGTTGTCTCGAGGCATCCCTCTTCTCCAGCTATACAAGAGCCCAACTTTCCTGCCTTCGTATATTGATGGCAATATCGCTTTATTAAAAAATGTGAGACAAAATCTCATGGTGCAAGTACCCACATGTTAAGCTAACTGATAATAATAGTGATCAACAAAAGTGAAAATATGCATATGGTTCAGGTTAGAGTAACGAGAAAATATTATGCTCCAGTGATAGTGGCCAGGAAAATTGAGCGTATAAATATGCTTATGATGCAAATGGGTTACATAAGAAATTAGGTTTTTTTTTCCGTTTCGAGTACTGCAGTTACTAACCGGTGATTTCTGTGATGTCTATTTTTTGCATGCTTCATTTTAAATATCTGTTGTTATTAACCTCGATGCCTGCTTTGTTTACACTAAAAAGTTCTAAATTCGGGTAAAATAAATTTTTCTACACTTGCTACTGATTTTAATACCGAGGATAGTTGTGTTCGCTATTATATGGATCAGGGTGTCATACCTCATAGAAAACTGTGTCCAAATGGTCACGATATGGAGCCTTTCCATCAAGGGAGTTTCGTCTGTGATTTAGAGGTATAGAAGAAGAAAATGTTATACTACTATACCTCTATGAACTGGAACGTGGTTTCAAGGCTACAAGTTACCATTTAAGATGTCATTATGGTCTATATATTCTTGGGCAAACGACTATTCTACAATTAAGTAGTGCGAAAAGGAGTTACAAATGGAACCTGAAGATTTGGATCTATAAATCTTTTTATATTGCATATTTATTTTATGGTTTAACAATGTAAATAAATGTTTATTTTTGTTGGTCACTGCATACATTATTAATAACCTAAACTTTAGCATCATATGTTAAACTGGTGATCACATAAATCACCGGTTAGTAATTGCGGTACTCGAAACGGAAAAGACCCGAAATGAGGATAAATATCGAAGGGCAATCCTATATCCAAAACTCAAATGGAAATCCCAAATAAAGAGAATCATAAGAAAAGTTAATGCTTCATTATGGACCTATAAAAGCCTATTTAGGAAAAAAATGGGGAATTAAACACAAAATGCTAGAATGGTTATACACTAAGGTCATTCGACCAACGATAATCTATGCACCAGTCACCTAGTGGCCAAAAACAACTGAAAAAAAAAACAACGTACGAATGAGGCTGGATGAAGTTCAGAAGATGGCTTGCAGACAGGAGCAACTAGAACATGCCCCACAACTGCCATGGAGGTAATGCTGAACATAACTCATTGGATACAAAAAGAGGCTTTAACAGCGCACCTGGAATTATAAACCAGGAGACTATCAAGGTCATCTTAAAATCCTTAATGAGCTGAAGGAAAAGCTCATTAATAACTATTTACACAGAAAACTAGATTTAAGTAAGAAATTTAAAATACTTATGCTAGACAAGAAATTATGGAAAGAAGGACCCAAATTTGAAAATGGGATCTGGTCTGGTATACTGATGGTTCAATTAAGGAAGGAAAAGCAGGGGCAGAAATATATGGACCAAAATGTAGAAGGACCCTTGCTATGGGATCATACCTAACAGTCTTCAAAACTGAAATAAATGCAATAGAAACAGCTGCTCGAGAAAATCTAAATAAGAGCCAAAAAGGAAAAATAATATAAATATAAACTGCCGGCAAAGTGAAGTATGCCTGGTTTGTCAGAGGACGGCGACGGATACATCGTGCACTCCCCATGTGAGTCTAATATCAAATAAATTAAAAAAGACATAGCTTGATAATATTAATGAAATAACAATGACCAAAGCTAATTTTTTAAAAAATATAAACCTGTGAAACAACTACTGGTAGCTTAAGAAAAGCAGGGTCGGATCTAGGATTTTTTCCAGGGGAGGGCAAGCTTAATTTTTTCCCGCCCCTTCTTTCATTCCACCTCCTCAATAAAAAAAATCAACTGTTTTTTAATTGTATTTTAGGTAATATATTTCTAAATACGTATCGTATCATAACATTAATACATTTTATTGACTGAATTAAGGTCTAATAAAACAATCAAAAATACAAAAAAAGATAATATTAAAATGATGAATATGTACAAATAACATTAAAATTTCACTTTCCAATATTTTTTTTTGCAGCAAAAATGTTTATGATCTCCTCATAACTTATGGAAATAGCTTGTTTGCTCTCTATGGAGATTATACTTAGATTTGTTGACTTTTGTTGAGCAATCGTGTTCCTCAACTTCTAATCAGTTTAAGCTTGCTAAAACTCCTTTCTCCAGAAGAAAAAGAAACTGGGGTAATAAGGAATATTCTCAAGGCTGTATTAAGGTTGGGATACTCCTCTTCTAATTTCTTTTTATAAATTAAATTTAATGTGGATGATCCAGTGGCATCTTCCAAGTCTCTCTCTATTGTTAGCGCATGGTGTATGAAACACCAAAATGAAATTCTTCCTTGCTAAGGTTTTCTACATAGGTATCTTCCAATTTGACTGCTTTGGCCTTTAAGTCAACTTCTATTTATGAATTTGGACACCACTGAAATCACTAAACAAAGCTGGTGCATACTAGCTGCAACAGTAATGGGGGTTGTATAGAAACAAAAGAAAATCGAAAACAGCTGAGAGCATCTGATTTGGCCCAATCCCAATCCATAAAATTAATAGGTACTAGGGTTTTGTTTGTTATTGTTGTTCATTGATAGTTAAACTGTTATATTCTACTTACACCTAATTTTCAAAATACTTTTTCACATGAAATGTTGAGGATTTACTGATATAAAATAATTTAAAAAAATATATATAGGAAGAAGTGGTGATATAACTACCATGTCCAGCAATCGAATGTGAAAAAATGCGGTTTCATATTCTTCTTTTTGAAATGCACTAGTAAAGGCACGAATTCCTGATCCTCAAGTTTAGACTCCTTGTTTCTTTTGGGGGCTAGGTTTTCAACACTTTTTCACAATATCTATCTCGCCTAGTATGTACCAAAGTAATGAATTTTTTCGCATTCGATAGTTGGACATGGTAGGGACAATGTGGAGCCCCATTTTGTTTTTGACTTACCAGTGCTAGAAATTTCAAAGGTAATTACTATCTTTATATATTAATCATACACTACCAATTTCCAATTTGCGCTCCTCCAATCACCAAATGAGCAAAATTCAATTTTATCAAAAAAGTGAAATATGGTGCTTCTGACATGAGGTCTTTTTCTTTTTCGTTGGTGGATGCGTGACATTTTTGCGCAGGATCCTGCAGAAGGTTGCAGTTATATTATAACTATTAACACTTTATATTTTTGGGCCAGCTCTGCGATAAATATTTTTTTCTTGATACAGTTTTATATTCGAGATTAGTCACTTCCCACAAAAAAAGGTGCTATGCAAAAAATCTCCAATAAATAACAACACTTTCTCTGTAAGTCACGTCATCATAATGAAATAATAAAAATAAATCGGATAGAGGAAGCTCCAAGAGAACAGCTGGAGACCTCACCTTCTGAGATGTCCACACTATGAAACAATGTGCAACATTGTCTAACTGTTGTCTCATTTTCATAGTAAGTGGGGCTTCGACTGAAAAAAATCGAAGTGTTCATTATTTTAGGATGAAATTCATTACTTATGGCACCATTTTGATCCAAATGGTATTCATCCAACAGTTGAAAAAATTCAAGCTATTCAGAGTTCCCCTAGACCGAAAATTGAAGTTTCAAGGGGATGATGAATTACTAAGAAAGGTTCATTCCCCAGTTAGATTCCATTTGTGGATCCCTCGATTCTTTAACAAGTATAAAAAGGAAATGGACCTGGACTGAACCAAAAGAAAATGTATTTATGAATGGAAAATATCTTAGCATCCAACAGCACGGTAATTCGTTATGATCAGAAAAAGCCATTAATATTGTATTGTAGTGCCTCCGAGACAGGAATAAGGGCAGTTTTAATGCATAGGCTTCCAAATGGATCAGAACATCCCGTAGCATTTGCTTCAAGGACAGAAACGAAAGGAATTATGCATCGGTGGACCGAGAAGCCTTGGCATTGATCTTTGATATAAAAAAATGCCATCAATATAAACGTGATTTTTCATTAGTGACAGACCACAAACCTTTACTGAGATTATTTGGAACTAAACGGTACCTTCTTAAAGTGACAAATAACTGTCTGATGCATCATAATATACATTACTGATCAGGAAAAGATAATCCAACATGGGCATTCCAGGAAGTGAAAAGGAGGAATCTGAAGATATAAAAGAAATGGAAATTACGCTCAAGATCCTTCAAGAGAATTAACAAATTAAAGAAGTGGTTTTCTTAGCCTCTATAATTTCTCAGATGTCTTTCAATCCTAGATTTCTCAGTAATGTGCAAGGGTGATTACAAACTCTACTTCTATATTTGATATCCACAAACGCCAATTGTTACAGAAAGAAATGGAAAAAATTAAAGAAATAAAAGATGAAAATACATCTCTATAGGAGAAGCTTGATTAAGGGTGCAGTTTCAGGGTTAAGAAAAAAATGAAGTATTAAGAAAAATATGTTAATTATAATATAAATAATAAGAAATAAAGAAAAAATATGTTAATTTACAATGCAAATAAAGGGAATTAAAATATTGTGAAAATAAAGACAGAATGGTTACGAAATATATGAAAGATATAATATAATAAAATACATGCAAACTACTAATTATAATAACTACTAGAATGAAGATTTAGGAGTATGACAAGTATATCAAGATAATTATAAGTAATGTAAATAATGTTTAACTATCATCCTCTTTTTCTGATATGTATTCAGTTGGCGCTTGACTCTACGCCACTCTAGTATGTTTTTCTTGGGATTAAGTGTTTATCTCCTTCTTCTCCAGCTTGTTTATATTCTTATTATTTTTTTTATTGTTCTTTCCCACATATGAAAATAACTTATGATTATATTACTCTATCTTTAAGCTTACATAATTTTTTATCTTACTCTTTTATTTAACTTTGTTATTTTTTACATAAATTTTTCCATGCATTTTATTATATCTTGCATATAAATCATGAGCTTTCCTTCTTTCTTTTTACATAATTTTAATTATTTTTTAGCATTGATACTCTAGATTGTAATTTTCATAGTCAACATTATTGATTAATATCTTTTCCTTAATTATCTTTTATCTTTAATTATCTTGATATACTTTTCGTACTCCTAAATCTTTATTCTAGAAGTTATTTTAATTAGTAGTATTCATATTTTTCACGAATAAATGCAGACCAAGAAGAACTGGAGAAGTTTTGATTGGAAAACAAAGTTAGAAAATTTTTCCAGACAGTCAACACTACTAGAAAATCATTTAAGCAGATCCCGATTATGTGCAAGAATGCAGAAGGAACCTTAATGACAAATGATAAAGCTTGCATGGAGGAATAGGGAAAAT
Organism: Rhaphigaster nebulosa; assembly: GCA_948150685.1. Taxonomy (NCBI): domain Eukaryota; kingdom Metazoa; phylum Arthropoda; class Insecta; order Hemiptera; family Pentatomidae; genus Rhaphigaster; species Rhaphigaster nebulosa. The sequence continues at coordinate 180,442,592 of OX411307.1, read as the reverse complement.
ATTTTGAGACCTTACTGAATGGAGGGGAAGAGAGAGGAGACAATAATCCTCCAGAACATCAGCTTTATGAAGGCGAATTAGAGCCACCTGATGAGGAAGAAGTTGTTGATGCAATTAGTCGGTTGAGGGATCATAAAACTCCTGGCATTGACTCACTCCCCGCAGAACTTTTTAAACAGGTATCTATGGAGCTAGTAATGTGTTTTCTCAACTTGCTAATGAAGATTTGGACCAGTGAAGTATAGCCTGGTGACTGGAGAAAAACGTTGATCTGTTCCATACACAAAAAGGGAGATATGTTTCAATGCACCAACTATAGAGGAATATCCTTGCTTCCCTGTGCATTTAAAATCCTCTCAAATGCTCTTATTTTGCCGGCTTCTCCCAATTGTTGAACGCGAGATTCGCCATTATCAATGTGGATTCAGGCAAAGCAGATCTACTGTAGGCCAAATTTACAGCCTCCAAACAATACTCGAGAGAGGAAGGGGGTATAACGCGCCTACACATCATCTCTTTGTTGACTTTAAGTCGGCATACGATAGCATTTACTGAACAGAGCTTTATAAAGCATTATATGAGCTGAATGTTCCACCGAAGCTCATAAGACTTATAAGGCTGACAATGGCAAGTGTTGAGTGTGTGGTCCAGGTACAAGGTCGGAGGTCATTGGAATTCTCATCCAGGAAAGGGGTTAGGCAGGGTGACCCCCTGGCATGCCTAGTTTTTAACATGGCGCTAGAGAAAGCAATAAGATAAAAACTACAGGCATGGTATGGAACAAATCGGTACAGATATTAGCATACGCAGACGACATAGATATTGGGGGAAGTTCCAGACAAACGGTAGTTGAAGCCTTCATTGCTCTAGAAGCTGCTGCGAGACGCATGGGACTCATTATCAATGAAGCTAAAACCAAGTACATGGTTTCGGATCAGGCTCCGAGATTGGTAGGAGCCAGTGTTGCTTTTGGACCTGACAGGTTTGAGCAGGTCGCAGAATTTGTCTGTCTTGGATCTATGGTAACTTGCAACAATGAAACCGCAGTTGAGATCAGAAGGAGAATATTAGCTGCCATCCGCTGCTATTTTGGACTCCGAAAGCAATCTGGTGACAATACAAACAAAAGTTATAATTTATAAGACTTATCCGGCCGGTATTGTTTGTTATGGCTCAGAGACCTGGACTACATCCAGAGCTGAGGACCAGCTCCTTCTTATATTTGAGCGGAAAGTGTTGCGCCGAATTTATGGAGGTGTGTTAGAAAACAATGAATGGAGACGGAGAAGCAATTGGGAGCTGCATGATTTGTATCATGAACAGGATATCTCCCGTTTCATCAAGCTTGGAAGGCTCAGATGGGCAGAGCCTCTTGCCAGAATGGCTGACGATTTACCACCTGGGGAGATTCTGACCGAGCCCCTATTTAGTTGTCGCAGAGTTGGAAAACCAAAGCTGAACTGGGCAGATTGTGTGGCCAATGACGCAAGAGAGTATTTGGGTATGCAAAACTGGATGGCAGTGGCACGGAATAGGGACGCATGGCTGTTGCTGTTGGAGGAAGCCAGGACCTTTCACGGGTTGTAGTGCAACTAAAGAAGAAGTTTTCATGTATTTTATTACATTTTTCATATAATTCATAATCTTTCTTTCCATATTTTAACAATATTTTAATTCTATCTATTTACATTATAAATTAACATATTTTTCTTTATTTCTCATTATTTACATTATAATTAACATATTTTTCTTAATAATTTATTTTTGTTAGTACTGTTTATTATCTACTATTACTGTTATTAGTACTGTTATTGTTGTTATCTTGTTTTTTTTTTAGCCCTCATGATGGCCTAAAGCTTAGGACGAAACATCGGCAGAAAATATGATAAGTTTTTCTTATTTGCGTTTCTTCATTGGCCGCACCTCCAACCATATTTCTCCTACATATATTTCCATTATCAACCATACTTACACCATTAAAAAAATATCTGATTAATTAAGACTCAAAAGTTAATTGTAATAAATCATAGTAAGTCAATAAAGTTTTAATCCTTTTTTTTTATACCATTACAGTTTTTAAAAGCATGTTTATCAAAAGTGCGGCCCACTGTAACATTACACTAAATATCTTATAGAATTATTTATGCTGCTTGATCAACTGTGATGTTATTATGATGAAATAAATAATCAGAATGCAGTCAACAAAGTATATTTTATATTATATAAGCCAACCTTTCGGCTCAATCATGTGAGCCATCACCCGTACCACCTCTTGATGCACCCAAAAGAACTGAGCCCTGATGATGGCTCACATGATTGAGCCGAAACGTTGGCTTGTATAATGAAAAATATACTTTGTTAAATGCATCCTGATTATTTAGTTCATCATAAATATCTTATATGTGAGTTTTTTTAAAGAAAATAAGAATAATAAATATAGTTACCATCACTTTTTATATTTGAAGCATCTCCTTCTTCTGTTTTTCTTGTTTCTTCCTCATCAAGAGCACGGCGATATTGCAAACAAGGTATAGCACTCAGTGGCACATTATGCTTCTGTAAAAAAGTGAGTATGTATACAAAATATGTACAGTGAAACCTCTCTACAACGGACATCTACGGGTTCGACGGATTTGTCTGTTGCAGAGGGTACAAGTGATAATTACAAAGTGAATACGTTCATGCGTGTATCAAAACTAGTTTATTAACTCAAATGAATGAAGTTATTTAATACAATTAATATATAATATATAAATATACATAATATTTCTAGAACTCAACAAGTATGTATAAACATATTTAAAAAACAGAAAATAAACTTGGTGAACAAAATGTATAAAGGTATTTAGTTGACATCCGCATGATGGTATAGAAGGACCAATCTAATTAGGGATTGATAAATTATTTGCCACTTCTATTACAATAAAATCAATCCCTAATTAAAGGTATTTAGGTACATAACATTTTTTTTTAAATATCTGCGAATCTAGTCTTTTCGACTTTAAAATTTTTGGCTAATTTCTGCACAGAACCTTTTTTATTAATTGAAATTTTCTATCACTACTTTTCCTTTTATAGCAAGAACTTTACGCAATGCCATTCTTAATGTTCTAAGTTAAAAGAAAAAAATCTACTCAGGCCATACTGGATTTTAATAAAACATGATGACCTCTCTACATTTCTATGAAAAATGTAGAGAGGCGAAGGGCACAAAATGTTATCACTTCATGGAAAACTAGATGATCAGATTCAAAGGTGTGTTTCCATTTCACTCTGGATGATAAATCGGTTATTAAACCGGAAATACTACTTAGAAGAATAACAAAAAATAATTTCTTTGATGTGATGATGCTGTCGAGGATTTAGGATTTTAATTATTAAAACAGTTGTCATCTTATTTATTAATAAAAAAGAATAACTTTAACATATGTACATATTTCAATGCACGTACATGTTAATATCGATACGTAAAACCATTAAATATGGTTTTCTTAATTTTCAACATTTTGTAATTCCCTTCAGAGGGGTAAATTTATCAATCAGCAACGAAAATATGGCTGTATGCATCCTTTAGAGGGGAGTCCATTGCAAAAGGATATAAATTCCTAGACTTCCAGATAGGGTCATTGAAAAATTGTCCATTGAGAGGGGTGTCCGTTGCTGTGAGATGTTCGTTAGGAGAGGTTTCACTATATTTCATGGGAATATCTATTACAGCCCTTTTAAGAGATTTTGAATCAAGTTTTTGAAATTAGATTAAAAACAAAATAAAATACCAAGAGATTTATTTTTCAAACAATACATAAAACAATTACCAACATACTATGATACACAAATGATATATAAATCGTAAAAATGTCAATGGGTGTAACTCTCAAAATTAAAACTATTTTCCTGAGATTTTCGTGAACTAAATTTAATGTTTTAAGTAATAAAAAATATTGTGGGCCACCACCCATAATTTGGATCCATTTGCCATAGGCTAACTTATCAGGCATAAGATATTGTTCTCAGAAACAATTTACTCAACAAATAATTTTTTATTTTCATAAAAATCAAAGTGTTAACCAAATAGGATTGATTGCATTAATATACTATAGTATTGTCCAGTTCATTATTTAGAAGTATTTTTCACCAAACTATGGTAATGCTCAAATTCCAGTTAAATGTGGATGGAATATATATATAATTTGGAGTTAGTGAGTCATGGCCCCCGCTATCAGCAACCAGGCATCACTGTCCTGTGCTCTTGCCATCAAATTTATCATTATAAGTTTTTTGACATCGTTAACCATTGACTCCATCGCAGATTAGGTCTTCCGACACGTTGCCCTCCATACAGAATCTCAGTAAGGAGCTTTTTTAGAGCCATATTGTCTGTAATCCTACCTACATGGCCAAGATGGGAAAATTGAATGATCAGAAGATTTCTGAAACTTATATACTAAAAAGTATTAAAATTATAAGTTTTAGTATTCATGCAAATAAACGTGGACTGGTTCAATAGATAAATAGAATGATGAATAGGTTTATTTACAGATATGCTTTTTATGTACAACGTAATTTAGACAATGAACAGAGTTCACCTGTCGAAGTTTCTTTATTCTTTATTAATACAATAATCTGTGAATATGAACCCACCCACATGGATGCCATTATAAACAATGAAGCTAGGAAACCGATAGCATATAAACTTATAGCCTTTAATAGCATGATTTACCGTCTTTGGAAAGTACTATAATTGAAAAGAATCATAATAAAGAAATTGAGACAATATATTCCATAGCAAAAAATAATAGGTACAATAAAACCACTATTAATCACATTTAAAAAAAAACTACAAAAAAAGATAATTAATGCCATCGATCCAGCAACCCCCGAAGACAAGCCCACCCTGAAAAAATATGTCTTGATTCCATATTACGGCCCTATATCCACCAAAGTCAAAAATTAAAATAGAAAAAACTCTATCCTCATATTTCTCTTCTCCTGAAGACAAAATAGACCCTTTCCAAAAAAGCAGAGTGTACGAACTAAATTGCAATGATTGTGCAGCCAAATACACGGGAAAAACTGGGAGATCACTAAATCAGAGACTAAAGGAACATGTACATACATATAATAATAAGACAGAGAATTACAACTTTGCAATTAATTAAATGAAAAAAACATAAATTCATCATATACACAGGAGTTAAATTGATACATCACGTTGAAAACAATCTCAAATTAAATACATATAAAGCACTTGAAATAATAAAATCCTTCAAATGGCCGAATAAATATCTTCACTCCAATAGTGTTAAATTTATTCCCATCCATTACAGAAAAACCAACCACTCACCAGAATTACCAGAGAAACCCCAAACCTTCCCCCTAAACTGCTTCATTTACCTACAAACACCTGACCTTTCTTCCATTACAGTCATTTCTATTACTAGTTCAGTACGAGAAAAAATCAATGTAACCTGTTCTGTTCAATAATCTATTTAAATCTTGCCGAGTACCAACATGTATTTGATCTCTTGTCTTAATTAAATTCATAAATGTTTTATAATACAAATTTATATTACATTTAAATTAATATGTATAAGTATATGTACTTTGACGACATATTATTTAATATGTATAATAATACCAAACTGCATTTTAAATTGCTGATTTCTGAATTTTTGTATGTTTTTAGATCTGAAGATGAATGTATAACATAAATAATATAAAACTAGTTTTTAATAAAAACAAATTTATAGAAGTGGCAAATCATTTATCAATCCCTAATTAGCACTACTTTATGTCATCATCTTAATTAGCAAGTAAGAATTAAGAAGCGGCTTGGGAATAAAGGAACGTTTTTGACCGTGAATGGTTTGTACATTTTGTAACGCCTTATGTGAGTCAAGTCCATGATAAAGTGAAGTTGAGTCAGTGTATAATTTAAAAGTTAAAAGTAAAACTTCAATGCTTATTAGTGTGTAAAGGCCTAATTAAATTTCAGCATCTCCTAGCTAGGAAACACCATTGATTGAAGTTGGGAAGCAAAAAGAGGAGTGCCAAGCAGGAGTTAACAAGACTTCAAATGAGGTATCAAAATTACATTGGTTATTTTGTAAATAAAATTAGACAGTAATTTTAGAGTTAAGACATGTTTGAAATTGTTTTTATTATTTTTCGAATATTTCACATTATTAAACCAATTCACTTTTCTTAGCAAAAATACAAAAACTAATAATTTTAATTAGGCAAATGGCCACGAAACGTTGGACATAATATAAAAAGCTTAATAAAGTTATAACGAAGAATTTTTAGTTCACTATTACCTTAAAGGACACTATATTATTGTTCTTCCATAATAAATTAAATTGTTATATAAATATATAATATGGACAGTGAACTCCATATGGGAGAAGTAAGAAGAGAATTTGTAAAAAAACTGAAGATATTGCTAATGAATCATCAAATGGCAAATATGAACCCTAAAGATGAAGAAAATGGCCATGAAATGTTGGACTTAATTTACATTAAGTTAAGTCAAAAGCTAAATAAAGTTATAAGGAAGAATTTTTAGTTTACTATTACCTTAAAGGACATTATATAATGAATCTTCCATACTAAATTGAATTGCTATACTGATGATTTTAATTCTTTTTTAATATATAAGCTTCTGGAATCTTCTGGTTATCAAATTTTCATAGTTTTAAATGTATAATTTTATTTTATAATTTATTATTATATTTTAATATTATTTATTATATTTTATATTCATCAATTCATAGCCAACAACCAACAAAATTATATTTTATTTTCAATAATTTTTCCAATATTTTCATCAGTCACAAATTTTAATAAAAAAGAATCATCATATAAAAAGTAAAAATGTTACATTGGTGACCCTGCCAGGATGAAATCAGTTCTATACTAAAGCCATGTTATTATTATACTATACATTTAGAACCATCATATTAAAGAAAAATATGAGATTTGGTGAATGTGGATAAACGATAAAGAAGGAAGGACAAAGGAAAAAGATATTATTTGAGGTCTAAAAAGGATAATGAAACAAATTATTTATGCGAGGTTACGCTGAGTGGCGGATTAGAAAATTGTGAAATGGAAAGTCAGGAGGTGTTTGTAAACACATTAGTAGCAAGTGAGAACATGACAGCAAATATTTTTTATGCGGGTATTTCGGCAGACACAAACAGAATTAAAAACAAAAAGAAAATAATAATCCAGATATTAAAGAATTTTTTGAACAAATACTAGATTTGCTGAATCAAATAAAATTTTGAACCAATTAAACACCTCTAGCCCTAACACAAATCATAAATAGTCCCTTTATACTATGAACAGCACGACTAATTTCCACCCTAGGTATTCTCCAGCAGTACTCAGCAAGCCTTCCTCTCAACTCATTGGGGCTGATTGATGAGTTTCCAGCATTATATATTTTAGTTTTCCTCATAGGCAAAAATCAAGTGTGGTGAGGTTAGGAGAATGGGGAGACCAAGGAACTGAACCACCATGGCCTATCCACCTCCCCTGAAAACTTTCTGCAACTACTCGTCTGGCTTCCAGTGAATAATGTGTAGGGCATCCATCCTGTTGCAGCCACATAGCTTCTAGCTTGGAGTGTTATATCCTCTAATAAATGTGGAAAACACTCCCTCAAAAAGTTAGCGTAGTTGTGGCCGTTGAAGGGGCCTTAAAAAAATGTGAACCAACAATAGCTTCCCCTAAAACTCCATACCACATGTTCACTGACAGTAATGTTGATGGTCCAATTGTTGATATGCATGTGGGTTTCTTCTGTCACAGTAATGAAAATTATATCTATTCAAAGACCCATCACTTGTGAATCTTGACTCATCCGTAAAGAGAATGCTAAAAAAGAAGTTCTGGTCTTCTTGCAGCTTTTTGAAGTCCCAAGACAAAATTTTAGTCAGCATTGCTTGTATTCTACCAAAAGCACCTGGTGAAATGGAATATAGGGATGGTAACCTAAATTTTGTAATGCCCAGTGTGCTGTACTTCGAGGTATTCTCAGTTCATCAGAAATCTGACACGGCACTAATATTGGGATGAGTACTCACAGTCTTTTTTACAGTTTCTTCATTGCGAGGTCTCTGTAATGACTAAAATTGCTACTGTAATGACTAAAATCGCGCACATGTATGACCACCTGCCCTGGCATTTCTTGAGATCCTTAGTACTGTATTATAAGATGGCTTGTTCTCCCTTTGTGGATAGCGCTGAGTATAACATCTCGACACCGTCCGAGAAATACCATGACATTCTCCGAACACCATAATCAAATCAACAATTTCATGGGTGTGTATGGAGCCTTGGAAATAGATATTGAGCATGTCAGCAACTAACTACAAATAAATGCAATGATCCACTGCCCTAAGGATTATTACTCAAGAGATTTACTGTTAGGGATTAGTGAATACATTCTCCATTGCATTGCGTCGCAAAGCTCGGCTAGCCCACAAATCAGTATTGAGGAAAACTATACTACGAAAAAAATGTGAAAATATTTCTATTGTTAAATTAATAAACATTTTGAATTCATACAAACAATTTCCCTTTCGCAATTGTTGAAAGTTCATTCCAGAAATTACTTTTTTTTTTTTTTTCAGGAAAAAAAAGGCTTAGTAATATTTCTAATAGAAAAAAGGCAAAAAAAAAAAAATACATAAAAATGATGTATCATGTCTCCATAATTCCACTCTATGAGGTGCCTGAAAAATAATAATGACGTTCAGAATACAAAATTCTGTAATGGTGTAAATCCTTCAATTTTGAAGACATTAAAATGCGATTTGCAGGGTCTTTCATAACTTTTTAATGACTATAAATGAGCATATTAAAAATTATAAAAATATGTACGCAATAGAAATGATGAGGAAGCTATACTCACCTATAATTTAAATCAGAGTTCATTTAAATTTTAGAATAGAATAGAAGAACTTTATTCTGGGACTAGGTCTCTTAGGAATAACACAATTGAACAAATAAAACAGAAACAATATCAGGCCATAAGACTACAAAATAAAAATCAGTTAATGTTTACAATATTTACAATAAAATAAATAAGCAAATAATATAAATTCATGTCTTGAAAAATATAATTAATGTGAACAAAAAAAAAAGAAAATAAAAAGAGAGAAAATGGAAAATAAAAAAATAATGAGTTGATTAGCAAAGTTGAAGCTTGTGCATTAAAAAACTATTACTCACTTCTAATCCAGATGTTAATTCTAAACTGAAATTTTTTAATTAGACAGCATCATTTTGGAAAGAAAGGTGTTGGAAAAGGAGGGATTTGAATCAGGATAGAGAAGAAGCATGACGGATATCAGAAGGAAAGGAATTCCAGAGGGTTAAGATTTCGAAGGTCCTTTGAGATGCTGTCCTTCCATCTGCCTTGTGCCCTCCCTCGAGCTCTCACTCCTGCTGGACAATCCTTATATAGCCCTTTGACGGTTCTGCCATCATTCATTCTATGGAGGTGACCCAACCACTTTAGACGTTGTATTCTGACATAGTCGGAAAGCTTCACATCGTCATATAGGGAATATACTTCTCTATTCTTTCTAAGACGGTATACCCCATTTTCTTTCACAGGTCCCAGAATGCGCCTTAATATTTTGCGTTCAAAGATGTCGATCTTTTCAGCTGCTGATTTTTTTTGTACCCATGTCTCACTTGCATTTGCTGCCACTGGTCTAATGAGGGTCTTATATAGCCTTAACTTGGTTAAGCGGCTAACTAATCTACTTCTCATAAGATGAGCTATAGAGAAAAAAGCTTTATTGGCCGAGATAGTACCTGGATCTCCTCCTCCTCCTCCAATGCTTCATTAAACTGTGCACCAAGATACTTAAAACTAGCAACACATTGGAATGTGTAGTTTCCAATTGTATAGCACATCTGGGGTCGCATGGGTTTCTTTTTCCTCAAGATCATAATTTTTGTCTTCTCTTCATTAATTTCTAGGCCAAATCTCCTGGCCTCCCTTTCCAGCTTCCCAAAAGCATCTTTGGCATTAAGAAGAGATCTTCCAGCTATCATCACATCATCGGCATATGCTAATAATAATTGGGCCCCTTTGTAGAAGATATTACCTCCCTCATCCAGATAGGCTCTTGCTACTATAGTTTGAAGAATGATGTTGAAAAGTAGCGGGGCTAGAGTATCACCCTGCCTGAGTCCATCGTTTACCTGAAATGAGCTGGTTAACTTGCCATTGACTCTAACTTTGCAGCTGGTATCGTTCATTGTGCATATTACGAGTCTGATAATTTTTAAGGGAATATTCATCTCCTTCATTGCCTGGAATAATTCCTCTCTCAAAACCGAATCATATGCCGCCTTATAATCAATGAACAGCAGCCACATAGTGTTTTGAAATTCTTTCATTTTCTCACACACCAGTGTCAAGGAGAAGATTTGATCGATGGTTGATCTGTTAGGTCTAAAACCTCCTTGGTAATCTCCCAGCTTACGCTCCACATATTGCAGTAGGCGGTTGAAGAGAGCTATAGAGAAAATTTTGTACGCTGTGTTCAGCAGGCTTATGCCTCTATAGTTCTTGCAGTCCGTCCTATACCCCTTGTTTTTATAGAGTGGAACGACTGTTGCTTCTGACCACTCTTTTGGCATCCTCTCTACTTGCCAAATGTGTGAAATTAGTCCATGCATCTCCCTAGCTAATGACCCATTAACCACTTTTAAAAATTCTGCATGTATTCCATCTGGACCAGGAGCCTTATTACTTTTTAATTTCTCCACACTTTTCATTAAAATACACTGAACATTTGTAATACCCATTTGCATGGTATGACAAATGTTTAGTGTGCTTTATAAAGAGATATTAAAATGTGTAAAAATAAAAAACAACTTTAAATATGATTTTTCAATCGTTTAGAAATTTGAGTTGTACTTTTATCCTATAATAGGTGCGAAATATAGAATTTGTTTGTAACTTGACTACAGCACAGCCTACCGGATCCTTACATAGCTATAAACCATCGTCTCGAATACACAAATATATTGGTGTGAATATGACATCAATCGGCCAAGTCATTCAGAAGTTACACACCTATTAACAGATGCACCAACGATTATATATATATATATATATATATATATATATATATATATATATATATATATATATATATATATATATATATATATATATATATAAAGTTATATATAATACACAATTATGATCCAAAGTTTAAGAAAAAAATTAATTAACTACATTAACAAAACTTTTATATCTTAATTTAAGGTATTCCTGATAAGATAGAATCAAACAATAAGAGCCAAAATATACTTTTTTGAAAAGCTTCATTATAAATTTTGCAACAAAATATTTACAAACTGATGCAATTTTGGACCATAGTCATGAGAAACAGAGGTGAAATAATGTCTCCTAATAAAAGTAATAATGTTTAAAAACTATTATTTTGACTTGAATATTAGCACAACTAATTTTAACTATATAAATAATGAATCTTACCCTAACACTTCCTTGCCCCAAATAGTAAGGACGGCTAAAGGTACATACTCTAGTTGCTTTATGCAAATAAATCGGCATCCCACTTTTATGAATGATTTTGATCCAACCTTCGGGTAGCATTTCAAAATGGTTATATCCTAGTTCTAGAAATAAATAACATAAATTAGTTTTAATTTGATTAATAATTACATACAAATAAATAGGATATTATTTTGCTTTATGTAATTCTTTTATTTCAAGTGAATAGGAAATATATATTAAATATCTCCTTTGAGAAAAAATTGAGAATTTTCAATTTAATCTATTGAATGAAATCAGGGTCCGAAATCGTTATTGCTTTTTTTCAAAAACATTTAATGCCCACCAAATAAAATATAAATCATCCCTACTAGGCCAGTCAGTTGAGAGTCAAAACAGGGGTCTATAATGCAAAAGGTGGTTTATCAAAAATGCTAACACGGGTGACCTCGGGAGAACTTTAGGCAGCCAAAAAACCTCAAAATTTTAGGAATTTTTTTTCTACCTATAATTTCCTAGTTATGCATTCAATAGAAAAAGTTATAGTATAATAAATTAAAGAGTATTCAATTATGCATTGAATGAGTACCATAACACAATAAATTGGGTTAAGTGGCGTGGTTGAAAACCATAATCATAAAACAGCGTTTTTTCCAAAAGTCAAAAACTGAGACAGAATACTAAGTAGTAAGGTCCATAAGTTTCCGGCCTGCCCTCGTACCTCTACTTCAAGCAGGCTGGGACTTGCCCACCATGCTTGTCTATGCCTGCACTCTCTATACCCATCACTTGCACTTCCTCAATCCTGTCAGTTCGTATCTAACCTTGAAGGAGTCTGTGCGTTATAACAATGTTCAAGATCGAATACCGAGCGGTTATTAAATTCTTGTAAAGAGGGCTTTACTCCTGCGCAAATTAGAGTATCTAACCTTGAAGGAGTCTGTGCGTTATAACAATGTTCAAGATCGAATACCGAGCGGTTATTAAATTCTTGTAAAGAGGGCTTTACTCCTGCGCAAATTAGAGTGCTTGGATGGTGTGTATGGGGAGTCATCCCCCTCGCATTCCACTGTAACAGAATGAGCTTAAGTATTAAGTATTATGTAAGTATTAAGTATTACGTAAGTATTAAGTATTACATAGCTTAAGTATTAAGTATTAAGTATTACTTAAGTTAGGGAGAGAAAGTTTGGATGACGACCCACGTCCTGGTTGCCCATTGGAAGCTGTCACTTCTGAAACAATCCAAATTGTAGAAGCTGAATTGCTGTTTGATCAGAGGCTGAAGAAGACCAAAGAAATAGCAGCAAGGTTGAGGCTTTCAAAAACAAGTGTTCTAAGGATCATTAAAGAACATTTGCATATGAGCAAGGTGAGCGCAAGATGGGTTCCAAAAATTCTTTCGGTTGCTCAAAAAGAGGAACGTGGTCATTGCTGCAATGAATTTTTGCATGGGTATAAGCTGATCCAACAAATTTCTTAGATTCAATTGTAACTGGGGATTAGACAATGGTTCTTCTAAATTATGACTCACTCAGCAAAAGGAAGTCCATGGAATGGAGAAGGCCAGGAAAAGCACCCCCAAAAGTCACGCAGGCAACAAAAAAGGGAATGGCCACCTTTTTTTGGGATTTTAGAGGAATACTGCTGATTGATTCTAAGGAAAAAAACACCACAGTGAATGCTGAGTATTATGCAGCCCTACTTCACCGCTTCAAGATGCCAACAAAGAGAAAAAACGAGGGAAGTTGAGCAGAAGTTTTCGGCTTCTTCACGACAATGCTCCTGTCCACACAGCATTGATTTTCTAGACCGCTGTGAAGAACTGCGGATTCCAAGAAACCTTCCACCCACCCTACAGCCCAGACTTGGCCCCTAGCGACTTATACCTTTTCTCAAAGTTAAAATTTGACCTTCATGGGAGGTGGGAGATTTAACACCGACGATGAGGTCCAAGCAATGGTGGAAGAATATATTTATAACAAAGAAGACAATTATTTTTTTCATGGTGTAGAAATGTTGCCTAAGCACGGATGAACTTCCAGGTGAACTATTCAAGTATGGGGGAGAAGAGCTGAGAAGGTTTTTCTACAATATAATAATGAACATATGGCTTACCGAAGAAATCCCCGCTGAATGGCACAAGACAATAATATGTCCAATACACAAGATCAGTTGACATCCTCATGATGGTATAGAAGGATCAATCTAATAACGGATTGATAAATTATTTGCCACTTCTATAAATTTGTTTTATTGAAAACTAGTTTCGAATGTTATTAAATGTTATAAATTCGTCTTCAGTTCAAGGTTTAAATATTAAACTGAAGATGAATGTATAGCATTCGAAACTAGTATTCAATAAAACAAATTTACAGAAGTGGCAAATAATTTATCAATCCCTAAATACACAAGACAGCCATATGTGACCTTTACTCATTACTTTAAGAATAACTCCTTCTAGAGTGCTCATACGCAAAATGTGTATAGAATATTTTTTTGTTGTGCATGAGATGAGGAAAAAATTTAGTCCTTATCAATTTTTTATATCTTCTACCGTTTCTGAGTTAAACACCAGTTTTCATGCACAACATATATTTACTGTTCTACATTTATGCCCTACACTATTTACTGCCCTGTTTATCTGCAATAAATGAAATAAATAGTTTACTACTATATTTACTGCACATACATTTAATTTAAAGTTTGCAATATTGTGAGGAGGATGGTCTTAACTATCGATATTGTGCGAGCTATGAAGGCACAAAGAGTTGGGAACGTTGAGCTTAGCTCGTTGTTTGCTGTTTAGTAGAAATGTGAGTTATGATTAATCTGATGAGGATTAACTACATTAATAGCTTAAGGTAGATTTTATTTGTTCGCCACTTCAGTGAAAATAAGTGTTATTAGTTTTAGAAACAATTATTGACACTTGCAACATAAATTTGATAAAATAAAGCCTTTGGATATATAAAAATAAACCACATGGGATTACAAAATTAGCGCTATTTCAAAACCAAATAAATCAGCCACTAATCCCCGCCAATCTGAAGTTTTCATTGGGTAATAAAATAAGTGGGATATACAGATTTCTCATCATATCAGTCACTGGCATTTTACGGATTTCCCTAATAAGGTGAGTCAAAATTTGTAAAGAATGAGGCTTTTACTTTTCAAAAATAACAAAAGGATCCAATTTTTGACAGGCCTGTCAATAATTGGATTGGAACACACCCCTTATTGACATTTTATCTTGTTTTTGACATCCCTCATTTATCACATAATTTGCAATATTGAAGACACCTGCCTACCTAGGTAGCTATTATATTGATAGAGTTATGTATTATAGATGCAAATATGGAAAGGGAAAATATATTGATTAAAAATAGTATTTAATTATGTTTAATAACCCTGTTGGGTTAGTTCAATTAATTATTATACTAGTCTTCAATGCTGTGGTTAATTCAGTAGACCCGACATCATATGATGGTAGCGACCTTATTAATATCAGCCCATAGGCTGTTTTCAGCGAAGAAATTCACATTGATGCAACAGGAATGTCAGCTCTTGGGAAAGTGTTGTATGTCAGTTTAAAAACAGAGCACATTGAGTCTGACCAAACATACTTCTGGACAAAGATAGAGCAAGTTAAATTAAAATTGTGTAAAACTGCTTTGAAGAAACTTCAGAAAAAAGTGGGGGAAACGATTGTACAACTAAAAGCAGACTGATTGCTGTTTATTCATTTGTTAGTCATATCAAGAAGGTGACGTGATATCAGCCTGAAAAAGTTACTGGGTACTTATGAATTTTCTGTTTTCCCCGATCCATATTCGCCATAGATGGTAGACAGTTATTTTGTGTACATTGACAAAAATACTAGAATATCAAGTCACTGCTACTGGTGAAGTCGGGAAAGATATAACTGATACCCTACAGCTACTACCATATCAGGGACCTCTCACTTTAAATCATACCTACTGTTAAAAACTGCAGCGACACTGCAAATGAATTTAACAAAAAACTGGAATACATACAATCACGTTACGATGAAATCCACTTGGTCTTCGACACATACAGAGAAGATTCACTTAAATCTTCTAAGCGTAAGAAAAGAACTGGCAACACACAACCAGCACAGTATAAGATCAGTGATACAAAATAATTGGAAATAATAGGGTGAGCAAAAAAAAAATGACCGTTTCAAGGGTTAAAATGAAGTTTATTTTTTTGTTACATAAAATTACTTCTAGCTTTCGAATCCATTATGTTCTATGGTAAGTTGCCATCTAGAAGCCAGCTGTTCGATTCCCTGCCAGTACCACTCTTTGGGTTTCGACTGGAAAAAGTCTTCTACTCTAATTTTTATCTCCTCCAATATTCTTGGAGGAGATAAAAATTTAGAGAAAATATTTTTCCAGTTTAATGATTTGGAAAAATGTTTTCCCCTCAATTACTTTTGATAGCATAACTAAATCATATTAAAATCTCAGTTATACTAAAATGGTTTGAAAATAATTTTTTTTAATTCCTAAAATAGTGTCGGGCACAGATTTAGCAACAACACAACTGTCAGGCAATTTAAATTTTATAATCCTAAAGGATATAGAAAATTATGAAAAAGAAATCATTTGATCTAAAATGACTTGAAAATAACACATTTGTACTTGTACAAATGGGATGCGCTGCAGTAAACGCAACCGTTCCCTGCAGGCAGACATGTCGCATTACCTACAAGCTTCAATAAAAAAACTAATATCAAAAGACCAGTCGACCTAAAATTCTTTGTCAAAAACTTTGCTAGCTCTCGGGTATACTATATAGGTCTAGTAGTATATATATATATATATATATATATATATATATATATATATATATATATATATATATATATATATTTATTTTTCTTGTGATTTCGGTGAAGAAGAAAATCCAATAGGATACTAATGGTATAAATAATTGCTAGCAAAAACAAAACAGTTTAATGATTTGATTATATATATATATATATAGATAGATAGATAGATAAAAGAACTTTATTCTGGGACTAGGTCCCTTAAGAATAACAAGAAGGAGCCAATAAAACAGTAACATTATCTGGCCATAAGACTATAGAATATAGAACAATTAATTTTTACAATATCTTCTGTAAAATAAATAAGCAAATAAATAGGTTTTTTTATCGAAAAAATATAATTATTATATATATATATATATATATATAAGTTAAGTGGGGAGTTAAGGATTATGGGGATAAATATATAAATAAACACAGTATATAAAATCCTATATAAGGCTGTAGAAAAGTCAATAAAGTCAGTTGTGTTCTAGACATTGTGGTGCACACTTCATTCTCCCTATCTCTCTTTTTTTTTTGTGTTTCGTGCTGATCAGGTTTTAACTGGTGCCGAAACCCGGGAGCTTTAGATATTTGTGAGTCCTAGCAGAAATTAATTTCGCTAGCGCATATGCCGCTTCGATCGAGTACTTTAGACGAAGTGCTACGCGAAATTCAGACGTCTTCGAGGATGACAGAAGAAAGTAACACCTCGACAGCAGCTAGCGCTGAGATGATGCAGGCGGTTAATGCGGAGATGATGCGGATGAGGACCTATTTGAAGAGTGCTATAGCGGAGCTGGAGATGTTCGGAGGTGAGGTAGGTCACCTTAACCATTTTTTGAAGAGAGGCCAACAAATCCATGTGCTGCTGGAGTCCAAGATAACAGTTGGGTTAGTGGACCAACTCGATGTCTTAGAGTTGAGGGCGTCATTAATAGGAAGGGTGCGTGCGATGCAGTATTTTAAATCACATCCAGGCAGATGAACTGACGGCGTGGGACGAAGTAGTGCGGCGGCTAAAACAGGCGTATGGCGGAGGAAGATGGTCGCCGGAAGAAGACCTGTATCGGCTGTTTAAGGAAACCCGCCACGCAGGGCAGTCGGGGTATTCATTTGCAGCAACGATGCTAAGTCAATACATAGCTATTGCGGAGAAAATTGTTGAGACTGTCGGTCAGGCAGAGGCAGGCCAACAGTTGGCCATTTATGACAAAATTTTGAAGGTGCAGCTAGGAAGAAATTTAAGGACAAGAGAAAAGATAATTCAATTACTTTATATAAACAAATTTGTTTTTTCTAATATTTAATATAGCGGTGTTACAAAATTGTAATATTTACTATTTCTTGATCACAAAAATATTTTTATATCATTATAATATGAGCATGGATAAGAACATTTAAGGTCGTATTTGACGAGATTTCTATCAAATGTTAATATATCCACTTAACGATAATTTTTAGGAAATAAAAAAACGTATAGTAAGAAGAACTGTATTCATTTTTTTGAAATGGTACTTGTTCCATATTGTAAGTCTCTGAGGAACTAAAAGTGAACCAAATTCGCATAATTTTATTTTTAGTTCACTTTGAGTTATTTAGGTAACAATGCTTAGTACATTAAATTCTGATTGAAAAGGATGGATATGTTGAGTTTTAAAAGAAATGGAAAAACTTAAACATTTAAACATTTTCTGTTGTCTTATTTTTATTTCCATATTTCAATCAATCAGGATTAAATAAAGAACGGTATAAAAGTAAATTTCATTCGCTTTTCCTCTTATATTCTGTGAACGATTTTCTGACTGGTTAGAGGTAAGCTAAAAGAAAATTGAATATACAAATTTTCCGACTTTTCATTCGCTTTTCCTCGTATATCTCGTAAACGGAATAATGGATTTTCATGGTTCAAACAGTTTTCCGCCTATTAGTGGTAGGCTAAAAGTAAATTGAATGTAAAAATTTTCTGACTTTACATTTGCTTTTCCTACCTCGTAAACGGCTGAATGGATTTTATTAAGGATTCAAACGATTTTCCGACTATAAAGAGGTCGGCTAAAAGGAAAACGAGTGTAAAAATTTTCCGACTATTCATTCTCTTTTCCTCGTATATCTCCTAAACGGCTGAATAGATTCTAACGGTTCAAACGATTTTCCGATTATTTAGAGGTACGCTAAAAGGAAAATGAATGCAAAAATTTTCTGACTTTTCATTAGCTTTTCCTCGTTGTATGTCGTAAATGATTGACAGGATTTCCGCGATTCAAACGATTTTCCGACTATAAAGAGGTAGGCTAAAAGAAAAATGAGTGAAAATTTTCCGACTTTTCATATTACATCTTGTGAATTCTAAATAGTTGGAAAATCGTTAAGATCTATTCAGCCATTTAGGAGATTTTCACACTCGTTTTCCTCTTAGCCTACCTCGTGATTGTCGGAAAATCGATTGAATCGCGAAAATCCTGTCAATCATTTACGACATATAACGAGGAAAAGCTAATGAAAAGTCAGACAATTTTTGCATTCATTTTCCTTTTAGCCTACCTCTAAACAGTCGGAAAATCGTTTGAACCCTTAAAATCCATTCAGCCATTTACGGGATATAATGATAGAAAACTCCTGATTTATGTGCAATATTAAAAAAACGAACTTTATTCGTGATCTAGAAAAAGTAAATTTTAGTGATCCATTTTTTTAAAAAGAAATAATTGAATTTTAGAGCTATCTGAATGGTATATTGACTTATATGTAATGAAAACGGCTTTCAAACCGATTTTGGGGCAGCGGCAAAGGTTCTTAAACCATGCGATTTGTTTTAATACGTATTTAAGAACCAGCGTTATCCGCAAAAAACTTTTATATGGTTATCACATTTTTTTACACAGAGCATCTTAGATAACACAATAGTTTTTTTTAAATATGGAAAGAAGAAAGTCCCCTCTTTTTAACGAGCCCGAGAACGTCGATATCGGGTAAACTGAAGACGAGATACAGAGCTTCGAACCCAAACGTAATTTTGTGCCTATAAAAGTTTTGAACACACTTGGAACTGAAAAAAACAAAACATTGTTTTAGATTGTTTTTTTTTTTTTAATTAAGGTTTTATGATGTACTGAATCCAAATCTTTGGTGTTGAAAAATCTGTAAGGCTAGTTTACTTAATAATTAAAACACTTTTTTAAATATATTTGAACAAAAATCAATTATTTTTTAATTTTTATATACTTCCTTTAATATACTCTAAAAAAAAAATGTTTAGTTGGAAACACCGCGTCAATATCATTTTCCAAACACGAGATATAAAATAAAGCATTTTCAGCATGTTTTATTTATTTTTTTCTCAGTTCCTCAGCACGTTGGATAAAACGATAGGATATGGTCGACTTTTTTTCAATGTAGAATCACTCAAAAAATGTTGATCAAAATCGGTAACGGACACATCGTGCACTCCCCTAGTAAGTCTCAAATATTTTTGTTGATTGTTTTTTGTAACTAATAGTATTGAATTCTATTTAAAATAAATATTGTTAAACTGTGATTAATATTTTTTATTAAAACTTATTCAGAATTAAGGATATTATAAAAATTTGTATTTTAAGGTTTAACAAATAAAAATTAAAAGAAAACCATTTGGAAAAAGTTTTGAAATAAAATAATTTTGATGAAAATTTAATTTTTATTTCAAGAAAATAAAAATTAAAGTTAAACTGAAACTGTTGAAATAAAAATTAATAGTTATTTTCAGTGCCTGAATGAAACCAATTTAAGTACATTACTAAAAAGCTAGTATTTGATTATTATTTTTTTTTTAATACAATTTCATTCATCCCATTTTACTTCAAGTTGGCAAGATCAAAAATCACCTAAAAATTTGATAAGTCAGTCAGTCCTAGCCATAGTCTCCAACTACAAAAAAAGACAACTTTCCGAATCCATTTACATACATCTTGAACGAAATACCGTCAATCAAAAACATTATATTTCTCTTATATCCTAAATAACTTTTTCCCTTTAACCTTTTACAATCCCAGACCTACCCTGCTGTGATCAGCCTTAGTTCATTAGTTGTCACTAACCATGACTCAAAACTTTTTTTCAGATAATAGAGAGGAAATAGTGATTAGAAAGAAAAAATTATTTCTAAATGCACAAGAAGTGTTAACAGTTTTGATAGGTTAATTTATTGTTTGTTTATCATCAAGTTTAATTATCTATATTTTCTAAAATAAATAATTTGTTTTGAGTAAAATAAATTAGATCACATTTTTGTTAAGATACTTTATTAAACCAATTCAGTAAAATCCTTATAAAATATGTATTTTAAAAAAAGATGTACTATAGTAAATATTACAATATTCATTAATATATCAACTTGAAAAAAATAAATAAAAATAAGAAAGATCATGGATTGATGAAAACACTTAAGGCCCTGGCCCACAGAATGCGATCTGTGATCTCTCTAGATCAGAGGTGTCTACCCCCCCCCCCCTTTGTCGAGGACGCACCCATCCTCCAAACTTACCGCCATTGCTCTTTAATGTGAATCCCTTATTATTATTATTTATGAACATATTACATCATTTTCATTTTATAATACAATGTGTGGAAAAATAGAGGAAAGTTTTGTTGTAGTCATAAATTTTGGTTCATCCCAGTTTTTTGTGTCGCTGAATATGTATCTCAGCTTTTCTGACAGATATTTAGACCGGAACCTTGTTTTTGTTGCAAAAGACTTCAAATGTTTATTTATTTTTTTGCCAATATCTCTATATAAACTATTAGTTTTTCCGAGGAGACCACCTTACACGAAATTAAAGTAGACAAAATTTCTACATTTTTTGTACATAAAAAATGTCTTTACGATCAAGTGTTAAGCCGCTAGAGTGAGCTGCAGAAGTATAACTATTCCTTTATCCGCCACGACCGGATTGACCAGACTGGTGGAGGTGTGGGACTTTATATCCATGATAGTCTGAAATTCCGAACCCTACATGTTTCATCCCCATCCGAATATCCACACATGGAATTCCTTCTCGTTGAAATTTCCTGCTACCCCCATCCTCTCCTATATCGCCCTCCTTCGGTCCCTTTTAATTAATCTTAAATAATCTTTTAATTAATCTACCCTCTACAACTACGTTCCTTTCTACAATAATATCATAATCTCCAGAGACCTTAAAACCAATTTCCTTTCTGACTCCAATGACAGACTCTACATGGAAAATCTCTTCTTTTCCCTCCATTTCTTCATTGTTCCTTTTGCTCCCACCGACCATTCTTGCTGGTCCGACACATGGTTGGAGCTGCTTGTCATTGATTCACTGTAGAACCTTCTCTCCTCTTCTCAATTGCCTGTTCCGTTCCTGTTCTCTCATGACCTAATCCAAATATCATACAATATCCAAACTCCAGCAATTTCTTCTAAAAGCATAACTTTCTGCAACCTGAAACATCTTACCTGACCTGGAGTGAAATCTATTCCTGTCCATCTATTGACTCCATGGTTGACATCCTCACATCTAATCTCATCAGTATCCTTAACACCCATGCACCACTCAAAACTTCCACCTTCCGTCACCGACTTGCTCCTTGGTATCAAGAAATTAGAGATCATCAAAAGAGGTGGTAGGCAGCCCAGAGACGCTTCAGACATACAAGGCTAGCAGATGACTATCAAGCGTTTGATAGAATTGGATGAAAATTTGAGTGTGTTGCGGCGTTTTAGAGCAGAATTCCACTAATTATAATTTAAAGAAATTTTTTTAAGTCGGAGGAGAATATGTGTTTTGTAGATTTCATAATTTCAACAGTTTTAAGAAAACTTAAAAAACAAAATCAGACTGCTAGCTTTTTGGAGTGGAATTCGGCTGGTTATAATGATGCTTTTTCAAGAAAATTGATGAGATTTATGGGGCAGAATTTACCTCGTTATATTTTTCAAAATCAGGGGCAAATAGTCAAGGTTTCAAACCTTTCAGGAGCAGAGTTTAGCTCGTTATAATATATCAGTTCAAGTTTAGAAGTAAAAATAGTCTCCCCACCCCTTTTTTTTCTAACTTATTTTCTCTTTCTCACAATTTAATAATTATCCTTTTAATATTTTGGGGAAGGCAGGCAATACCCTATGCATACACCCATGCCCATATAATAAAACCAGGAAACGTTCCCCTGCTTGTTCTATCCTCTGGTAAGCAACCTGTGTTTATTGAAAAACGCTTAAAATTGAAACAAGATCGGGGTTTTTGGAAAGTGTTTTCACCAACATCCATTTATATTGATCGAAGAGGACAAAATTGTCCCACAGCCACTTAAACATGTAAGAACATGATATGCTTTTAAAAAGTTTGGTTGTTAATAACAGCGTGCATTGGATAGTATGATGAACGTTGTCGCTATAGGGCAGACTTTTTTTATTTGTTTACTGAAATCCAACAACGAAGAGGTACAGAAGATAAATTTGTTGGGCCTCTGCTAGTTCAGATACAACAAATATTAATGTGCCTTTTATGTATTTTTATGGACATTACATGAAATTAAATATCATGTATAGTCATAAGTAGCGTAACCATGGACAGTTTTTATAGAAATCAGAGGTGAAGAGCCTTAAATCGCGTATTTTCCACTTTTTGGGAATTTGCTCTCATTTTCAGCAGGCTATATTACGCTTGCATGGTTGATATTAGAGAATGGTCTTGTTTTAATAAAACAAGTTTTCAAGATATATATGGAAAACCAAGGTTCCGGGCTAAACATCTGTCAGAAAACCTCAGATTCAAGTTCAGAAACCCAAAAACTAGGATGTATCAAAATTTTCATCTATAGCAAATCTTTCCCCTTTTCTGTTCTACTTTTTCTGGACCAACACTTATATAATTTTAGTTTTAGTGTACTCTTTTTCTATTTCTTCTTCAAATAAACCCCCTCTCCCTGGAAAACCCAAAAGGCCACATTTCATATCCACCAAGAATTTATACGATGCAGCTTGAGTCGTAACCCCCCACCCCTGTGGTCACCCTTGCTATAGATCACTCTAGCTGTATAGAAATGAATCGCTGCCGGACTCAATCAAGACTGGCCCTCTGCGATAGATGCCTTCTGTGTGACATGTATAGTACAGTAAGTAGTAATGCATTAGATCGCCAGCTCGCTGCTGGCTGAGATCACAGATCGCGCTCTGTATGCCTGAGCCTTACATAGGGTATGCAATGGGGCAGCATGCACAATATTCAATATAATTTATCTGTGAACAAACATGATCTAAACAAAACAAAAACTTCATATTTTTAATGATTAATTAGTATTATTATTATTAATTAAGAAGTGAATCATTTTTACTATCTAAGTTTTAACTTATCATACATCTATTCTTCTGTTTACAAAAACTTGTTTAATCATTGAATAAAGAATGCAATACGAACCTTCTAATATTAATGTTTTATGTTCTGTATACCTTATACCGTTATCACCCTGGCTGTTACCATCTGATTCTGCCTTTGTTTTTTTTACACCTTTTTCAAAGCCTAAAATAGAAGAAAACAAAAAAAAAATATTTAATCTGCCCAGTCATAAACAAAGCCTAAACAATGCTTCAATAATTAATAATATTCAATCTACTATTTATATTCAAGATATAATTAAAAAAATTAATATTTTTTACCAATAACAATTCATAGGAAAGAAAAAATTTCTTATCACCACCATTGTCTCTAGTAAAACTAAAAGAATTTATCTCTTATTTCTTTACCAATCTAGAAATTAAAGTTAAGTTGTTTTTAACAGTCATAATTTGAAGAACACATATAACTATACAAAAATATATCTTCTGTAGTCATTTATGAGGAAGGTGCTAAATTAAAATGGTTATGATTAAAAAAAGGATGAAGAAAAAAATAGATCCTTATTTAACGCATGCATAATTTTATTTGGAATATCTAATCACAATTTTACCATTTGATATAACTATTATTGTAGCAATGCTCTTTTAAAATAATAAATATGAAAGTAATTTTATTTACATCACAAGCAGACATTAACTCAATTCATCATTAACAATTATCACCAGTTACAGAATAAAATTAGCAATAACAATATCAGCAATCAGGTACTGAATATACTAATATTAAAAAGAAAATAATAAAACAAAAAAAAACTACTACAGTGAATATATTAAAATCTTTTTAATAGATTAATATTAAAAATAAAATAATAAAAAAAATACTACTACAGCCCATGAAGGGTCTTGTAGGTTCAGTATTTGGTAAAGATGAACTGTTTCTTGACCAACAGTTAGGCTGGGTGGCCACCGGTTGTGGACTGCAGTGAACTCTGCAAGAAAAAAGGAATACATTGATTTGATAGGGAGGGTGGCAACTGAGTTGGCAAAGCAAGGGTCAGTAAAGCACAGCTTCCAAAACCAACCAGGACAGTTTTCCCAGTTGACTCTGCTTCCCTCTCAACTCAAATTCAAACTACCCACTTCCTAATTACCGATTCAAAATTGCCTATTTTTGTTTTTACTTACCTCATACAAACCTCTAACTTCTCTTTAGTATCTATACTTTTTCTGTAATTTGTATACATAGCTGTTATATTGTTTTATATCATGTCAAATATTAACAGAAATTGATTACTCATCACATTCTAAAATAATTTTTGAATTGTTCACTATCGAGTTCGTTAAAAAACGTATGAAATTCTCCATGTTTCAATCGTCTTTTTAAACATGCACTGTCACATTTTTTTTTTTAGAATACAAACTAGCCACGAAACAAGTAAGTTCACTGTCAGGATCATCCGACTCAGAACTTAAAAGTAAATGCAAAAGCTTGTTTATATTTTAGACAATCGCAATACTTGGTGTATAGAATAAAACGGAGTGAGTTGCACGCAGTTTTCCTATAACAAAGAGAATCAATCATTTCTACGATGTTTTGGTCAGGGCCCAGTGAGAAGTGGCATATAATCATGAGAATTTATTTAATTCATACTATTATGATAAAAGAATTATGTTAAGAATTTATTTTTAATACACATTCAACAAAATGTTAGAATAAAGTATCTAACTTTTAATAAAATACTCGTATAATGATGAAATTTTTTAAATCCGTTCTTCTCAAAAACAATGTTTTAGCCAAAATAATTAACCAGTTTTACATTTGGTTTTTGCTTTAATTACGCACTTCTTCATTTATTTTTTATTACTTGAATTAACAGCGAAACAAGGGTGCCTCATACTTTGTTGCACTTGACTTGTTTGCACTGTCATATTCAACAGCTCAGCAAGTCTTAGCTGATTCTACTCAGCCCAACTCCTCCTATTGTCACCCCATATCAACTTCGTTTTCCTTCGCGCAGCTCAGCTCCACTCCACTCCGCAACCGGTGGCCACCCGGCCTTATAGTCCAATCAATTGGGGACCTTAAAGAGGTCTTTGTGGAAAGTTTTGGAGAAGTTCTAAAAATTTGTTTATTTATGTGTTTTGGGGTGCTGATTATGAATTTCAACTTTGCCACCGCATATTGTACCCAGAAATATTTAAAAAAATCTTTTTTTCAGTTTTTCTCCTAGCAAGAAAACCATGTAATATATATAAAAAAACAATACTTAGGCAATAATTTATTTTTTCTTCAAATACAACCCAAGATTGGATGTTTAGAAACTCAACTAATTATAATTAGTTGAGTTATAATGACGAATTATAATTAGTTTCTATACATAATTATGTATAGAAACAAAACAAATTTATAAATATATCATTTATTTTTATGAACTCCTTTTTTATTTGTTATTGTGACTCAATAATTCTGTACCTTGGGACAGAAAGGGACAATACCCAAAATTATGAAATTTGAGTGAACTGCACAAGTGAAATCAGGGTAGGATATACATTAACCCTTTTGCTCTGCTGTCGCCGATAATGTGACATTTGAAATATGAATTTGAAATCCACTGTCACAGCTACAGTGACAAAACTGTTTTCATTACATAATCATTGTTATACAATAAACGGATGCATGTGTTGCAGCAGCTGTATTTTTTTTTAATAATGTTATATATAGACTTGTAACAAATATAGTGCTGGAGGTGTTGGTGTACTCTATGAGTCACTAAGCTGGAGTGCAAAGAGCCATGGGAGGACAGAGGCCCTTTTAATAATCCTACTAGTCTAAGGGAAACGTACATTTTACCTTGCATAAGGCTGGGCAAAAGATTTTTTGTTCTGACTTGTATCCAGCATGGGAAAACTGAATTTTCTAACCAAATTTCCTTCGGGAGAAGTTTCTGTGACCTAAAAACTTCGAATTTTTTAACATTTTCAGTATATTCAAAATATATCTGCAACACTGCTTGTTCATTTTATTTATAAAGAAAAGAAAATTCTTTACAAATTTCATCTGCATAACGTTTTTAAACATGCCAAGCGTGGTTACGAATTTTCAAATTAAGATAATTACTGAACTGGGGACCAGAAAATCGGTCTAGGTGTAAAGTTTTGGAGAAGGTCTGAAAATTTGCTCATTTATGCTTTTTGGGGTGCTGATTACCAATTTCAACTTTCTTACCTCGAATTTTTCCCATATGTGTAAAAAAAAAAAATCTGATACAAAATTTTTTTTCTTTTAGGCTTATAACTTGAAAACCATGCATTATTAAAATGAATTCTGATATTCATTTTATAGCAAATTAAAGATGAGCAAATTAACAACAATCTTGTTCTCCTTATTCTTATCATTTTTCTGTTAGACTGCTCTGTTTTTAAGCAAGCACAAGTCGAAATAATAAGATAGGATATCAAAATTAATTTTTTGAGCAAGGGGTCTCGGTGGAAAGTTTTGAAATTTGTTCATTTATGTTTTTTGAGGTGCTGATTACGAATTTCAACTTTGCCCCCTCAAATATATTCCCAGAAATAAAAAAAAAAATACAGAAAGCTCAAAAAATTAATTTAGACTTTCTGTCTCATAAATTCCCCTTGCGCTCGCTTAAAAACGGAGCGGCCAAACAAAAAAAATCATTAGAATAAAAATGGTAGATAATTTACCCATCATTAATTTAATATAAAATGAATATCAGAATTTATTAGAATAATACATAGTTTTTAAGTTATAAGTAAAAAGAAATTTTTTTTTATTTATTAATTTTTTTTATATTTTATACTTCTGGGAAAAATTCAACAGTTGCAGAGATAATTTGAATCCGCCAAAAAAAGTTAAAAAATCTCGAGGTTTTTAGGCCACAGAAAGTTCTCCTGAAGGAAATTTTGTAGGGAAACTCGGTTTTTCCATGCTGGAAACAAAATCTTTCACTTGACCTTTCGTAAGATAACACCCTTTTTCATATACAGTTCTCCTGGATTATACCCTGATTTCACTCATACAGCTCACTCGAATTTCAGTTTTCAACAATGGTCTTTTTACTCAAAGGTAGTGCCTTGTTAAATTTTCTTGTTTTTATTTCCTTAGCGAGACATTTTTGTACAACATTCTGTAATTTCCAAAAAAAAATTAATAACAATAGATTTAAGTAAGCAGTATGCTCTCAGACATGGATCATGTATACTTCTTAATTCTTCTTGAGTGGTTCTGGGGTTGAAAACCTGATGCCCATCAAGAAAAAATGTTTGCTTGAACATTGCAGGAACAAAGTGAAAACTCAGTTTTCCAGGCTAATTTATCTTCTGATAAATAATAGCTCCAATAAACTTGGCTTTCAAGAATCATTTTTGTCAAGTAAGGAATAGATCCTAAGTGCACAGCACACCAGTTAAAATTCTTTAACCTTCTGTTAGTCGACTGGTGCATGATTTTTTTATTTTTCCTGCCATGGCTAAGCACAAGCACAAAATATACTGGCTTGCCATCTATCCTTCTAACTTTTGTTTTCCCTTATGGCATTCATCTCAGCTTCATCAAACAACTCACGAGTAAACCAATATATCCATTTTGAGAGACCAGAGTTCTCATAAAAATAACATGAATACTGATGATGAAAGTTCCTGAACATTTTAAACCGTTTGAATATTTTTTGATGTTATAAATATTTAATTTGAAGTTATGCTGAATTAATTTGTTTTGGTTTTTATGCTTTTTTATATTAAATTGCTGTTATTTTAGTTAATATCTTCCAAAGAAGCAGGTTGTGTTTTGCAAAAAAAATGTGCTGTTTAAATAATATTTACTGGTTTCAGTATCATTCCCTCAGTTTTAAATTCATCCTTTGGGTTTGGGGGTTGAAATATCAGCTTTAGGATGAAAAATAGGAGAGCATCTCAAATGTGTAATGCGGGTGTTAGAAACAGAGGCGCACCTAACAGAAGGTTAACTGATCTACTATGTCACCAATAAACTTTCTCTTAATTGCACAGTTCTTCTGTGGTATAAAATGGACATCAAAATTAGTATTCATCAAATTAAAAGCAAGAATAAGCTTAAACAAGGTACTATCTATTGAAGAATGAAGTTATATTACATAGGAAACAACATAAATTATTATAAGCTCAAGAACAATTCAGCATGTATTTAGGATCTTCAGAAATGAAAAAGGTAATTCTGGCTACTAAAATAATTTAACAAAAGACTTTGTAGATATATGACCAATTTGATTTCTTAATAACTGGTTTATTCAATCTGATTGTATTTTAAGTATTCATAGACAGCTGATTCATGAGTTGTTGCAGTTTTTCAGTAAATAGTTATATAAATAATCAAAACATATAATTAATATTGAAAACGTTAAAAAATAACATTTTGAAAGCAAGTATACTTTTTTTTGGGTCACTTATTTTGACCCAATTAATGTATATATATGGTATGATACATACGCCCACACATATATTAATGATTTCTTTAATGGTTTGAAAGTGGCATATATTTTAAAGTATACATGCTCTATGCATGACGAGGTCTGTGTACAATTTAAACAATTGATAATTTCATATACATTTTTGAGGTATAAAATTTCAGATGAATAGTTTCAAATTGATTACCTGCCTTTTGTATAAACAATCTTATTTCTTTATTATTTTTTTTTCATTTTCCATTTCTTATTATTGTATTTTATAATTAATTGAACATTAACAAGGTGAGGCTACAGATGTGGCATCACCTATTTTAATGAAACTTTTTTTGGTGATACTAAGTAGAAAAATATTAGACACCTGTCTGCCAATGCGCTCTAGGAGCCAAGGAAAAAAATGATTTTATATAATTTCAACAATCTTTTATATTATTGTTTTCTGTCTTTGCTCTGCATGAATTTCAAGGTTCTCATATACCAATCGATCTGTTATTTTGTATAAAATAAGAGAAAAATATTCCCGTTTGTATTAAATGAGCTTAAATGTACAAAAAAATTACAAAAACCAAAAGATCCTACCAGTAAAGTAGGCTAAAACAAAGTATTTTAGGGAAAAGCAAGTTAGATTCGCTCATAGCGTCCTTTAAAATCCCAAAATACGAATTTTCATAGAAATCAAAAAATAAGAAATTTTAGACTTGATTTTTCCGGAGGATTTTTTTTTCTCTGCTAATGTCTGGCGTTCACTTAAGTATTCATAAATCCTCTGGATTTTATCCAAATTCAACATTACTACAACAGTTGGAAAGCTTAATTTGTAATCTCTAACAATACCAACCCATACCAATAACTTTATAGATTTTATGCCTTTATAAGGGAGAAAAAGTAGTGTGAACTAAATAAAAAATCTACAAATGCTTTATTTTATATCTCCAGTTCTTCTGATTTGTTTACAGAAGTCGGGTTTGTTCCATTTCATGTAATTTATAGGACCCTAAACCACTCCTAAGTTCCATATGGATCGGTGGAGTCGTGTTGAAGTTATCGCAATTTTTGTGATTTTAGCAATAAAAAAAAATCTAAGGCTAGAAAAAGAAGTAAGGTGAAAATTTTGAGAAAAAAAAAATTTATTTTTCGATTGCCAAGAAAATTTGTATTAAAGGATTTCTTGAGGTATGAAAAACGAATATAGACTTTGTTTCTCCCTAAAAAAATATTTTAACCCACTTTACTTCAGACAGTGATCTGAATTCTCCAATCATGGTGTGAAAAATCCTGCCATGTTTGTTATTCGAAATTACGGCATCAATTGTGATTTCATTTAGTTAGATTCAAGTTTTCACCTATTTATGATAGTGAATAAATAATTTTATGGATTTTATTAATGAATTTATTAGTAATAATTATATTTAACATAATTTTATAAAAAATTAAATTATATATTTAAAAAATTCAATAACAATTTTATAATATTTTAATATTTATAAAAATTACAATATTTTATAGCACTATATTTTCATATAGTTAAATAATAATTTTATGGATTTTATTTATGACTTAATTAATAATAATTACATTCAGCTGATTTTTATAAAAAATTAAATAATTTTAATTTATTTTCTAGAACTTTTATAGCACTTATTTTGTTATTGAGCATTTTAAATAAATAATTTAAGTTTTCATAAAAATAAGCTGAATATAATTATTATTAATAAAGCCATAAATAAAATCAATAAAATTATTATTTAACTATATGCAAATATAGTCAAAATATAGTTTTGGAGAGTGACCAACTTCTACTTTAAATTCTATGATGCATTTTAATTGTTTGAAACCACCTTACAACATTAAGTCCTCATTATAATTTTTTTCTTTGTACTTCTTCTTTCTTATTAAAATAGTCCATATATTATTTTTAATTTGTAAAAAAAAATAATTTTTAGCACTAGTTTTACTTTTGTTTCATGGTTTTCTCTCACTTATTTGTAAAGGTCTGTAATTAATGAATTAAATTATTCATAATAAACATTATTGTAAATATTTTCAATTAAATTTTGGTTCATACATAAATTCCTTTATTACGGAAATCTAATTATCTCTGGTCAGAAATATCTAATTAAGAATGCTTAGGAGTTAGACAGTATCACAGCAAGCAGAGATCGTGCAGATATCTAATTATATAGGGTCACAGTCTAGCCCATAAGGCTTTGTTTTTTATTTTTAAATATATTTATCAATTTTTTTTTCTTTTCTTTCATTATAGTTTTTTTTTGTTCTTAAATATATTTTTTTCGTTTCTCTATTTAGGAAAAACATTACACGTTTTGGATCAATTAGAATTAGAGTTAAATCTTGGGGTACCATACCATCTAGCAAGGTACTACTATTTTACTTATTTACCAGGGCAAAAATGGTAATAAACTTTAATACAAACTATCCAGCAATAAGGCATGAAAAAATTCAAGGATTTCAAAGCTGTGAACTGTGAAATTCAAGGCACGTTTGGCAAATTAATTGCATTAAATTTAAAACAAATCCGGAACAATAAAATGTACTTGATCGGCTTCTGATAAAATGAACAAATTCGGACTTGAGAATGAATTTGAATGATTATTAAGGTTGTATCTCTGTTTGATAATCAAAAGTTGTTACCTAACTTCTTACACTGGGGGCTCAATGCATCGCAAAAAATACAAAATACAACAGAAACAATAATTTAAAGTGTAAATAAATAATATTCACTTATAGGAATACATTTCACCATTTAAAAATAACAACAACTTATAATTGAGCTGTCGATGTTGCTGGTAATGTAGGCTTTTAATAAATTCCCTATTAAAAAAAAAAAAAATATGATGAGCAGAGGAGAGGGGATTTTAAATGAAAACCACTGAGGGGCGAGAACAAAATGTTAGCACTTCCTGGAAAATTACTTAATCCTATTAAAAACGCCATGTCACTATTTAGAATAAATCTCTCATTAAACCGGAAATATTACATAGAAGAATAAAAAAGAATAATTTCTTTGATACATGATGGTGTTGTGGCTTTAGGTATTAATAAAGCGGTTATCGCCTTCCACAGGTTTATCACACCTCTAGAAGGCTACAATCGTTTCATTAATAAAAAAGAATAACTTCCAGATAAGTACATATTTAAATGAACATATTTAAATATGTATTCCTCCTTAGGGAAGAGTCTATGCATGGGGCAATAATGGTGAGTAACGACACCAAGGACCCGAGTTCAGTTTATCATGCATTTGTGCCAGAACAGTACACTACTACAATACCCGACATCCTAAACTTAAAGGGTGTGTACTGTAGGCGACCACAGTACACACCCTAGGGTAACTTTCCCTAGGAAGCTGCCCCAGTTGGGGGGAGCTGGTTTACAAGCTCTGATGTGGCAGTCCCACCAGTAGACTAGGGTACGGAGAGAGGGATAATGGCCCATCTACCCAAAGTGCTTAGCATCACGAAACCAAAAACAGCCTCGGATTTTAACTGTCTTCAAAGGAAACAACCCGGCAGCCCCTATAGGACTTTCAACACGGGATACTGGAATGTACTATCCTTATACAGGATCCGGAGCACTTAAACTGCTCTTAGATGAAACTGACCGATATAAGCTGGACTTGGTTGCCATCCAGGAGATACGATGGACAGGCCAGAATACAATAGAAAAGAAGTCTCACACCATATATTACAGCTGTGATGATAAGAACCATGAATATGGTGCAGGCTTTATCGTCAGGGGAAGATAAAGACAGCAAGTGATAGGATTCAAACCAGTGAGTTCTAGAATCTGCTTTATTAGACTCCATGGAAAATTCTATAATTATAGCATTGTCAGTGTGCATGCCCCAACTGAAGGCTCAATTGGAGAAAAGAAAGATATCTTCTACAATCAATTGGAGAGGGTAATAGACTCATCCCCCTTAACCTTAAAAATCAGGCATATAAGGCTATATTGAATAAAAGTACAAGGAGAACACTGGAGGAGTACAGAACTAAAAGAAGAGCGGAAAAATATCTGCACTGAAGAAAGAGAGAAGGAACAAAAGGAACTTGAGCAGGCAAAACAGCTATGTGGAGATAAACAATTTAGGAATTTCTTCCGAAAAGTGAACAGAAGCAGCAAAACTTTTATGCTTAAGCACAGTTCTTGTAAGGATAAGGAAGGTAATCTGCTAACCAATAAAGAGGATGTTCTCATGCAATGGAGGGACAATTTTAAATGTGCTCTTAACAACGAAGAGAACCCATGTGAAAATCGGGAATCTAGTCGAGAATAAAGACTTCATAGAGACTTTGCCTGATCTCGAGCCCCCTTCTGAGGATGAGATATTGGATACAGTAACTAAGCTAAAGAATAACAAAGCCCCTGGATATGATGGTCTGCCATCAGAGCTATTCAAACACAATGGCAATGAATTGCAGAAAGCACTGCAAGACCTTATACTGACAATACGGATGACTGAGATGATGCCAGCTGAGAAAGTCATTAATATGTCCCGTTCATAAAAAGAGTGACCGAGTGACCTGTAAATGTAGCAATTATAGAGGAATCTCCCTATTCTCCTGACAAAATACTCTCGAATATCTTGTTCCAACGCCTCTTGCCGTATGCACAACAAAAACAAAAACTTAGCAATGTGGTTTCAGGAAGGGCAGGTCTACTACTGACCAGATATTTAGCCTACGGGCAATCGGCAACGGGCAAGAGAGGGGGCGTGAATATAAAATGAAAACCCACCACCTGTTCATTGATTTTAAAGCGGCCTATGACAGTATTAATAGCGAAGAGCTTTATAAAGCACTCAAAGAATTTGAAATTCCTAATAAGCTCATATGCATGATTGAATTGATTATGAAAGGTATGAGATGTAAGGTTCTGATAATGATAATGACCATTCTCAAGAATTTGCTGCAGGGAAAGGTCTTTGCCATGGTGATTCATTAGCATGTATGATCTTCAATTTAGCACTGCAATATGCAGTTAGACAAGCAAAAATACAGGTTGGTGGAACAATATTTTATAAGCATATCCAGCTCCTAGCTTACACAGACGACATTGACATAATCGGACATTCAACGAGGGAAGCCACAGAGGCATTTATTGCATTGATTGGACTAGCAAATAGACTTGGCCTGGTGGTCAACGAAGTGAAGACCAAGTATATGGTGACAGAAGATCCTACAAAACCTGGATATACTGTGACCATAGGCCCTTACAATTTTGAGAAAGTGACGGAGTTCACTTATTTTGGGTCATTAGTGACAAATGACAATAATGAAGCAGCTTAAATTAAAAAGAGAATTGTGACAATGCTATTTCAGCTTACACAAGCAGATTTGTTATCACCTTTTATCTAGACAAACCATGGTCCAGCTCTATGAAACCTTCATATGGCCAGATCTCCTCTATGGGCACTCAGTAAAAATGACGAACATGATCTCCTGATCTTTGAAACGAAAATTCTTCGAAGAATGTACGGAGGAACCCAAACTGCTGGGCAATGGAGGAGACGATCCAACCAGGAATTATACACCATATTCCCCAAACCTAACGTCATCCAGACTATCAAATTGAGCCGGCAAAGGTGGGAAAGACGTGTCAAGAATGGGAGAGGAGGAAATGCTGAAGAAGCTCCTGATGCAACCACTGTATGGCACAAGAAAGAGAGGTAGGCCAAGATTGAGATGGCTTGATGGTGTGGCAGAGGATGCAAGGAGTATACTGGGAATAAGGAACTGGATGGGATCTGCACAAGACAGGGACAAATGGCGGAAGCTGCTGGAGAAGGCCAGGACTCGAAACCGGGTTGTAGAGCCATTGTGATGATGATGATTTATCTTAAAACATTAAAACATAAAATATGGTTTTCTTAATTTGCAACGGTTTGTAAGCATCCGTTCAGAGTAAATTTATCTTTAGGTGACGAAAATGTGGCTGTCTTTCATTAAGTAAATTCTTTCATTTCCAAACCGGGACATTTAAAAATTGTCCATAGGCAGGAGAGGTTTCACTGTAAATAGAATTAAATACGAGTAATAGTATTAAATATAATTATAATTAAATGAGAATATTTTCATTTTCGGTTTGCGTATTTTTCAAGAAACAAAATTTTGCACATAAAAGCAATTTGACTCTTAATCTATTACTATTACTCATAATTGCGGAGATAAAATGAATCATGGCAACCTCTTATCTTTGTCACACCGCCCTTCCCCTCAAGGGCAAGGGACGAACTTCTTATAAGAAGACGAATGTAAATCGGCTGAAATTGAAACTTGGAGATTGAACACTTCAGAGAACCTAGTACGATGACGGAGCTGGAACAGTTGCAACTAATAAGTTTTTCTATCGTTTCATAGCAACAGTTAGAGCGAGCCGTGTAAGGTGAGACAGAAAATGGAACAAGTATGTGTTTGAATCAAAGTTAGTGGAAGGAAGCTTTTTCTAGCTTTCTTGGAATTAAAAATAGTAAGGGGAACAACTAAATCAACCCTCCTCTCAATATTTTATACACTTGTTGCAAAGTACTAATGGAAAAATAGAATTATTAGACTAAAAACTAAAAATTTCCGATGACTGACCATTTTCAAGCATAATTTCCAATGCGAAAAATTCAAGCAGAATTCCCAATCTGCAAGGTATTTAAGGCTGTTGGACACCCTGTTAATAGAATTTGTGACAGAAGTTATGTAAAATGTACAGGAAATAAGAATATTTATATTTTTAAATGACTTAATTATATTTCATTAAATTTTCACATGCCCACCATCATTGGAAATACAATAGGACAAATTATGATTTTGGGGTTCTGTAAAAACAAAGGATAATTTATTTACAATAAGAAAAATAGATAAATTACAGTAGTGAAATATTACTTAAAATTAGGTAATTAAGCTTTTAACACATTTTATTACACACAAACACCAATAAGTTTTGGAAAGTTCCAAGGTTTTAAAATTGCAAATAGATTTTTTGGACAATGTATGTTTTAATTTGTTTATGATAGTTTTGGAAGATTCTGAAAAAAAACTTTAATCTTTCAAAGTTATACTTAAGAGTATAGTTTGACCTGCTGGCGTATGAGCAATTTCTATTTGGTTATTCTGCATTAGTCTGTTGGCATGAGATGTGTCATCTCTATTTTTATTATCTGATGTGCATTTCAGTCCTGATGTTTGAATTGGTGAAATGTTGACCTGTTAGCTATTAACTGATATTTGAATGACAAACGGCTTTGTTTGCAATCTTCCAATAATTAAATTACCTAATTATAATTTCCTCGCTACATTTTTTTTTTAATGATTGCTCTAATCATATAGGTATGTATATAGTAATGATATTTCTAATTTCAAAATAAAAAATAAATATACTGAAATTTTGATTAATTATATAAAATAAAAATATTTAGATGTATTTGTATTAAATAAATGCCATAGTAAAATGTTTAGTATGTTAATTTCCAAATTAAAAAAATCGTGACCTAATTAGAAAACTTTGTTTAACAATATTTTGCATTGGAATTTAATTAGATGTAGGTTTACACTGTAGAGATAATTAACCCTTTGCACTCGAAATCTCCGGAGCGGAGCCATTTAAAATTTGTCTTCAAACTCGAGGGCTCCGCTACGGAGACAATGCAAATAATTTTCAGTTTTTAACATATAAGGACAAAAATAAATCATAAAAACTATTTATAGGATATTTCGCTTTTGGTGACAAATGACGGTCGCGGCTCGCGGATTATGTTCTCGATAATAGCAGACAATCACGGTTTAAGTAAGATTCCGCATTTGGATGCAAATGAGTTAAGTCCTGTTATTCAGCAGTAGAGTGTATCAGATTCGAATTTATCTGTTGTTTTTATATTTTGAATTCATATTTATATCCCCAATATGGCAAATAAAAGAAAAATTTATGAAAATTATAGTGATATTGACAGTAGTAGCGATGAATTAGAATTTGAAGTTAATAGTGAACATAATGTAAATAATATAGACGATCTTAGTCGTGATAACGCAGACAATATTGAACTAAGCTATGAATCTGATTCTAATGATAGTGATATATTTCCCGTTATACCATACCGAGAATTGAAAGTGATATTGAGGGATCTGAAAGTGATACAGGAGAAAATGTAGAAGACACGGCAGCTTCAACTGAAAATGACGAATGGATAGATGTTTCGGAAGTGGATAATATTCTATCTCCTATGGATTTCGATATTTCACCTCGAATTGCCGGACCACAAATTTCCAACGATATAAAAGAACCATTAGATTTTTTTCGATTATATTTTACTGATACTTTGATTGATTCCATAATAAAAGAGACAAATGATTACGCAAATTCAAAACAACGAAGAAAGCAATTGTTAAAGAGATAAATATGGAATACATGGAGTGATGTTAATCGGAAAGAATTTCTGGCCTTCATTGGAGTAATCTTGAATATGGGAACCATGCCGGTTGCAAATCTCCAGGAATATTGGTCTACCAAATTCACCAGTAAAATTCCGTTCTTTTCAGACGTATTTACAAGAGATAGATTTCAACAGATATTTTGGATGCTTCATTTACAGAAAAATGCACCAATAGGCAGAAATATATGTTTAAGGACCCGCATCCAAAAAGTTAATAACTTTTTACAATACATCAACTCAAAATTTTCCGAACATTTTATACCTTATCAGTCGATTTGCGTTGATGAATCCATTATAAAATTTAAGGAGAAAATATGTTTTATGACATATAATCCAGCTAAACCCACTAAATGGGGAATCAGAATTTACGTTCTGGCCAACTCAAATACCTGTTATGTTTATTCGGTTTTGCCTTATTACGGTAGTATTACTACTGAAAATCTCATAAGACCTGATCTGCCTGTCAGTTCCAGAATTCCCTTAGACCTGTATAGAAAACTATTGAACAATGTTCCTAATGTATGCCGTATCTATGTATCACATGCCGTATCTAATGTATCACATGTATGCCGACAGGTAATATACAAGCATACCACTTGCTGAAGAACTGCTGAAAATGAATTGTTTTCTCAAATAAAAACAAATAGGAAATATTTACCAATGGTAATAAAAAAACCGAAATTTGTAAGAGGCAATGAAACAGTGGCTTGCAGAAAAGGCAAAACCCTAGTCCTCGCATGGAAGGACAAAAGGATTGTGACTTTGTTAAGTACTTGTAATAAAGCGGGTTTGATATCAGTTGATAGAAGAGTACGTGGTGGTGAATTAGTCAGAATACAAAAACCTAAAATTATTATTGATTACACAAAAAATACGCATGGAGTAGATCGAGCCGATCAATATGCTGCAACATATTGTTTTTTGAGAAAATCCCTGAAACGGTGGAGAAAATTATTTTTCTGGGGGATGGAAATGTGTACAGTAAATTCATACATATTGTACACTACTGGTAAGAAAATAAGTAAAGAAAAAGCAATGTCACATTTGAAGTTTGTAAAATTGTTGGTGGAGCAATTGATTGGGAATTTTCGACAAAACAGCACATCTCGAGAATACACTTACACCCAAATACGGAGGGCAGGCTCAACAACCAACTACACATTATATGTTCTGGAACCAAGAAAGATTGTGTAGTGTGTTCCAATAGAAAAATTCCGGGCGAAAGACGGCAGACCCATTATTTTTGTGATACCTGTCTAGAAAAGCCAAGATTACCTATTGGCAATTGCTTCAAGAGGTATCACACTTTGGAGAATTACAAAATGTAATAATTTTATAATTTTTTTATATATTATAACATTTGTATTCATAAACAATTAAAAAAATAATAACATACAACGATGACTTTTCTTTTAACGCGTATTTCATTACCTTACATGTAAAAATGATCTTTCATTACGTATTTCATTACCTTACATGTAAAAATGATCTTTTCACTTAAATTGCTTCGAGTTGCTGGTAATATGAATGAAAAAAAACTTCGAGTGCAAAGGGTTAATAATTTCTGATGATTTATCTGACAGACAGAAATATATTTATCGGGTAGTGCTTATTGATTTTAAGCACTGTCTCTTCTAAATTTAATAAAAAAGTTTTTTTACTGAGTAATAATATGTGTAGTTTGTTACAAATCATACTAATATTTTTTCTAAAGCAGAGCTTTATGCACTGTAAAATTTTAAGCCTTTAAGCCTTGTAATAAAGCTGTTTAGTTGATCAAATATTTGTCTTCAACATTTAAGAAGCCAATAAAAGTAATACTAGTATTTTTAAAACATTACTATTTCTTTGGGTGAGCTCGTTATTTTACAGATTTCAAAAATTAACCAACATATACTCATTACAGTTTCATATGCAGTTTTATTTTTGCTTTTTAAAAGAATAAAATCTTTAACCCATTACTTATGGCGAACGCACCTGTACGCTCATCCAGTCCCTTCTCAATGACTGCACACACCGGTGCGTTCTCCTTACCCCATCTCAATGACTGGGAGCGCACCAGTGTGCTCATTCTCTTCAGTATGTATACTGCCTCTGTGCTCTGCAGTTATTCAGAGAAGCATTATATCTAGAAAGGATTTGAAAACCAAAAGCAGGTGACCGTTTTGGAATATTTTTCACCGTCGAGGAGTTAAAATTTAACTAGTAAAAAACTAATAAGTTTAATTTTAATAAAAAACAACAAAGGAATTTTTGTAATATTTTTAACTTACATTTAACCTCCCCCCTCCCCCTCCAACACTCACTTGCACCTTACAAGTGCAGGATTTTTTTCATTTTGGCCCTATTTTTAAGGAGAGAGTTGAGGCTGCATATTCCTGTTATCCTCTGTACTTCCATTAGTTCACACGCCCGTACACTCACACCATCTTTATTCAGACGTTGATTGACTACACGATTTTAGCATTATGCTACATTTGTCGAGAATGCTAAACATCTTGAGAAAATTTTGATATCTCAGAAACTATTAGATATACTCTAGTCTAGTCTATTAATGCTCAAAATGAAGCTAGTTAAATTCACTAAAAATTAGTTTTTATTGGTCTTCTTTCTAGGAGTAGCAGTTTCCATGATACTAGCCAAAATAAAGTCACAAAATGACGATTTCTCGTTTATCGAAAAAAAAATGTCTAATGAAAAACGTTATCTCGGGTACTATTAAATATACAGAGCTCTAAAAATGAGAAATCATTTTGTGAATTTATTTTGGCTAATAATAGGTATACAACTTTGCTTCTGCCGTTTTTCGATAGATGGCTGCAGCTGTAGGTGGTGGTCTAAAATGTCTAACAGTAAGCTTGAACATCTGTCAACATAACGGCAGCACCGTATTACTAAAAATGTGATTGCATCATAAAGAAGTTTTGATTTCCTGCTTTCATTTTAAAAAAAACCGTGGCTGAGACTCATTGAATGCTCTCAAGTACTTACAGTGAGGCTGCTCTTAGCAGAGGGACCAGCTCAGTGTGGTGTATTATGAGCTGTTGCATATATGTAATAAATATATATATGCAATAGAAGGTCATACCCCACCCATTGTGCTCTCCAGATGTTGTTCCTTCTGACTACAATTTGTTTCGATCGATGACACACGGCCTGGGTGATCAGTATTTCCGCTGTTACAAAGAAGTAAAAAAATAAATCGATTAGTGGATTGCCTCAAAAGATGCATCGTTTTTTCGAGATAGTATCCAACAATTGTCATAAATATGGAAAAAAGTAGTGGCTAGCAACGGACAGTACTTTCACTCATTAGTGTGTAGTTACTTTTAAATAATAAATTCTCAAATTTTAGGGAAAAACGATGGAAGCAAAGTTATACACCTAATATCGTGGAAACTGCTATTGCTACAAAGAAGACAATTTAAACTACTTTAAAGTGAATGTAACAACCTTCATTTTGAGCACTAATAGACGACTGTATGTCTAACAGTTCCTGATATCAAATTTTTCTCAAGATGTATAACATTTTCAACGATTGTAGCATGATGTTAAAATCGTGTAAAAATATTTTTTATGCTGCTCTGAAGTGATAAAAGTACCTAATATTAATCATACTTCACTAAATGAATTGTTAATCAACTGTTAATAATTAAATTATATTGAAATAGACCAACCTGGTATATCAAAATAACAAAAGTTGTGAAATTGTTTGCCTCCAAATTATACATTTTTCTGTTTTATTTGTATTATATAGATTTAACTCTAATGTCATGTGTTGTATATTATTAATGTTTTTTAAATACAATATTTTGTTCTTTAACACAGTCATCTTATTAACTACCTATATTATTAAGAATAATTATTAAATATGATTAATTTGAATAAAAGAAAGGTAATTTTATTCTGGAATGTCTAGACCCCTAAGAATATTAGAAAAGTAAAATTACAGTTACATTATTCTGGCTTATTACATTACTATCAAGTAATTACCAAAATTATAAAATGAAATATACAATAATGTGTCTATAAATCAGAGTATTGAAATAACAAATAGATAAATAAATACATATATACACATTTGCACTGATAGACATATGTTTGTTACTATTTTTACATGTTCTTGGAAGATTGACGATTAAAGAGTTGGAAAAATAATTGTTTTTTAAATGAGGTAAGAGATGAGGTTATACGTATGGTGATGGGTAAGAAATTCCTAAAGGAAGAGGCATAAATGATATAGAATTTTTTAAAGAAAGCTGTTTTGTGAGAAGGGATACACAGGTTTAAGGGCTGGGATCTGGTATTTAGAGAATGAACAGAGGAACAAGGGGTGAACAAACTGAGGATATAAGGAGGCTTTTTAGTTCTGAAGGATCGGAAAAGATAGACACCCAGGAAGTATTTAAGTAGTTAAGTTTACTATCGGAAAACTGGGTAAAGCCACCTCAACTCGGTATACCAACTGGAAACGAGGGAGTGCCAGGAGAACCCAAAGATCAATCTAATGAAACAATTATTTAGTCTGTTCAGCCTCATCTCATGCACACAAGACAGTCCCCCATATAGAAGACAACCATAATCGAAGTGGGGGAATATCAGGGATGAAACCAGGAGATCCTGGGAAATAAGGACAGGCTTTGGAGTTAACTACTGACATTTTTTTAAGAATTTTACATCTGGACTTAAGATATGGAGTTTGTGATAAGGAATTATGAAAATACTGTGCCTTGGCACGGCGTAAGGAAGATTCGGTGAGGTTTCGTAGGGACTTGAAAGAGGAATAAAATGGATGATCAAGTACGTATGAAACATCTCCTGGCAGCATCTATTCTCTTCATAAACTCTCTAATTTCTGAATTAATACAGGGAGCAGAGAGACCTCAGAATGTGGAGGTCTTAAGGAGTGCATGGTGATTTAGGAATATGGAAAGGTAAGATGAAAGGTATTCCACCAGTTCATCAATGGAAGAAGAGGAAAAGAAAGGCTCTAGGGGTTGAGATTTTCAGATTTTAGTAAGTCGAAGTCCTGCCAGGAAATCTTTTTAGGAATGATCTTAGGAGTTGGGATATTATAGGAAATCTTGATGAGATCATAGTATGAGAGGAAAGACACGGGAATCTGAAAGGATAATAAGTTTAGAATGTAGAACTACCCGGCCTTTTGCATTTATTACTAGACTATCTGTGCAGATTACAAATTTGACGATGCACATTATAAGCATGCAGTGCAAAAACGGGAAACCTTATTTTTAATTTACAGTCCAATTTTACATAAAATTTCGTGAAAATGACTTTGTAAGTTTCACCTAGCATGCACAAAC
Source organism: Rhaphigaster nebulosa (assembly GCA_948150685.1). Classification (NCBI taxonomy): domain Eukaryota; kingdom Metazoa; phylum Arthropoda; class Insecta; order Hemiptera; family Pentatomidae; genus Rhaphigaster; species Rhaphigaster nebulosa. Next base: position 180,399,648 of record OX411307.1, on the reverse strand, counting down.
AAGTTTTCTGTATATAAAATGATGTGTGGGATATGAATCTTGCAGTGATATTAGTTTTTACAACAAACACACACAATTGTTTTAAATTCAATATAATATGCACAATTAAAGAACAGTAGGATAATTAAAATAGTTTCTTCTGTTAAAACTGATCCTCCTTAAAAGAGTAATTCCTCAATTAAAAAGTAATTTCAGTAATTCCTTGCAAAAAGGATTAAGAAAATTATGAGTCGCAAGTAGTGCCTGGATTGAATTTTTTATAAGTTAAAATATAAAATATCAATCAAGGGATCAATTATTTATAAATTTCAAGTAGCAATATGAAATGAACGAACAATAAAAATTAAATTAAATTTTAAGGGATATTATGATTGCTTACATGTGTGAAATTGTTAAATATGGAATCTGAGAGGAAATTTTTAAAAATTTTTTTGAGTTAGTATAAATAATAGTTCATCCGAACTATAAATCTGTGTGATATTAAAGACATTGAAAACTGATCTAAATCCATTAAGATAAAATTTTTCCTTAATATTGAGATCGTACTATTGATAAACCAGGGGACACACACATTATATACCAGAAAAACGGTCGGTCTGAGAGGATAATACTAGCTTTAATTGCAAAAATTGTAGAGCTTAATGTTTTCTTCCAGAATACAGCCATTATTTGACACTTTGAATTCGTGTACGCGCCTGATGTGCATCCAAACAGTGAGTTTGCAGATGACGCCTATGTTTATGCACATCATTTTTAAAAGTTAAAACAAATGGAGCAAAACAATTTTAACAGTTTGATATCTTTTATTATTTAAAGAATTATGATGATTCAAAACAGTTGAAGTTAAATAAACTTTTAATTTCAAAATGTTTTTACAGATGTGAGTAACAAGAACATGATTCTGACATATTTTTGTATACCCTTTTTAATAAAAATATGGTCAAACCGACAGGGACAATATTTTTTCTAATAAATTCAAAATCATAGCCTTAGGGGCGTTATTTAACTGAATTACTTATAATTAAATTTGAAAAAAGATTCAGCATTTCTTTTAAGAGGCAGTCTGATTTATAAAAAAACACAAGAACCGAATTTTCACTTCTATTCAGGATTGTATCTTCGAAGGTACAGTTAGTTGAGTCTCTACGACACTCATCAGTCAGAGCGATGAGCCCGTCGACGATTTTGATCAAATTGTTTTGGGTGATTGTGTATTAAAAAATGTCGACACATATCCAGCTGATTTGTTCAATGGGCCCTTAGATGGGAGCTTAGAAAAAAAAAACAACACTGAAATTGCTATAAATAAATTGCTATCTCGTGTTTGAAAAATTATATTGAATTTATATATGATATAATCCCGCAGAACATTTGTTTTTTAGAGTATATTAAAGGAAAAATATGAAAATTAAAAAAAAAATTGATTTTTGGTGGCTAAATAAATTTAAAAAAGTATTTAAATTATTAAGTAAACTAGCCTTATAGATTTTTTGCAGATAACATTGGTTCTAAAATAGGTAGAAAAACCATAGTTAAAGCAAATCACATAGTTTCAGAATCTTTACCAATGTTCCAAATTTAGTTTGAATCATTCAAAGGGTTCCTGATTTATGTGCAATTTAATGAATCTTAAAAAAAAAATTTGAAAGGTAGACAGACCCTGGGCAAAGTTTTTAGTAAACAAATTTTTCTAAAATTTATCATTTCTGAATCAGCAATAATGTTTTTATATTACTTATAACACTTTGAACATGTGACATTGAAGACGTGAATCTAAACGCCCTTCGCTCTATACGCAAGGCTTAAGCCCCATCTCACCAGTGCTTATCACTTCAAGAGGCCTCCCTCCCCCCACTAGCCAGATAGTTGTTCTGAGTGACAGAAGTACAGGGAGGACACAACGTAGCTTCCGCTATAGTCCAAGGAGACGGCATTCGCTGCAGACAGCCGGCTGCTTATTGTATTGGACGGAGGTGGTGAGAAAAAGAGGACAAGGCGGCATGACATCTGTTTCAGATAAGGCATTCTTTCGAGTGCACTATGAGAACTGACGCCAAATCTATTAATAAATATAGAATTAATTAAGTTAATTAGTACCAATCAACAAGCACCAACTTAATTGCCCCTTCAGGGATATAATTTGTTACTAAATAAAATCATATTAACATGAGATGGCGTAATTACTTTCAGTTTGTGAATATTTATCAAAACTCTTTTTTTTTCGACATACAAGAACAGGGTTTCCCAGTCATAAGACATGCACGGACCCCTCAGTATTGAACAACTTTAGTGTTCCTACTCGTTTTAGAAACGTTATTTGCAAAAAAATTTAATTTTGTTTTTATTTGGTAACCATATTTTTTTACACTGACCTTCTAAGATAATGCAACAGTTGTTTATGTACAGGAAAAGAAGAAATTTCCCTCTTTCTAACGAGCCCAAGAACTTCCATAACGGACACACTGAAGACGAGATACAGAGCTTCAAACCAAAACGTAATCTTGTGGCTTTAAAAATTTTGAGCACCCTCGAAATTGAAAAAAAAAATTTCTTTATTTTTTCAAAATTAAAGTTTTTTGGTGTGCTGAATCAAAATCTGCCATCATTTTTTGTGTAAAAAATCTATAAGGCTAGTTTACTTAATAATTTAAACACTTTTTTAAATTTTTTTTTTTACCAAAAATCAATTATTTTTTAATGTTTATATTTTTCCTTTAATATACTCTGAAAAACAAATGTTTTGCTGGAAAAACCATGTCAATATCATTTTTCAAACTCGAGATATTAAATAAAGCAGTTTCATTAAGTTTTATTTTTTTTCTCAGCTCCTAGGACCCATTGGACGAAGTGGTTGGATATGTGTCGACTTTTTTTTAATGTAGAATCAACCAAAAAATTTTGATCGAAATTGGCGATGGACACATCATGCACTCCCCTTGTAAGTTCCTGGTACATGTGACTTATTACTCTCCACAGTAAAACATATTTGTCTATTACTTTATTAGAGATTGATGAATTATTTGAAACTTCTATAAATTTGTTATGAATGTTATGATTATGAAGCGAGCCAAGCTATAGCGCATGTTAATCCACCCAAAGGCTCAAAACTGAACAATTCAAAATTTAATTCTTAAACAAATTTATAGAAGTGGCAAATAATTTATCAATCCCTAATTAGATTGATCCTTCTATACCACCATGCGGATGTCAACTGATTACTTTATTGGTTTTTGTAGTATTCAATGTTTCTATTTACAGTTTAATTTTGTCTGAACCTGGTGGAAGAGGAAAAAGTTGGCAGTGTAAAGATTGGTCTTCTGTAATTATGTGATTTCTACTTTCCATTATTACATAACTGGTAATATGTAAAATCTTCACTATTTTTTAAAAATATAATATGTACACATATGTATGCATGCATCTATCATAATAAATATATGCATATTGGGTGTTTTTCTATAGTTCTACCTCTTTATTTATCCTCCAGTAATCCAACAGACCTCCATAATCCAACATTCCCCGGTCCCATATGTGTCGGATTAAAGAGACTCAACTTTATATTACATGAATGGTGATATCAGCGCTGTCCGATAAATATATTCCTACTTATCCAGTATATAGGAATAATTACTCTCATTTATAAACAGATCACTTAGAATGTCAAAATTAGCAGGGCATAATACTCATAAACTTGGCATTCAAAGTCATATCTAAAGTTCTGTACACAAGCTACATTTGGTAGAAAATGAAGTGGGATTCTATCAATCTCTTCCAACGTGGGAAATCAACTACAGATTAAATATTTATTCTGAAGCAAATCTCGAATAAAACAAAAGAATTCTACCCTTACCACCTCTTTCTTCGCAGACTTTAGATCAGCAAATGAGAGTATAACAAGGGAGGAGCTATTTTGAGGCAATGGAAGAGCTAAACATCTGGTTGAATTATTGGATACCACCACTTATGCATTGTATGGGCTTTAGCTCAAGTCTTATTTCAATTTGCATTAGAAAAGATATAAAATTGGAATGGCTTCTACACCTTAATTTATTGGTAATCTAATTCACTTTTATAACAAATATTGCTTCCAGATCTATGATAAAATTACAATGCTTTAATAGTAACAAAATATAAGAGACAAACTAAGACTCACTAAAAGCATACATAACAGGCTCCATATTTAAGCAGAATCAAAACAAGACTGAACTGGGTAGTGTTTTGACTCATTGCTGACTTAAACCAGACTTAATGCAATCCCACAGATCAGAGCTTCCTTTTAAAAGAATATGAAATAATCTAAAATAATCTGACTTTACTAGTCAGTTCAAATATCCTTTAAGCTGTAATTTCCGCATTATCAGAAATACTTTCTTATTAAAAAATAATATTAAAAGATAAAACAACAATCATTTTTAATAACAAAAAAAAATATATAACCAAAAACAACTGTGTATCACTGTAAAAATTAAATCAAACGCCAAAACATCCAGATCTGCTATTTTGAGGTAGATTAGTTTATAAACAGGTTAATTAAACTTAGGTTATTTTATTTCTTTTCTAACAAACAAAAATAAAACATAACAAACATTGCATTCTATTTTTACTTTCAGGTCTTTTGCCTTTTTAACAAATACCTTTCTTTTAAGAAATGTGTCTCATCTCAATGAAAAATTACTCTACAGCTGTGTATGATAAGAGTTCAGTTCCATGAATTTAGAGCTCAGTTTATTGAAGAACCTACATTAAAAAAAAATAAAAAATGATCCCTGTCGATTATAATTCCCCATATTTGAGTGCAGGTGAGAGAGTGTATGTTAATAAAAAATAGAAGTAATAACATTAACAATAAAAATCTTAGGATAAAAATTATATTAAATGAACATATAGCTACAAAAACTATGCTTTTCATTGAATATCTCACAATTTATAAATGGTTATAATGAAACATACTTTCTCTAGACCACATTATGCAAATACAAACCAAAGCTGGTCTCCAGAAGGTTGATATATTTATTAACTTTGGAAATAGAACATATTTATAGGACAATATATATTGAATACATTAAGGTTGTACACAAGATAAAGTACACTCCCTGTCAAAAAAATCGCAACACCAAGATTTTTTTTTAATTTCACAAGAGCAGCAGGTTTTATTTTTAACAAAATTAAAATTTCATGAGCTTATAATGGCATTTAATAAGAAGTATTGTCTCTTCTAGCTTTAATAACTACTTCCATCCTTTTTGGCTTACTCATAAAATATTTTTTCAGTAAAATCTTGAGGGAAGTTCTTCCACTCCTTCACTACAGCTGTTTTAAACATTTCAAGCTTGAAGGAGAATAGACCTGCGACCTAACAATCCTTTTAAGTTTGTACCACACATGCTCGATCGAATTAAGGTCTAGATTTCTTTAGGTTATGGATCTTTAGGCACTCACTATATGATCTTGTAAAATCATCTCCAGATATCTTGAAGCATTCAAGGTACCTCCTTGGATTGGCATCAACTTGGTAGGTAACTCCCAAGAAATGCTACCTCATGACATGATAAAACCCCCACTAAATTCCATAGCTTTTGACATGCTGCACTGACTGTACCGTTCTTCGGACTCTTTCATGGCCATCTAGATTGGTAAGCATTACTCTTGTCTCTTCAGTAAATAGGAAATTTTTTCTATTTCTCCTCATTCCAAGATTGGTGTTCTCGTAAATCTTGACCTCTGTCTATACTCTGCAGTAAGAAAGGGCCCTTTCGCAGGTCTTCTTGAGAGAAGGTTCGACACTCTCAATATTTTTCTGACGATTGATTCTGAGATTGAAATCCCATGAATACCAAAAACCAATTTTCTAATGGCAGAAACTGTTGAATTGTGTTTCCTGAGCATTTAATAAAACGATCGTCAATTAGATTGATGACTTTTGTATTTCCTCAATTTGGTCTCTCTCTTTTTTTAAAGGCCCTTGAAACCGCAGAAAAATTAAAATCAAAGTGATTAGGTATGTAATGAAAAAAAGCTGCTTCTTCGTGAAGAGTTAATATTCTTAATGAATTATTTTAGCTTAAAAGACAAATTATCACACAAATAAGTATAGGACAAAGAAAAGATAAACATAGACTGAGCGTGGAATTGAAATCTATCAAGAAAAAGATTAGTTGACAAGTCGTGCGTAACATTGATAGGATTAATCCCTAACATCTCTTATATAGCTAATCCTATTATTATAAATAAAATAAAAAATAGGTTAGGCTACAAAACCAAAAAAATCTTAAGATTTATAGGTGCTGCAATTTTTTTTGACAGAGTGCATTTATCCATTCTATTCCTCAAATCTATCTGATCTATAAAAAAAATGTCTGAGGAAACAGTTGAGGTTTAGAAGAATCAAAAGGAAGGTCTAAAATAAGGTTTTTGAAATAATAGATTAGAATTTATATGATATTACATAGTAAGTGATGATAAAAAATAATACTATTTCATTTAAACACCTATTAATAGTATTTTTTTTTTTAATGGTAATTTATTGGTATCTAATTTTCCATGTATGAGAAAATGTACATTTTATATAATACAAAAGTTAGATCGTTAGAGTTAAAATTCAACAAGTGACATTAACAACAAGAAACATTTAATTAATCTGAATACAAACGGTTTTTATTTCAAAGAGTGAGGCTGTCCTTCGAGCGCATTAGGAGAAACTCAAGCCATAAGCAAAGATTTGAATCCAGCTTGGAAGGATTGATTTTTATGTCATGGCGGACTAATGTAATAAATTATGGGTTAGGATTTTCATGTTTTACCTATTTTTGCCAAAGCAAAATTTGTATGATTCTTCTTGAACCAAAATCTGTTTCAAGCAATTTGAAGTAAAATAGAGCACTTTAATTTTAGATATTTTTAAACATTTTACCTTTTTCACATATTTGACCCTACATTACATATTTTCATAAATATTTTGGACATTTTGCCAGTAAAATATTTTTTTTTTTTTACATATTTGGCCTTAAATTACATATCTGTGTAAATATTAATGGTGTTCTATTTTGTGAGTGCTGTGAAAAAACAGGGTCGGCATAAAAATCTCAAGTTATCCAACAAATAAAAACAACACAACACCAGGAAAATTGTAAAACAAGTATTGCCCAAAGACAGGACCTTTCTTTCGACAGCTGGATCTTCCACTGACACGACAGGAAACACTATGCATCTATATATGTGCCAGGCGTTTTTTAGAGCAGACATCCCATTTAACAAACTGAAAAATGCCAATTTTAAAACCTTTCTTGAGACATACTGCGGGACAAGCAAACATTTCTCTTTGGAAATCTAAAAATGCACCTAATTTGTGCAAATTTCAGAGAACCTGAGTATTTGGATTTTTTGTTGTTTTTCTTTAGTTTACTTTTCTTTGTCACTTAATTTTGTTCCAGTTAGCTCATAGTTCCTAATGTGTTTTTATTATTTTTTAAAATCTATTTTAAATATGAAAAAGTAAATGCTTTCCTGCTTCAGTTTTTGCTTGAGAGTTTATAATATGGAATGTTTAAGGAATTCAAAGCATATTACTATTTTTAAAAATTAAATAATTAGAAGTTTACATTTTTTTTTTTTTGCATATTTCACATTTCTTAAATATATTTTTAAATATTTTTTAGAATAATAACCATATATTTATGAACATGCTTTAGATTTTTCACAACATAAAAATCCTAACCCTACTTAAAACACGGCCTTAAACATTTAAATTAAATTTAATAAACTATGAAATCCCAAGCAAGGCTTGGGTTCTTAACCTTGTACATATTATGAGACAAAAAACATTAATTGTGATCAATAAATAGTATATTTTAATTTTAAAAATTCTCGAAGTACAAAAGTATGTTTTCATCCTATAGTAATATTGTTCTGATTACATATAATTCAATAGACCTTTCAGAACACAGCATAATTTAATTATATCATTTCGAAAAATTCGGTCATTCTAATATTTAATATTACTTCTTTTACTACGATAATGCTTATGGTGGTTGTGTAAAAGTGTAATATTTACTACTCGTTGATCACAAATAATGTTTTTATATTATAATATGCACATGGTCAAGAACCAAGATTTCACAGTATATTAAATTAATTTTTAACATTTCAGACCATGTTCAAAGTGTTATAAGTAATATAAAAGCATAATTCGTTATCCAGAAATGGTAAATTTTAGAGTTATACATTTTTTAAAAAATGTAATAATTGAATTTTAGAGCGATATGAAAGGTCCATTGAATTATATGTAATGAAAACAGTATTTTTTTATAATCTGAAGTATATTAACAGAATTTTTTTATTTAAAACTGAAATCAGATTTAGTTTTAACAGTTAAAAAAAAACCTATATTCAAACTTTCAAACAAAAATAAAAATAAAAATTGGTTGATTAAAAATTTTGCTAGGGTCTACCCTTCAAAATTTTTTTTTAAGATCCATAAAATCTCACATAAATTAGGAGCCCTTTGAATGATTCAAACCAAATTTGGGGCATCGGTAAAGGTTCTTAAACTACGCAATTCGCCTTAACCGAGGTGTTCCTACCTGTTTTAGAATAAACGTTATCCTAAAAAAAATAAATTGATTTTTAATTGGTAATCACATTTTTTACACAGACCTAGGATAATACAATAGTTGTTTATTTTATTTTTTTAACATTAAGGTTTTTTGGTGAGCTGAATCAAAATCTGCCTTCATTTTTGGTGTGAAAAAATCTATAAGGAAAGTTTACTAAATAATATAAACACTTTTTTAAATTGATGCACCAAAAATTAATTATTTTTTAATGTTTCAATATTTCCTTTAATATAATCTGAAAAACAAATGATTTGCTGGAAAAACCATTTCAATATCATTTTTCAAACTTGAGATAATGCGTGAGGCACGTTGGCGCTCAGCTGTAGGCCTCTCTGCCCTAATGATGGTGCAAAATGTTGGCACAGAATAAATAATTTATACTTGTTAGTGTGTTAGTCTTTAACCGTACCCTCCAACCAAATTCTTTTTTATTTAATGCTCTTTAATTTGTTATACTGTCACTTTTTCAATAAAATGCACCGTTTAGGAATTATAGGCAAAAAATTTCAAGATTTTTTGGCTGCCAAAATTCTCCTGAGGTCCCCCGTGTTATCATTTTTGTTTTTTTACATATCTGCACCCTTATACACAATTTAAAAAGATAAAAGCTTCTAACCCACTTTTTGCATTGTAGAAACCCTACTCAACATTGATCAGAAAAGTAAGTTTTACTTCCTATTGTAGTGCCTGAGACTGAATTTACTACACGTGAGGCACGTTGGCGCTCGGCTGTAGGCCTCTCTGCCCTAATGATGGCGCAAAATGTAGGCACAGAATAAATAAGTTATACTTGTTAGCGTGTTAGACTCTAACCGCACCATCCGACCAAATTCTTTCTTAATTATATCTACGGCCAACAAAACTTATTCCAATAAAGAGCATTAAAGTCTGAGTCGAATGAGTACCAGAACACAATAATTGGGTTAAGTGGTGTGGTTGAAAACCACGGTCCTTATGGATTTTGTCAAAAACTTTAGAATACTATATATGAGTCTGTAGCTTGGAAATGAGTTCTCTAAGAAAAAAACTCATCAGACAAAAGTTGTAAAGCACCAAATTCTGCATCCACTTCACGAAATTGGCAATCTCTCAATCTCTGGAATTGGGATATTAGCTCAATAGAGATATCATTTTTGATTGCAAAAAGTGAAGTAATTTTGGTTTTCAGGTATGTTGCATTTATTGCCCCTTTCATGAAAAATCTAAGTTTTCGACCTCCTTCTTCTGGTGCATTTTTCCACCATCTTGAAAAACCGCTAAGAGAAAGCACTTTTTGCAGTTATTCATCAGTAACTCATTTCCAGTGCATTCAACGTGAATACGTGTCGTCATAACCAATTTTAAAGAATGTTCAATTTTAATGTTAAATGTTAAAGTTCCTGCAAGTTTTGTATGTTATATTTTTTAAGCTTCAGAATAGCTACTGAGATATGGGGCCAGGCAAACCTGCCAAAATGTGCAAACAAATTTAAAAGTTAGATTTGGTTCCTACTTAATAACTATTTATCAGTGCAGTTTAGTGAAAAATGCATAATAACCAATCTTGTAGAGGATTAAATTTTCGATAAGATTCATATAAAATATTACTCTTAACAGAGGCCAAAACATATTGAAATAACAATTTTAAAGAATATGGACTGGAAACTGAAAATATCATCCGCTATTCAAATTGGTATTTCTGAATATAATATTATTATTAATTCATTATGTATGTATGAACTACAAGCGTATATCGCATACACTTCTTAGCAGTTTTTCAAGATGGCAGAAAAATGCACCAGCAGGAGGAGGATGAAAACTTGGATTTTTCACAAAAGGGGCAATACATACAACCAGCCGGAAAACCAAAATTACTCCACTTTTTGCAAACCGAAATGATATTTTAGCATATAAGCTAATATGCACATCCTGGAGATCGGGAGATAGCCAAAATTTTGAGAGGTGTACTTGACCAAATTTAAAAGTTAGTTACTCAGTGTACGCAGAACTTGGTGCTCTACATCTTTTATCTAATGAGTTTTTCTCTTAGAGTACTCATTTTAAAGCTACATACAACTTTTACCTAATAAATTTTTCTCTTAGAGAACTCATTTTCAATCTACAGACTCATATATAGTACTCTGAAAAAAAAAAAATTTATAAGAGTTAGTCCACTGATTCGTTAAATAGAGTTTTAGTTAGTTCTTTGAATAAAAAAAAAGAAGTAATGCCTTGGTCTTGGAGATTATAATTCACTAAACAGAGCTATCCTGGCTCATCTCTATAAAAAAATATTGTTGGTGGTGGGAAGGAGTAGAGATCACTGAGCCCAAGTGCTTTACTTATCTGAGCTACTATTCATTTTTCTTTCAAAAATTCATTCCACTGTTAAAAGGGCTTCAGTCACCTTCGACCTATACCTGCCATGAACCAAATATCTGAAATATTCCGAAAATCCATTATTATCCTTAAACAGATCCATAGATTTTGTGAATCCTTGTCTTTAAAAACCCACTAGTCAGCTACTCGTCTCCCTCCTCTCTTATTTTCAACCACTTTGACTATGGTTGCCTGGAATATAGGAGACTTACCTATGAATTGGAGGTGGATCTTACTTATTCCAATCCCTCGGATTCTACCCTTTACTAGGTGCAGAATTTAATGCTCTTTAATTTGTTATACCATAACTATTTTGATAAAATGCACTGTTTAAGAATTATAGGCAAAAAACAAAAAAAGTCCAAAAATTTCGAAGCTATTAGGATTTCGCTGCATTTTAAAATAGCCAGATGTGCAATTTTGAAATCAGGAAATATTTGGAAAAAAATAAGACCAGTTCCAAGTGCATGTTCGATGGATAAATTTTGAGGATGTCTGAGCACATTCTGGGCGGGTCTGACGCATACATCGCTTCAGCTACCAGTAGTCAGACTTCCCCATTCGATTTCAGCCAAACACAAGGAACCAAATGATATGAAATCCAGGGATATGTTCTATGGGTAATTTCTGACTACAATTTACTAACTTACAATTTAAATTTGTGGTATATTCGCTACACTTTACAACAGCCAGACGCACAGTTTTGTGTTGAGACAACACTTACATATTTTTAAAAATTACTTCCAGATGTATGTTCGATGGATGACCTAAATCTACCACTGGCTCCTGGACTAATTGGACAAAACGGTTGGATATGTATTGACTTTTTTTTAATGTAGAATCACCCAAAAAATGTTGATCAAAATCTGCTACGATCACATCGTGCACTCCTCTTGTAAGTATAAAACAATGCTTAAACTACTTAATTTAGACACTTTTTGCTACTCCATTTCTCAATCTTTTTTGAGGTAAACGACCTATTTTTAAAATTTTGAATAGACCATTAGGAATTACCAATACATTCCATTATGAAGTCTGGTCCTCTTTAGTACCACTGAATAATCAGAAGAATTTGAATGTCAAGACTAAGACCTGGATTTGTATGCAAATCTTTATGTCCATAATTTTTTCAAAAATATGAGTTGATATCTTAAAGAAACAAGAAGTCGTTCTAAATCTTTGGCAAATTTTTAAATTGCATATTTAGGCTTAAAATGCACATTTTAGGCATATTTTGAATAATTGAATTTATTTCTAACATAAAAAAATTATTTCAATAAATTAGATGTTAATTTTTATGTTAATAATTATTTGGCATAATGTTAATCTTATTTTTAGCTCTTATCAACCATGTACTAAATGATAGAATTATTTTTCGTTCTAAATAAAGTCAAAGTAGATAGTTGCAAATTGCCCAATAGTTACGATTATGAACAAGCTTATGCTATGAGAAGTCCCATAGAATTATGGCATTGTAGACTAGGTCACTTCAACAGAAAAGGTATAAAACTATTGAAGACCAAGGTTCATGGTATTTATGATTTAGTAACTAGTAAATCCACTTGTGATTGTGTATGTGGGAAACAATTTACACTTTAACAGAAATAAATTTCGAGCTAATCAACCTCCTGAGTTGGTACATACAGACTTAAGTGGACCAATGGAAATTCCCCCTTTAGAGGCAGTATTTCTATTTCTTCATTTTAGTTGATGATTTTTCTCGATACACTTACATATATTTTTTTAAATCTAAATATGAAATGTCCAAAATATTTCAGGAATATTACAACCTTGTTGAAAATCAGACTGGTAAAAGACTCAAGTGCTTGTATTCAGACAATAGCAAAGAATATGTAAGCAATAGATTAGCTAAAATTCTGAATGATTGAAGTATTCATCATCAAATCACTGTTGCATATATGCCAACAGAATGGTGTAGCCAAGCATACAAATAGAAAAATAGAAGAAAATGCAATATGTTAACTTCAAGACACTGAACTTACAAAAATTGACAGGACAGAACCAGAATCTACCACTGTATATTTAAATAACAGAAGTCCATAAAAATCTCATCAGGACATGATGCCTTATGAAGCTTGGTTCCAAAGAAAACCTAATCTCAATCACATAAGAATTTTGGTAGTGAAGCAATGGTCTAAATACCCAAAGAAAATGGGATGCTCTTTCTCAAATATTTTTATTTATTGCTTATTGTGACAATATTAAAGGCTACAGACTCATAAATCCTATTTATTACTAAATATCCTAATTACTAAAAATGTATTTTTTTTTAGAAAAAAAAATGTTAACGGAAGTATCGAAATCTACTAATCAACACTTCTGTGTTGTTATTTGAAACTCTCGATAAAAAAATGAAGACAACGTTAAACATACAGCTATCATTGAATCAGATTAAGTCCAGCAAGACAGCGACGAAGAACCGTTTTTTGGTTTTGAAGACACCCCCACACTTAACCAAGAAGAGAATGTTCAGAGATCATACAGGAAACTCAAACTTAAGAAAAGGTCTAATCACGTCACCTATTATGCGTAGAATTTTATAGAAATGCCAATAATAAAATTGTAGTATATAGTGACTCTATTTGGAGCAATACAATTAATAATAGATATAATAGTATCTGGTTCATACTTCCACATGATCCACTCTTGGAGATAATGACCCTCTTTAGTACCTTGGTTCATCAAGAAACAAAAAACTATTGCTCTTTCAACTTGTGAGGCTGAGTTCATGGCTTTATCATATACTATTTAAGAATTATTTTGGTTAAAGCAAATTATTTCAGAATTGGATGTTTCATATAATGAAATTTCATTTGAAATATTTTGTGACAATTAGGACACTTTCCAATTGGCAAAAAATGCTAATACAAATTCAAAATCTAAACATATTGATGTTAAATATCATTTTATTAAAAGTTACATTGAAGATGGAACAGTCAATGCTAAATATTTACCAAATGAGGAAATGTTAGCATATATTTTTACTAAGCCTTAGAGTAAAGTCAAACATGATTATTGTGTAAATAATATTGGTATAATTGACTCTGTTTAAAATATTTCTTTTAAACTCAGCTGAATATACTTATATATACAGGATCAAATTTATTTTGGTCTTTATTATATTAATTAATTTATTAGTTATAATAATTAAAGGGGAGGTGTTGGACTGATTAAATTAATACAACAGGCATTGCTAATAGCGCACATGGGCAGTGTTATCTGAACCCCTCCCCCTATTCTGTAAGATTTTGTCTGTTTACCGTGAGCCGTTGTGTGGTGAGGTCAAATAAATTATTACTCTGTGAATGTAGTTTTACTTTTGCTTCTATAACCCAACAATTTACAACACATATAATTCACTGAACAACTGGTAATTACATATATAATAATACCTATGTCCATAAAACTTTTAGCACTTTACAATAATTATTTTTTAATGATAATTAGAAATATAATTTACTATGGAATGGAAAATAACTATTTATGAAAATTCTCAATGGAGAAGTTTTTAATTTAAAAAATATAGATAAGAAAAGAAGCAGGATAGGTAAAATAATAGTTAAATATGCATGTAAATAAATTATAAAAGTATAAGTTAAAATTTTTTAATGCACTAACAGAAAAAACATGTTCTGCGGACCTAAGAATGTCCCTAGCAGCCAGAACTTCGTGCAAAAATAAATGAATAAAAATTTTTGGTGACTACTGGCTAATAATTTAACAGAAGAGGATTTCCTGTGAGAGGAAATTTCAGCATGATTAACATGTCAAAACAGGTAAATTTCCAACTGGCATTATAAAACAATTAATTAATATCCTGTGATTCTTCACACCGCGTTAGTTTATGTTAGAAGTATTTAATATCCGCTATGAAATTAGATCTTCATAGTAATTCAACCATATCCTTGTAGAGTCACATTTGACAAAAAGTAAATACCAAGCCTTACTGACACATCTTCATGGATCTAATGAAGAAGAAACCTTCAATACCTTCAATCAAGAGCTTTGCTTCACATTAATTGTGCCAGAGATTCTATTGTGGAACCTCACCTAACCACAGTTTAGAGATTTAAAATACGCCGTTTATTAAAATACGCTAATAAGACAATTACTAGTAAAAGTAGTAATAGAAAATAATAATAACAAAGAATACTATTTACAAACAATTGCGAATGTTAAAGAAAAGATTATGAAAAATTAAATTTATTTAGTAGTAGATGAGATCCCAGACCTCTGGAGCAAATATGTTGGTAGAGATTTTAATTTATGCTAGTAAAAACCTTTTTTTAATTGCCTTCCAATAGCTTAGCAAAACTAATCACAAAGAATTTAGCCGTTTCGTAAACAATTTAAAAATAATTTCAGATGCTGAAATTCAAACAGATTGATTCTACTAGTTCCTGATGCTGCTCCATAAATGGTACAAGCAAAAACCGACAAATTTTCACAAACATTTTTCACAAATATAATTCACATAACCTACTCATGTATGTAACCGCTTGGCAGAAAAATTTTGAGACATCTTCCCCAATATGAATAATGGTAAGAAAATTTTCCTAAAAGCCCCTTCAAGGGTTAATAAATATAAAGAAATAATGCCCAGAATGCCTTTATCCCCAGTCCCAGAAATAATAAGATGGGGCAGATTGGCTCGAATCGGCAGTATTTTATGCTCAAAATTTCGTTAAATTTAATTAAGTCGTGAAATCAAATCAACTGATGACGCTCAATGCGTTAAAAAACTTAATTTAATTATTAATGATCCCACAATATAGAACAATCAGCTTTGATCAAAATTGATCTAAGGTTTTTAGTGGATCATATAAAAAAAAATCAAAGAACGAAACTGCAAATTAATTCAAAAACTAAGGGGTTACAGTTAATAGCATATCTTACGAAACCAGCTGGCATTACTTTAAAAAATAAAATAAAAAGAGGTTTTAACCAAAAACATTGGTTTAGGAATTTAGAAGATATTGACAAACTAACTATTAAATGGTGACACTCAGTAATTACAGATAAAATTAATGACCAATTCATTAAATTTTCATGAACTTTAAGAATGCCCCTTTTATAACTGTACACGGATTTTTACAAATTTATCCAATGCCTACTCTAGGCATATTTGGTGTCGCGCAGACCAATATACATCGGATATCCTGAATGGTTCCTTTTCATTTGCAGATGCAGCTTTCAAAGCCATACAGATACTCAAATGTTCTGCACCCATATCCTCCAGCCAGAAAAGAGGACACTCCAATGAGTCAAGAACACCAATTCTAAGCATTATTAGAGAGGTCCTTTTCTGTATATAAACATTCATTAACTGACAAACAATTTAGTTACACAGAAAGAAATTTTGAAATGCATATGGTTGTCAATCATAAAACTTGTGTTGAAAATTATGAAGGTGTTTGTATTGTTGATAGTTAAATTGAAAATGTTTACCACTTTATTTAAAATAATTAGTTTATGTCGCTATTAAAAGTTAACTAAAATAAATATAATTATAATATTAAAATCGTAAATAAGAAAAATGTAAATAAAGTCATTTATTGTGAAATAAAAATCATTTGTATATATGGTATTTATAGCTCAATATTTTATCATTATCTTTTT
Source organism: Rhaphigaster nebulosa (assembly GCA_948150685.1). NCBI lineage: Eukaryota > Metazoa > Arthropoda > Insecta > Hemiptera > Pentatomidae > Rhaphigaster > Rhaphigaster nebulosa. The sequence goes on along the minus strand of OX411307.1, from coordinate 180,383,038 downwards.
TTTCACAATTTGGTTGCGTATTATCATACTTTTTATGGCATATTTCAATGTTTTTTACTGCACATCAATCCGGGCCTCAGTTAACACTCTTTACAGCTAATATAAATTTTACAAGAATACTGTTTCTTATATTATCTCTTAGGTTTTACCACACAATTTCTAATTTACTGATTTTTTTTTTTCTATTTATTATTTTGTTATAATTTCATTTTTTTTTTTTTAATCTTCTGTAAATATCTTGTGAATGGACTCTGAACACTACTAACATTGTCCTTACTGAGACAGAATGTAATATTAGTCAATAAAAATAGTTAAAATTTCAAATACAATCTTTCAATTTGGAAGAGAAAATACTCTAGAGGAGGAAATTCACAAACAAAACCTGAGGATAGTACCTAATTTCATATAATTAAAAAAAAAAGTTAAAAGACAATAGAACAATTATATGAACTGACTGGGGCAAAGGGTGGTTCACACATCAAAAACCAAAGAGAATATAGATGAAAACAAACTAAAATGGTACAAATTTAATGCACATTTATGCTTATAATTAAGTAAATATATATATATATATATATATATATATATATATATATATATATATATATATATATATATATATATATATATTCTTACAATAACTTAAAGGATTTAAAATAAGACCTACATAGCACAAACTTTGCTATATTTGAAACCTGAGGCTTAACTATAATGGAAGATATTTCCAATAAAGATCAGCTATGTCAGCATTATATAGAAGATCTAAGTCAGCTTTATCTATTAAAGTTTTTGCTGAGATAGAAATACAAGCCAGTTCTAAAATTCTACCAGAACCCACTTTTTTCGTCTTTAATTTTTAAGTTGATTAAGGAATTAAGGATTTTAGCCCCAAATCAATAATCACCATTTAATTATTTTCTATACTTCAATACCTCCTTATATTACTATTGACCACTTATTGACTGTCCTTAATTACAAGATCTCAAATGTACAAACTAAGTAAAAGCGATTTTTGCCAAATTTCATCCACTACTTTTGGCATAACTTAGCAGCAAGAACACCAGCCACTTCTATAGGAAAGCCAGTCTTGGCCTTAGATGAGTTCATATAATCAATGTTTAATATAACTTTTATATTATATAAGTTTATATAACCAGTCAAACTATATACAGTTTTCCTTCAATGAATTTTAAAAGCCTGTCTGAAATAAATATCAATTTTATCTGCTACATAATAGTAAACAATATACCATCAAACTATTCACAAACTGTGTTTTATGTAAGTATAGACCCCAAAGGAATACTAAAAATGAAGTCTTGGAACAGATTCCAGATAATATTCCTATCATAAAATATTAAAATTGTAAATACAAAAGAATGGTATATAAAGATTACATAATAAAACAGAAAAAATAGGATATTTTAAAAACTGGGCATTTAATTTATTACTCCCTTGGTATAAATCTTTATAGTAAAATCAAATTCCTACTATTATCTGAAACCTGAATAGAGTAAACTAAAAAAATATATATTTTTAAAAATATCAGGGACAATTAAAATAATACCAGTAATAGAAGGGAATAATGTAATAAGAAACTAAATATCATCATTATTAATGTAATGATGTTTAATAAGTTTCAGATAATTACCAAAAATTGTCAACCAAAATCTATAATTATTAAAATCATCAGTAACACTATAGGAGTTGATAACAAGTAAATATTTTAAAATACATTAAGATGAAGAACTTTTTCTTCAATAAATATAATTATATTAATAACTGTAATACAAACTATTTTCATTTATTTTGTGAATTATAATAAATTTATCTCAACAAAATTTAAAAAAATACATAGGAAAGTTAATTATTTAAGTTTCGAATAAAAAGTAAATAATAATCTTAACTTCACACAGCTGGCAGAGGTTCAAGATAATTCTTCATTTCCTCGTCGTATTACATCCCGCACATGCAGGAGCCATGACAACCCCACATGTGAGATGGGATGATCCTTAAAAAAATGAGGATATGTTACACCCCGCACATATAGGAGTCATGACAAACCACCATGTGAAACGGGAATACCCTTTCTTGTGTTAGATACAAAGCTGAGATGAACTTCAAAACATAAGCTGACTAAACTTAGGTCTATATAAAAAGTGAAATATAAATACAAACATTGTATTTAAGAAATTCAGTATAGGTATAATTTATGATCTTTAAGAGTATATTTATTACGAAAGAGATGATAAGTTTTTGAACCATGTTTTAAAAACAAAGCAATAAAAAGGGAGTAAGAAACTTTTCAATATTATTTTTAGAAGTAAAATTTCCTACCAAAGTTAAAGAAATATAAAATTAAATATCTTTGAAAACCAGCTAGTCTGAAAAAGCAACATGTATATATCAGCTATATATGAACTACTTAATGAAATAAAATATTCTTTTGACAACATTTTTTCAAGGAATTTGATAAAACTGTATGTTTAAAGCTGAACTGGTATCCATGTTTGAACATAGTGAATGGTATCCATGTTAAAACAGATTTTTATAAAAAGTATTTTTGAAAATAAACAAGCTGAAGGGTATCCATGTTAAAACAGATTCTTATAAAAAGTAGTTTTGAAAATAAACAGTAGAAGCCTACAATTATTATTTTATAAAGTTAAAATACTGCAGAGATCCGATGAAAAACCAATCATGAAAAACAATAAAGATTTTTAAAAATATTTAATAATTTCACCTGCAAAGAAAATATATGCCAATCAACTCTGGGATATTACATTATCTTACAATAAAAACTAAAAAAATCAATCCGAACTCTTATATATTATTTTTTTCTGTAAAATGACTACCTTTTTCACACAACTGATTCCTTATAGAAATAATGAATTGATTATAGCATGGCTATCAGCAATAGTTAAAAAAGGAAACTCAAGTTTAAAAAAAATTAATGCGAATTTCATGAATCTGAAGAGTAAAATAAAATAAAAAGGAAGAGTAATATCAAATAAATCAAGGGCTTACATCATACAGAACTGAATAATCAAAATTAAATCATACAAATAAAGAAATTTAATGAAGACTAATAGAGTTTAAAAGAAAACAAAGCAAGGTATACAAATACAGGTAAGAAATTAGACAGTGGAGGTGAATCAATAGATTGAAAGTGGAAGTTAACCAATGGAAATTACATAAAACTAACTACATTACAAAAGTAAACTATAAAATAAATATAATAATAAAAGCATAAATATAATATAAGAGAAAAACCAAATAAAGTGAAGGAGCCAACAAGAGAAAATGATAGTGTGTCAAGCAAACACAAAGATATAAAAGAAAAACAGGAAAGGATAAAGAAATCATGGAGGATGTGAGTTATAAATTAGAAACACATCTAAAATGTTTTATAAAAGCCCAAATCAACTATATCAAGTCCAGCTAAATATGAGGGATGAACACAGATAATTAAATAAATTTAAGTTCATTATATATTATACAAATCAAGTTTAAATACATAACCAGCATGTTTAACAGTGTAATATGAACTGTTATCTAATAGCCTAAATTAGATATGAACATAATTAGGGCTTTAAAAAACTAAATTTATATAAAAATTAAAACTAAATTACCTCATTTAACATTACCTTATAAGATAAAAATATCAGATATGAGTTTAAAGGTAATGGTTAGTGACATAAAACTTAACCATCTGAATAAGATATGATTTAATTTAATTATTTTGTTACAAAAAATCAAATAAAAACAACTGTTTATTGTAAATGTCATTTAGTTGCAATAAGTATTCATTAATTAACGATAATGACTTATTGGTCTTAACTGAAGCAGATTATTATGTTTATCAATATAAACAGCTTAAAGTAAAATATATAATTATTTTACAATACATAGATATTAAAACTTAAAGATGTGAATAATTTTTAAAATAAAATAAAATAAAAAGGAAATTATTTCTGTATTTTCGTTGAACAAATATGACAATTTTGTAAATGCAGGTATATGATTCAGTAAATGTAAATGACCTTTAAGTGTAAAGCAGAATTAACTATTTAAAATTTTATAAATAGAATTTTTAAAAAAATTATTATTCAGAATAATTTTAAGTAGAAGAAAAGGATTAGATATTCTGAAACCTTAAAACTATGAAAAAATAATATGTTAATAGACAAAGAAAATAATACGGATTCTCTGACCTTCTTCCAGCATAGCTTCAATTTCATTGTCGCTTATGTCAAATTCTACTTCCGAATGATGTTCTATGTTTTCATCAACATCTGAACCTTCACATTCATCTAGAACTTGGAATACTCTTAGATCTTCATTTCCCTGAAAAATTTAAGGACATTTTCATTTTCAGGACATTTTCCTCTGCAGCCATTAAACAAAAAAGTGTTTGTTTTCATCGAATGATTTAAAATTAAGAAGTAGTGCAGTGAGCATCGAGGAGGTGAGACAGAACGAAAAAAGGCGTACACTGGCCCTAAACCCTTAGCCATCCTACTTCATATAACCATCTCCCTATCTAGTAAAAGAATGGAATATGCAGGAAGACCTACTTACCCAGCATGACTTCAATTGAAGTGTCTGGTCTTATACAATTCCACTTCAGTTGGCCTCATTAACCACTACGTTAACTATGTAGACCATTACGTCAACTCCCAAAGGAGATCCTGGCACCACAACAATTGTGACACCTGGCAGGCATCACACTAGTAGTACCATTTGGAATGATTACATTCTTTAAGCCCAAATGAGTGGTGGGCCTGGGGGCAACCCCCATACCGGTTTTTCTACCTCAGGGTGCACGTGGTGGGTTTTCCACACAAACCTCAAGGGAGGATGGTTCCGGTAACCACATAAGCATTAACATAGCACACAGTTAAGAAATAGGGCAGATGATTCTGAACATTCTAAACCTATTGTAGTTCTATAACAAAATTGTATATGGTTCTAGGCAAGGCAAATTTTATTAATCATTGACTAAATATTATCCTTGACTAGAAGACATGAAGTCTCATGTGAATGACAACCATATACCAAGGCCCACATTTTTCACAAATATCAAGTATCCATAACAAAATAGTAAACAACAATAAAACACACTTCATTCATTCTCATAATATAGAGTTATTCATTAAATAAAATAAAACATCATTTCTTTGACAAAATGTGTTAGCATTCATTCATGGCGCACAACTTTTGAAGAGTCAAGGCCTCCTGCAGTTTGGTCTGCTCGTCTTCTCTATACTGGTTGCTGACGCTCTCCAGTTGCGAATCCCTAAGATGGATCTTGCATCCGCTGCTTAATTTATCAATGCATCGAAGCCGGGATCTTCCCACTCTTCTCATTCCATAAACCTTTTCATCTAGGATTCCCCTAGGAATCTGGTCTGATGCCATTTTAACTATACGCCTTGCCCACCAAAGACGTCCTACTTTTCCCTTACAACATCTGGGATCCTGTTAGGGATGAGATATTGATATTTTTCATTCGATATTGGGATATCAATATTTGTTTTCCGATATCAGAATATCAATATTTGTTTTCTGATAATATCATAATATCAATATTTAATTCACGATATTATCGATAACATTATGAAAAAAATAATAATTATTATAATTAGAGAAGTTAAAATATTATCGGAATCTTTTGGTATGATAATTTTAGATAGGACACATTTTTCTGCACGACCCATCGTTTCCGATATCTTTATAATATTGATATTTATATGCCGATATAATTAAGATATTGATTTTGTTAAGGTGAATAACATCTGGATTTAAATATTAAGAAACAGGTTATATTATAATTCCCTTTCAATTCGTTTAGAAGTTTTTTTATAATTTTATAAAAGTATTAAAGATATACTTCCCTTTTCCATGTTCTCTTCACGCCCCTTTTGGTTTATTATTTTCAATAATGATCCTATGTAATCGACCACAAAAACAAATATTTTAATCCCCTGTCAAAATTTGAGGTTTTACATTTCAAGATACCTACGTAGAATCCAAACATCGAATCAAATAAAAGTGATGCGATTTATTACACAATGGTTTATTATTTCCAAGTAGTTATATTTTAAAAACATCTGGTGTGTCCATACATACCACTTTCCTTATTGCATTGATTTATAGTCCAGATAATTGAATTACCTTTCAAATGAGCATCTGGAATGTTCCGGGATATGTAACATTTTTGAATTCTAAAATAACTAACCAAATTATTTGATAACTCAAAAACGTTACATATACTGGAACATTCCAGATGCTCATTTGAAAGATAATCTAATTGCTTAGAATCCAAACCAAAGCGATAAGGAAAGTAGTGTAAACGTTGTATATCCTGGAACTCGGCAGCATTCACTTCTTCACATCTTCTCCTACATAAGTATAATAAAACAATTTCTAAACAATTTTAGTATGACAATTCTGTACATTATCTATATATTTAAGTTTGTCAAGTTGAAAATATATTTTAAAAGTTTCGGTTTAGTTTCTATGGAAACATATTGTTTCCATTAAATAATATAAAAGTAGAAATTATTAAGTTAATTTCCGCTTTTGTATTCTTACATTACATTATTACAGAGCATTTGTTGACAACAGATTGGCGGATTGGTGGGAGGACGTTCGATCACATCCGTCTCCTTTCGGATACGCTCGGTTATCCATCTAGGGTCTTGTAGTCCTCATAAGATACTCTGTATTTTTGCCAATTCCGGTCCAAATTTGATCATTTGTAATTTAGAGATTTTAATCACTTTTCATATGATTTCATACACGATTTACCATAAAATACTTACTTTTTGAATTGTACACAAATAAAATTTTCTTTTAGCTATAACTTTTCCCCCTGCATTTTCTCTTTGATATACTACATACATGAAAATTTAAAGGGCTTTCAGGAGAAGACATTAGGCAAGTTTTATCAAAATCGTTACAGCAGTATACGAAAAAATCATAAAATCCATGATATAATAGCTACTTTCGGTTAGTCCGATGCGCTGTATCTTTGCTATTACTGGTCCAATTTTGATGATTCTTTTTTTGTTTTTTAGATAATTAATTTTCCTTTCATATGATTTCATACATAATTTACCATAAAATACATGCTTCTTAAGTTATGCGCAAATTAAATATTCTTTTCATCATAACTTTTTTTCCTGCATTTCCTCGGTGATGTACTACATGTATGAAAAGTTAAAGGCCTTTATGAGCAATAATTTAGGCAAGTTTCATCAGAAGCGTTAGAGCCGTTTTCGAGAAAATTGAAAAAAAGTGTAAAATCAATTAAATAAAGTGACACTTCCGGTTAGTCGATTTTGACGAAAATGTTGCTGTAACATCACATGCATGTGCCTACCTTAAATATGTAATTTCAGTATCGTACAACTTTTCGTTTTTGAGTTAGGCTGTTCACTTACACACAGACCATTTTGCGCGACTTGGTTATTTGGACTCAGGGGACTCTCCTTACTATATAATTCGTATATAGGTAAGAGAAAGTAAAAAATTAAGGATATTTTTGTGCCGATATAATTAAGATATTATTTTCATTAAATTCATTTACAGCAGGATTTAAATATTAAGAAACTGATCATCTCCTAATCCCCTTCCAATTTGTTTAGAAAGAATTTATTTTTACTTTACCTTACCTATATACGAAGTATATAGTAAGGGGAAGTATTGTGATCGTGAAAATTTTGGAATTCGAGTTTTCAACGGAAATACACGTTTTAAGGTACCCAGAGTCCAAATAACCAAGTCTCGCAAAATTGTCTGTGTGTCTGTGAACAGTCTAGCTCAAAAACGAAAAGTTGTACGAAACTGAAATTACGTATTTAAGATAGGCACATGCATGTGATGTTACAGCAACTTTTTCTTCAAAATCGACTACCCGGAAGTGCCACTTTATATAATCGATTTTACTCATTTATACAATTTTCTCGAAAACGGCTCTAACGATTTTGATGAAACTTGCCTAAATTATTCTTCACAAAGGCCTTTAATTTTTCATTTATATAGTACATCACTAAGGAAATGCAGGGTAAAAAGTTATGATGAAAAGAATATTTTTTTGCGCATAGCTTAAAAAGTATGCATTTTATGGTACATTATATCTAGAATTTTATGAAAGGTAATTAAATTATCTAAAAAAATAAATAAAAGAATGATCAAAATCGGACCAGTATTAGCAAAAATAGCGCATCGGACTAACCGGAATTAGCTATTATATCATGGATTTTACAATTTCTTACAATTTTCTTGTAAACGGCTCCAACGATTTTGGTGAAACTTGCCTAATGTCTTCACCTTAAAGGCCTTTAACTTTTCATGTTTTTAGTATATCAACGAAAAAGTGCAGGAAAAAAAGTTATGACGAAAAGAATATTTTATTTGTGCTTAACTTAAAATGCATGCAATTCATATTAAATTATGTATAGAATTTTATGAAAGGTTATTAAATTATCTAAAGAACAAAAAAAGAATTTACAAAATTGGACCAGTATTAGCAAAGATAAAGTGTATTTTATGAGGAGCACAAGATCCTAAATGGATAACCGAGTGCATCCAAAATGAGACGGATGCAACCGAACCTCCTCCCACCAATCCACCAATCTGTTGTAAACAATACGCTCTGTAATAAAGTAATTTAAGAATACAAAAGCGGAAATTAACTTAATAATTTCTACTTTCACATTATTTAATGGAATGAAAATGTTTCCATGGAAACTAAATCGAAACTTTTAAAATATATTTGCAACTTGACAAAGTTAAAATATATAGGTAGTGTACAGAATTATTGTACTAAAATTGTTTAAAAAACCGTTTTATTGTACTTAAGTGGGAGAAGATGTGAAGAAGTGGATGCTGCTGTGTTTATTTCAAGCAGTGTTTATGTGAACTCTTTAAAATTATATTAAAAAGATAATTATTATAGGACGGTAAGGGAAAGTTGTGTGATGCGTGCACCGCACCAGATTTTTAAATATAAATATTAACAATATTTTAAATACCAATATTTGTATGGCGATAATATCGTTAAATCGATATTGTTAACCGATATCGATATCCTAAAAATATTATGATATAAAAACTGGAGGAATAAAAACTAATAAATAAAAACACTTTCAACAGTTTTTTGTGAAAAAAACATTTCCTATAAAAAGTTTTGTTGGTAAACCTCAGATTCGTGTTCAGCAGCCCAAAATAATGTATAGTACCAAAAATCAAAACTTTCATTTTTAAAACACTAGCTGCCTAGACTATTTCCAAAAATCTATGTAGATATTATACTCCCTGCACCTTTCTAGGATATTTCTGATGGGATTATCTATGGTTGACTTTCCTACATGAAGCCTGTTTAGTACTTTCATATGTTATACTCTGCAAACGGGAGCAGTTTTATATAAAGTATCTGGAAGAATACCTTATAAGCACAAGACAAGAAGAATATACCTCGATAGTATGGCAGTCAAGCACATCCCCATTCTTGTAAATCAGGTAGAAATCTGCTTTGAACAATTCTAAAGATATTTCCTCTGTCTTCTAGATATCCATTATAATATTCTAGAGGAATCTGATTAATTCTTCTCCTCCATGTATGAACAAGTCTGCAGTGAGTCCATCCAGTTCAGGTGCTTTATTATTTTGTTGCTGTTCCAGTGCTTCATAGATGTCTTCCATATCAGGTGGTTCCCATTCTCCTTGGGCCATCTCTATCCTTCCGCCACATCATTTAAGAGGACATCAAAGTAGTTTCGACACTGTTCTAGATTATGCACTCTGTGATCATATTTCCCTCGTTGTCACTATATGAATTTATTCTTGGTTTAAATGATTGTTGTCTGCTGCTGATTTCCTGGTAAAATTTTCTTACCTCATTATTGTTCAGGAGATTTTCCATTTGTTGGAGGTGTTCCTGTCCTGTTATCAAGCTCTTTTTTTCCTCCGGTGGATGTGTTTCTCTTATCATCCTTTCGATCTATATTCCTCCACTGATCTTCTTGTGTTTTGCAACATTGCTTTTGTGCAACACTGATCTATAGGCAAGGTTCTTCTAATTGGTCACTCTTTGGTATTCTTCATCGAACCAGGACATATTCTTGGTTGGCCTATGGATCCAAGTACAGAAACCGTCAGTTCTTCCATGGTTTTTTACACTTTTGCCACTGTTGAACCATGTCATCAGCCTGATACAGATTTATAAATCTGTTGTTCATACTTTACCTAACCTCAAGATCCTTCAGCTTTTCAGTGTTGATTTTAGGGGATGGCGCTCCATGTTGATTTCTGATGTTTGAGATCCTTGCTCTGGCCCTAGTGATTGTGAGGTAATGATCAGAATCAATATTGGCGCCTCTATAGGCCCCCACATCCATCAAACTAGTGATATGAGGACTAGTCATTAACAAATGAATTATTTGTTTGCATGTGAATCTATTGTTGGAGCGCCATGTTGCTAAGCGGATTCTTATGTGAGGGAACATAGTGCTGCCCATCACAAGTCCTTTTGAAGCAGCAAAATTTATCATCCTCATCCCATAGTCATTTGTTTGGTCATGGATGATATGTAGACCTAGGGTAGGTAAGTATTCTCTCTCCATTCCTACCTGTGTATTATAGTCGTCCAGAATAATTATAACATCACCTTGTGGGCAGGAGTCAAAGCGTTGTTCCAATCTGTAATAGAAAACATATTTTTGATCATCTCCAGATGGTTCACTCAGAGCATGGACACTAATCAGGCGTAATAATGGAATTTTTTCCTTTATTCGGAGATAGCAGATCCTAGAGCTTATTGGTTCAAATCCAATGACTGCCTGGCTCATATTCTTGCTTGGAATGAAACCAGTTCAAAGACAAAATGTGTTAACCGATCATTAATCACTTGAGAATGAAATGAAAGTAAAATTAATAAATGTGAATTAAATTAATGAATTTATTAAATAATTAAAATTTTAAATTAACAGAAATAATTAATTAAATTTAATTCATTGATTAATGAATTTAATAAATAAATTAAATTAGTTAATTTAAAAAATGTGAATCTTAGTCTATGTAATCTTATATCTTATTAACTATTATTCATTTAACCACACATGAATACCATATAGGAAAATAAACTATTATATAATCATTAAACTATTTCTTAAGAGCTAATTATATTTACAAATAAAATATGCTTACATCAAAGGAATAAGGATTGGAGACTATATTACTTTTATTATTTGTAACATCTTCTTTTATAAAACCCCTGCTGGTAGATGGCACATTTTCAGGTTCTTTTTGATTTAAACAAGAATTATTTACAATAGTTTTTGCATTATTAGAGGGGATATCTGTAAACTCTTCATTTAATTCCTGATAGGTGCACTTCCATGTTCCCACTGATTCCATTTTCGACTTTGATACATTAATGAGATTCTTAAAAAAAAAAAAAAATATATATATGCATATATATTGATCAGACAGGTATCATATTTAAAACTAGATTTACAGACAAAATCAAAATTGAGTACCATTACATAAACCTACTTGGACAAATAAATTTAAATGCATATATTCAGTTAAATTAATTAAATAGATATACACATAAATATGTAAGCTCAAAAACTTTAAGATTAAAGAGCAAATATATGTACACAAGTATAAATATCAAAAAACACACAAATACACACATTGTTCCAGATTAAGTAATAAAAAGCTCCTGACTTAGCTGTCCAGGGGTCAGTTCTGTGAGAGTATCTCTGTTTTTGGAGTTTTATCCTACATGAAAAGGTGTTCTATGGTGTGATACTCCTATTACCCTTTAAATTTTTATAATAATAATTAATAATTATATATATTTATAATAATATTATATATTATTATTAATAATAATAATTTTTAAATTTTTAAACAAATTTAGTTTGTTGACGTCCGCATGATGGTATAGAAGGATCAGTCTAATTAGGGATTGATAAATTATTTGCCATTTCTATAATTTTGTTTTTATTGAAAACTAGTTTCAAATGTTATACATTCTTCAGTTCTAAAAACAAACACAAATGAATTGCTTATTTTTGTATGTTTTTAGAACTGAAGACGAATGTACAACATTTGAAACAAAAAAAACAAAATTATAGAAGTGACAAATAATTTATAATCCCAAATCAAATTGAGTTTGTTTAAGACCAAAGAGGGTCGGAGACCAGGTTTCCTTCCCTGGGAAATCTTATATCTTGAAAATACCTTTAGTTTAAATAAACCTGGCAAGCTACAGTTTTCTTTCTTTATATTTATGGACTAATTTCAACCCCTCATTCATCGCCATCTACCACTATAGTTCTATTTTATTTAACTGTTTTGTGTTCAGTTCTGTATACGCAATTTTCAACTATATTACAATTTACATTAAAACAGTCCAATACATAGTCCACAACAGAAAGTGCATATCGTGATTGCCACCTTGAAACCTCTCATTTGCCAAACACATGATTTTCCAGGACAAATGAAAAACTGATTTATAAGCAAGTTTAAAAAATATAATTCTATAAACTAATTATAAACATTCCAACATGGTAAAGAAATAACTGTGAAACCACCTATGTAAAGACTGTCTTAGAAGTATTTCATGGATGATTTCTAGCAGTAACTGTTGTGAATGTAATAAACACTAACAATTGTCTTGTCGTACCAAACCATAGGCATATAATGTCATCTACATACCGATACCAGTATATGATATGTTGAGCTAGTTGAGAATTGTTAGGGTCAAAAATTTTTTGTTCTAATTTGCCCATAAATAAATCTGCCAGAAGGGATGAGAAAGGAGAGCCCATCGGTAAGCCTTCTTCCTGCTTGAAGAATTTTCCGTAAATTGAAAATAATTATAGTTTATGCAAATAGACATCAAATTGTAAAGATCTAGTTTTTTCTAGCAGTGATAGATTCGATCGGAAGATTAACTGTTCAAAAATTTCTGTTGTTTCTAGTTGTGGGATACTTGTGAAAAGATTTGTGACGTCGAATGATATTAATTTTGCGTTATCCGGAATTACTATGTTCTTAATTTTGTATACTAACGCTATAGAGTTTTTTACCATGTGTTGTGGGGAAACCACATTTTTGTTAAGCATGGTGGATTTCTGAAATTTTTATGATTTAGAAGGAAATCGTTTCAGTTGCCCTTTGTGGTGGCTCTGTGTTGGTTCAGACAAGTTCCAGTCTGCAATAATCATTTATTTTCTTCCAGTGATATTCACACCAGTTACTTACAGCTACTGTGTTTAGTTATAGCAATAGATGCATGTTACAGATTAACTAATTACTTGTTAGCAGTTTTTTACAGTTATTGTTATTAATTTACAAAATTATTCATTATGGATAGTAAAGCATCTTAATTGTTCGACACAAAAAAGATGAAAAATGACTCAATAGCCTGGTATATTGCTCAGTCATAGTTATATGGACAAAGTTAAAGAAAATAAATCTCTTTTGCCGAAGTTTAATGGTAATGATACCAACTTTAGATAAACATTGTGAAGAATTTAGTGATAAGTATTCAAAAATGGAAGAATGTTGTTCAAATTTTGAGGTACTTATTTCTAAAGAAATAGTTGGGTTCTAACAATGTATCAATCTTGTGCAATAAGTGTATCTATATCTCTCCCTGGTGAGAATTAAACAACAAAAATAGTAACCACAAGCAACTCAGTATTGTGGTAACCCCCGGCCCATTACAAAACTCCCAGAACTTTAAGGTGAAGCCGAGTTCGAACCATTTAATCCTCTGTCGGGCACTATGCCGTCCAATGAACGGCAATCACATATTTTCGTTATCAGGAAAAGGAAAATTCTGTTGACTTTTTGGGGTCAAATTATTCTATCTGTAACTCATCCCTTACAATAGGAGAGAGGGGTAAATGTCCTCACTTGAGTCCTTCTGTGTTTTAACTGTAAATGGAAGAGAAGACTAACGACCTGCCGTCCTTAGCAACTGCTGATATAAAAACTTTTCAACAAAAATAAGTACTAAAGGATGAAGTATTATCTTTTATCAGTCATTTAACCACTACTGATTCCAATTATTGAATTGCATGGTAAACTTTATTAGAACAATAAGATTCTAATAGAATTGTTGCTTCAGAGTTATGTTAAATTTAACTCCATTGTTCAGTGATGACCCAAAACACTAAGATAAATATTTAGTCATTTATTTATAATTAGGCCGGATCTAGCCTTACTGCTTTGGATAACGCAACATTAATTTCAACATTTTTTTATAAACAGAAACAAAATTATTGTTATAGTTACTTTATTTTATCTTCATTTTCCAAATGTTTTTGATGAAGAAAATAATTTTTCACCGGAGCACAATGATTTTTGGGTATTCTTAAATATTTTGAATTGTTCATATCAGAGAATATTTTTATAGGTAGTTTATAATTTTTATTTGAGATGGATGAAATGACTAAAACTATAAGTAAATCTTCAAGAATCAATATTAGAGGAGTTCTTTTCATCTATCCTTACAATATATGCAATAATTATGTATTTCATATATAATTATGAACCAATAAAAATAATGTTGCATTATTGCATTGCCTAGTATTAATGCTGTATGTGCTAACAGATATACCTTATGTACTGGTTTTTCATGAATTGAAAAAAGTCTCATGCAATTTGGATTTTTTAAACCTCATAGGTGTATTTATACCAGTTCAAACCTTCAAATACAGTTCCAACTCTGCTGGAGTGGGAGACAAATGCAATACTCTCAAAAATGAATATTTTCATAGTCTAGGTCTTGGAGAATAAGATTTTCTCGATCTACTGTCTGTTGTTGATTCACCTAAGCAATATAAATTGTTTTTTTACAACTTCTTCATAAGTCATCACATCTTCGATGTTTTGGGTTGAAAGGGCTTTTTCGTGACTAGCACTATATAGGATTGAAAATTTGTCCATTAAGGATCCAAAACATATTATGAAAAATGAAAGGAAGAGATTATTACTGTTTTGATATGAACAATAAAATTGGTGCATTGGCACAGCAATGCTGTGGTGACTGAGGCTACAAAAGTTAGCTTGCTTAAATCACTTGCACTAGTAAAACAGTGGGACAGAACAGCAAAATGTTACAGATTATTACATAAGGGTTTATTATTTCCAAATAGATAAATGTTACGAAAAGTTTTTTTTCTTTATATTTTTCATCTATCTTCATAAATGGCTGAGATACGGGTGTATTAAACCTCTAATTGGCCACAATTACAAAGGTTCATTATTGAAAATAATAAAATAACAAGAAAATATCTCTACCCTAGCCTAAGATTGTCAAACAATATAACCATAGGATCGGAGGAGTAAATCTACAGGATAAAAACCAAGGGCAAAAAATCGTGGTGGTGTTTGCCAATACGCTGGCTGGATACCTCAATAGTGAACTAGAAATTTTACCAGATTGTAACCAGCCAGAAGATTCCACTATTCGACTTCAAGAATAGTGTAGTGCTGCCACTTCTACAGGTTGAACAAAACAATAATTATGAAAATCCTGAAAAGGGAAGTGAAAACCAGGTGGCATAAAAACGACTAATTTAGGCCACCCACAAGCCGGAAGTCTTACAACATCTAAGACACTGTGATGAATGTTTTGGTATATATTTTTTAATAAAGCTTAACATATACCTAAAAGAGCATTTTTTTGTTAATGTAACCTCCTCTACACAATTTTGCGAAAACGCAATCTTTTTTTTTCCTCCAGATACCTGGAGCAAATGTAACCCAGTAAAATTTCACTTTGGGATAGAAAGAATCAAGGGCATGCTGAATTTCATATTTATTTTAGAAATCATTAAAACATACATCTCCTACAAAGCCCCCAAGAATGCGAGCTGCGTTCAAAATGTTCAAAATGCCGCCTGAAGTAGTGACGGATAATAATGTTTAAAAACGATATAATGTTGTTATCAGTCATAGAGATGTAAAACTACTTTTATTAAGCATAATTAAATTATCTACAAACTTAATTTGACCAATTTTTATGCTCATAAGCTCACTTTGATGAAAAGTGAAAATAAAAGGCAAAAAAAAATTTCATGATTTTTACATAAGGATTTTAAGTGGGAATGCAAAATTATAAATTTAATGCAAAATACCCTTAAATAAATATTATAGCACTGTTCATTGGTTATTTTTAACAAAACCCCCAAATTCGGCACAAAAATCGGGATTCAAAGCGCACAAGCCGACTAGTCCGTCCCACTTGCACTTCTATCATTCCATTAAAATTTTATTATATATTCTATTATATATTTCCGTCATTTATTTCTACTTTGATAAGACATTTTTGACAAGTGTGAATAAAGAAATAAAGATTTAAAAAATTAATAATAAAGAATTTATTTCAGATATTTATTTTTGGTAAAAAATTCTTTATTATATATATATATATATATATATATATATATATATATATATATATATATATATATATAATAAAGAATTTTTTAATATAATAAAATAAGTCGTTTATATATATATATATATATATATATATATATATATATATATATATATATATATATATATATATATAAACGACTTTATTACAATATAAGATCGTATGTCGTTGCCTAATAAACCCCGCCTCCATTTCTTTTTGTCGTGGGAATCTTTCTCTTAGAGTCCTCTTGCTGCCACTGCCTCACGTATACCTTTCATCCATCTCTTTTCCGGTTGACATCTCTTGCTGCTTTCCCATGGTACCTGCTTAAGTAAGTATCCTTGTAGGCCATTGATCCTCTGACATTCTCATGACGTGCCCTAACCAACTCAGCTTTTTTGTCTCAATGGAGTATAGAATGTTAAGAGGTTCTTTTACTTTTTCCCTGATGGCATTATTTGGAACATGTTGTAGTCTAGATATTCCACAACTACGTCTCCAAAAATCTATTTCCATTGATATAAGTTTTCTTACTGAGTCTGTTGGAATAGTCCAGGTTTCAGAGGCATACAACACAGTACTTAGAACAAATTAATGGTAGAGTCTCGTTTTCATTTGAAGCTTGACATCCTTATTACAGAGAACAGAATTTTAAGTATGTATGACATTTATACCTCAGATGACCTTTTCATAAATGTCTTTTTTGCTGTTGCTCCCCTTCGAAATCCATCTGCCTAAATATTTAAATTGTTCAGTTGGGATCAAATTCCCCCAACATTTAGTGGGGAGTTTCCAATATAATTAAATGCCAAATACTCAGTTTTTGTTTTACTGATTTCCAGGCCTCCTGCCAAAGAAAACAGGTGTAAGGCAGTACATGATCCGAGCTATAAAAGGACTATATTCACATGCGACAGCAAGAGTAAAACTCAAATATGCCCTATCCCCTCTATTGTTCAAAGTATCCTTAGCCTACGGAAAAGAAAGTGAAAAGGTATGGGGATAATCTTAATAAAAAATGCCTGTATGATTTACAATTTGCCGATGACCAGGTCATTATTGCAAATGACGAAGAAGATTCATCTTTTATGATGAGGAAGTTGTTGGAAGCCTATACGGCAGGAGGCCTGGAAATCGGTAAAAAAAAAAAATATATTATTATAAAAGTATTTTATTGAATTTATAACAGTTCCACTAAACTTTCTTTATTGTTTATATTGTTTTGTCAATTAAATTAATAATACAATTATAGATGGCTTTTAAATCTTCAGCGACTTCGTTTAGGAAGGTAGTGGAACAATTTAAAGGGTTGAATATGAAATTTTGTTTATTTTTGTTGGCATATTTTCCATTATCCTCGCCAAGATTGTATTGCATTAGACCAAATTTATGACTGTGCACATGGAAAGAGAATGCTCAAGCATTTAATCTTACGTATGGATTTCGGTCAAGCAATGTCCAGAGTAAAAAATATTTTTATTTGAATTTAATCCATACCTCTCTCATTTAAAAGACTTAGGAGATATGAGCCCCAGATGATCCTTACCTGGTAAGTCAGAAGAAGGAATTTAAAGTTTATCATTTTCTATGTGCATTCTGGATTTTAGAATGACAAACATAATCTTTTCTAAGGTATGAAAATTGTCTTCTCCGTTAATAGTTCAAATATTAAAATTGGCATTTTCAGTAATAGTTAGAATAAAATAAGAATTGTCCAGTCATCCTGTATTAAAAGAGGTTGTAGCTACATCTTACAAGACAATTCTCATACCTTAGAAAATTGTCTTCTCCGTTAATAGTTCAAATATTAAAATTGGCATTTTCAGTAATAGTTAAAATAAAATAAGAATCGTCCAGTCATCCTGTATTAAAAGAGGTTGTAGCTACATCTTACAATTTAAGTACTCCACTATAAGAACCACAAAATCTTAATGAATTGATTAAATTGATGAGTTCATGAGATTCATATTTTCTAAGTAAACGACGCGCTAATCCAAACATGAGAGGTGACATATAAATTTTATAAGGCAATTAATTATTGTTAAAACCTTTTTTTTTTTTTTCGTATCTTCTGAAATATGTTTTTCAGATAGAAATTCTGCATACTGGTTTAAAAAAATCAAGAGAATCAAGTATTCCATTTGACATGCATCATTTATTAATTTTCTAGTAATAAATTTTATAACAGCGTACTTTTGGAACCAATACTTTCGCTAATAATTAACTGTTTTAAATAATAAAACATTCCTCTAATCTGATTTCTATGTTTTTTATTGACCATTTAATATTTTTTTACAATCCATTAAGTCTAATAATTTATGGCAAATTGCATAAACTCTTAAGTTTTCTAATATTGAGTCATAAGCATGAGCGAAAGCATTTTCACAATCCAGATCAAAACGGCGGACTTAAAAAAATCTATGTAACAATTTCGGTTAGATGAAATATCCCTTCTGCCACTAACAAAATTTCTTATTTCATCAGTCCTACACATGACAGTTTACGATAATTTATCATTTGGTTTGGTTCAATTTGTTATTAATGTTCCACAATTTTATGAATGTGAAGTGAGCAAATTTTTCTGACTTTACCCATTTTTTTTCTTTTACTTGATTTATCTGAAGTTTTCATAAATTAAGCCCAAAAGATACAATTTAATTTAAATCAAACGATGGTACGTCGTATCTAGTAATTCTCATCAAACTTGTATCTTCGGCTAATATATCCAGTTTTTGTTTTGTCCCAAAATAGATAAGGAGCGAATATATTCTTTCCTGCAATCTAAATATACTAATTGTGTGGAGTACTCAGAGTACCAAATTTTTCATATATCGTCACCACTAACTTCACTACATTTAATTAAGTTACTTAAACCTTTCACTCCAATTGATCCACTCTCGTTAGGAATTGCTACTTCATTACATGTAAATCAAATTGCTGAATTTATTTTTCTACCTAATATAAAAACTGTTAAAAATAAAAGAAAAAAATAATACCGAAAATATAAAAACTGTTTGTTGACAAAACCAAAAGAATACTTCATATTTTACCCTCTCCTTCAGGAGATTACTAATTGCTTTCCGAGAATACTAAATCTCAGATAAAAAAATGGAACTTTTCAACGATTGCAAACAATTTATCTAATTTATATTTTTTAGTAATTCTAAATAGTTTATTTATTTAAATTTTAAATTGGTTGCCATCATTTTTTTCATTTAGGGTGAATAATAAATTAAATATAGTAACTATTTATTAGTAAGCCGAGGTCAAATTTAATTGTAAATTCATTTTGAGCAAGGAATACTTTATTAACCTTTACTAATGTTACTATTTTTATTAGAAATAAATTACAGAAATATATAATAGGATAACTAATAAAATTTTAATGTAAATGATAGGAGTGCAATGAGGGCCAGAGCCAGACGGGATTGGTGGTTCGCACGTTGAATCCTGATTTTTAGGTCGAATTTGGGAGTTTTGTTTAAAATAACCAGTGAAATAGTAACTTCATGGACAGTGCTATAATATTTATTTAAGGGTGTATTGCATTTAATTTTTTTCTTCCCACTCAAAATCTCAGTTTTTAAAAATCATGAAAAAATATTTAATACATAGGGCAGAAATGGGTTAAACAAATGTTTATTAGTAATTTAAGTGAATTTAGATTATTTCATATAGTGTTTAGAGCTCTTGATCCTCACACTGAAAAAAATTTATGTTGGAACATACAAATGTTGAATTTCCTTCTTATGATCAACTAGTAGAGTTTATGAGAGTTGAATTGAAAATAATTGAATTAAAAATAATAATAAAGTTAGTGTTTAAGCGCTAATTAATGCTCAATTCAGTTACCGATTCACGCCCTCTTTAGTTAAGGCCAAGTTACCTCAACTGATAGTAAATAGAGTCTAAGTAGAGTACAGAGTATATTTTTGGCCATGCACGTAAATCAACTTCCTGGAAGACTTCCATGCCAGTATTGGGTGTTTTGTAAATAATGTAGATGAATAAGAGAATTATGTAAAGAAAACACATTTATCTATCTATCTATCACTACAAAATCTGAGATTATTAAACAAATATGTTTTACTATGGAATGTAATAATTCATGTCCAACAGAAGAAGAGACTGAGACAGTACAACTTTCCATTGGCATGCAGTGACATTACAGTTTCAGATACTTGATATACAGCTGAGCTAACTGTACTCAAAATTAAATTATGTTAAAATAGATCATGTGAATTAACAATTATGAACATGAAATAGTATAGTTTTTAATATGTTGAACGTCTGTATTACACAATTATATTTTAAATTGTAATAAAGTATAAGAATACACATGAATTGTTTTAGGTAATAACTTAAAAATGGCCTGAAACGCTGTTGAGTAGAATATTTCAATAAAATAACTAAAATCTGAATTAGGTTTTATAAACATATTTTCTGAAATATGAAGCAGAATTATGAGAAATTTCCTTTTGACTAAAATTAAAAATTAATAACTGTTTAGTTACATAATCAATACAAATGAAATTATCATTTTATACTAATTATATTTGTAAACAAGATATACTTACATCAAAGGAATAAGAGTTGGAATCTGGATTACTTTCATAATTTGTAATTTCTGATGCAGAGCCCTTACTCATGAATACTTTATTTTCTGATACATTTTGACTTAAACATGGCTTTTTTGCATTCACTTTTATGCCCCTACAGGAGTCAGAACCTGTAAATGATTCATTTAATGCTGCGTAGGTGCACTTCCTTTTGCCTACTGACTCCATCTTGAGACTTTGATAGTTTATAAGGAATCTTAAAAAAAACAAAATATATACATATATATATATATATATATATATACATAGAGAGAGAGAGAGAGAGAGAGATCAGATCTCTCTCTAGGTTCCTCACTCAAAAAAAATAAATACAGTTTCTAAATAAGCTAGAACTTGTTAATTTCATTCCACACTAAAACCTATAATGTAATTTAACTTTTTTTTTTCTAATAAACAGCGGTTAAGTGTAAGAGAATATAAGTTAGTTAGATAGTGTTATTTATAAAAATTTAATTATTAGTTAAATACTCATTATTTTTCCTGTAAAAGGGTTTTAATTAAATTGGTAAGATTGGAGCTAAGACTGAAGCAAGAAGTGTGGATTTCACTGCCAACTATGGGCGAGCCCTAAACGGTTTAGGCGTCAGAGTTTATCGAGTAATTCTGGTGAGTAATTGTTTTTTCTGTTATAGATGGGAATAAATTTAAGATTGGACTATTGGAGATATTTATTTGGTCATTTAAGCAAAAATCTGGATTGGATTTGAAGGATTTTATTATTTCAAGCGCTTCATATTTCATATTAATTTGAGACTGTTTTCAATGTGATGTATTAATTTAACTCCTGAGTCTTTGATGAATTTAGGGGTTTTTTTTTTGTGTGTGTGTTTTTAGAACTGAAGATGAATGTATAACATTTGAAACTAGTTTTCAATAAAAAGAAAATTATAGAAGTGGCAAATAATTTATCAATCCCAAATTATATTGTAAATATCATTTGACTGTTATTAATGTAGTTTTTTGCCAGACATTTTTTTCTGTTTTCGTTTTTACTTGCACAAACTTGTTATTCTTAAGGGACATAGTCCCAGAATAAAGTTTATTTTTCTAAAAAAGAACAAAAAAAAACAAAACAAACAACTGAAGAACATTCCTCAATGTTTGCGGTGCCAGCAATATGGTCATACAGGGACTTATTACAACCATCCACCAAGGTGTGTAAGGTGGGGTGGGTATCATGACAGTAGTTCAAGTAATAAAACAAGAGAAACGCCTCCAAAATGTGCCAACAAAGGCTACCAAACACTGAGGGATCTAGTTCAGATAGCTCTAGATTCGTAAGTATTCTCACCTCACATTCTACTTATCTTTTCTCTGAGAATGCTTTGAAAACTTGAACGGCTTAATTTTCCCAATCTTATAAACAGATGCCGTGTAATCGGATCCAAATAGAGCATGAAAAGCTGGCATTGCCTAGCACATCTTCTTTAATTTAAGAACTTCTTAAGGAGGCAACAGAACACCGTGTTGGTTTGTTTAGGGTTAATTGGAAATAATAGCAATCAAATCTTTGGGTAACATATATATTGAAAAATTACATTTATATTGATAAAATTGGCAGTAACCCATTTTTAGCAAACAGATATGATTAGTCCCATGATTAGTTTGGTTGGAATGGTAAAATTTGAAGACATCACTAAAACACTTATTTTCCACTGAATAAAAAGTGATAACACCTGTTACACAATTAGTTAAAAATAATAAAAGTTCTATCAATCTGTTCAACGAAACTCCAGGAACTAATCTTCAATTCAATGTTTCTTCATGGAAGGCCATAAGCAAAGAAACAGATCAGTTTAGGTTTACTATAATGGAGAATGGTACAAAGCTTGGTAAAAACTTTCGGCAGCGATACACACAAGATAAAGTGTCATTCTGAAAGCCTATTTCTGGAAATATCATTAAAAAAAATTGCTGAGAATGTGCGAGAGGTATGATAAAAATAAAAATAAATTAAAAAAACTGATTGTAGAAACAAATTTAAAACAAAATATTTTTTGAAGGTAACTAGCTCTTTCACTTTGGAATGATTTTGATATGAATTTTATCTAGGAATATCCTCTTATGCCAATGCTATTACACAGACCAGACCAATAAATTTTATAATAGTTTTAAGGAATGATGTCTTTAAGGACTCTCTTGAAAGCTTTATCATCTCTGAATGGCAGAGTGGATGAGTATACCTCATGTTTCCAAATTTTCAATATATATGTAACTCACAGATTTGACTGCTATTATTTAACCCTAAACGAACCAACATGGTGCTCTGAAACTCGCTTAACCACTCTCCTTGTATTCTGATGACATTCCTGACATCATGCATGTTCATCTTAACAAGGCGGATTAGCTTCCTCGGTATGCCAAATTCTTCCAGTGCTCTGTATATTTTAGAGCAAATAATACTGTCATATGCATTCTTGAAGTCTACAAAAAGATGATAGGTTGTAATGTTGTATTCAATTCCCCTCTCCATGATAGTCCTCAGAGAAAAAATTTGGTCCACTGTAGACTTTCCCTTTCTTAAGCTTCTTCCAGAATCCTCCATTCTCCTTCTAGTTCAGCATTATTGCCCATTGCTTTCATTACAATGTTCATCTGAAGGCTAAACTGTTCCTCATATCTTTGGCGGATTTCTGGGTCCTCCAACTTGTTTACATTGATTATTTTTATTAGCCTTTCTCCTTTTTATGTGACTATTGGAAATTCTAGCTAGTATTTTGGAAATTACTAAGCAATAGTCTGATGAGGTGCTGATGAGGTTGGATTTATGGCGAGACGTTTTAAGTTGGTGGTCAATTTGGTTGAATGTTCTACCATCTGTAGATCTCCAAGTGTTTTTATGTATCCTTTTACCAGGAAATAAGGTACTCCCAATGATCAAATCCATTGAGACTACAAAGCTTATTAGAATTTTTTCATTCTCATTGCTTTCCTTATGGAGGCTCCATTTACCAAATCTTGGGTGATATATTTCTTCTTTGTCAACCTCAAAATTAAAGTCCCCAACAATATTTTGGTATCACTTCAAGGCCATCCGTTGAGCTCTTTCTCCAATGCATCATAGAAATCTTCTTTTTCCTCCTCGGCAGATTCTTCTGTGGTGGCAGGGCAATTAATCAGACTTAAGTTATGGAATAATCATTTGAGCCTTAGTCTACAAAGCCTGGGACTTATAGCAGCATAGTCTATTAATTTTTTTCTTATTCTTCCTCTTATAACAAAAATGGTGCCGAGCAAGTGGTTTCTATGGCAGCTGCAATAAATTGCGAGATATCTTTTCTCAAGAATTCCAGTTTCAGTCCAACAAATTTCTTGGATTGGAGTCCTCTGGGTCTATGAAGAGTTAAAATGTTCCAATGTCCAATTGTTATGTCTTTATGGCGGTTTCTGGTTCTATCAATCCGGCGTTACCTCGTTGAGGTTTCATAATAAAGCTGGTTTAAGGGGAATTAGCCCATAGCCCCGGATTCAGGTGCAAGAGGTGCCTCTTCAGAGCAACTGGGGCGGCTACCTAGGGAAGGTGACTCTACGGTGTGTACTGTAAGTAACTTTGGTCTGTAATGTAGTGTTGTAGTATGTTATATTAGTATATTGGGTGACAGTGTATTGTTCTCCCAACTTGGAGGACCAGTGGCTGAATGATTGGAAACGTGCATCTTGTGGATAATAGTGTAAGAGTTTGGATCCAAACCGGTACCGCGTCTAGAAACGACTTGAGATACATTGATGTATCGCCAAATGACGAAAAAGGAGCACCATATGTGCCAGGAAATACCAGCTTTTCATGCTCTATTTGGATTCTATTACACGGCATCTGTTTTTAAGATTGGGAAAATTAAGCTATTCAAGCATCTTTTTTAAATCTCCCAATATACAAACAATGTTGGCTGGACTGCAAGAAGTTGAGGCTGTAAAAGACAAAGATTATGAACACGTCCAAACGTTCATAAGTGGGTTGTACCGAAACACTAAAATTAACCTTCTAGTTGTTTTGTTAATTTTCAGTGCCATGTTATTAAATCAGTAAATATAAAGCAAGACTTGATAATGGCCCAAGTTGGCCGAAATGATGCCAAATAAACTAGAATACTTGGTGATGAATGGCCTTTTTGCTTTATATTTACTGAACTAAAATTAAAAGTGTAAATGATCTTCGTCTTCAGATGTTCTTAGACATATATAAAAGGAAAAATAAGAAACTCTTTACCACAATAAAAGGTATGATGTTGCATCTTCCCCCTCCTCATTGTCAGGGAAAAGATAAATAGAATGAAATTCATAACTTCAATGTGAAGCAAGTTAGTCTGTCCACAAGTCCAACTTTGCTACCAGAAAACCAAGGTTGGGTGCTTAGTGAGTCTTCCTATGAAATCAAAAGACAACCTGGTAGAGTAGTTCCAGAAAACTTGGAAGAGATCATTATCAGTTCGAGAAGGACATCACAAGAGGAGGTAGAGGAAGATCATTCACTTTCTTCAGGAGATGACGATTAAGAAGAGATACACATGTTCTATTATGCTGCATTATTTTTAATTATTTTGTATTCCGCTTGTTTTAATAAAATTAGACTTCTTCCTTATTGAACTGTACCATCTCTTTTAAAAAAAGATATTGTAACAAAAAATTCTGGACCCTCCCTACCAGATGTGTACTGAACTTGTGAAAAGGATTCCAGAATATATATAGACGTTCCATTTTAAACATGAGCAATTCAATCTGTGAAAATTTTGATATTTCAACAAAAACCTGCTATAAGTGGATGTTCTTTTTTCTATAACTATGCATTTTACCTATGTTGGAATAGCTAATGGAAACTCTTAGCGATAGCTTTTAACCTTCCCGCTAGAAGTTTTCAATAGTTATTCCCATATAGATTCCATGGGTTGTTCCCAAGGTTTATTATATGAATAATTTACCAAAATACTAGCCACAAATTCTTTCTTGAAAGTAATCAATAAGTACAGCTAATTTGATCCAACAATTTACCAAATAATTAATAAAAAAAAGAAAAAATATTAAGTTCTGGAAGGAACTAGAACTTTCTATAGGATAACAAAAGACACTTCGCTGGTGTTTCCGCTCATGGCGAGAGGGTGGGTATACATAATATGACATACCCTAACCGATGTTCATAATTATCCCACACTTAGTTTCCATCAACCAGTTCTTTCATTTTAATAGGTTTGTTACATTAGTGGAGTGTAAAGTTCGCGATAAGCAGGATTTTCTTGAAAATTCCACAGGTTTGATGCTCCGTGAGGTGGTTATCGTTTGTTCAAAATGTAGCTGGACCTTTTTTGTAGCTGATCTTAAGCTGAACAACTATTGTTTGAATCTTTTTTGGATGCAATTTATATTTTATGAAAAAAGAAAACTCACTTACAGCAGATTTTTTTTTTAGATACCGAAAATTTCACAGGTTTGACATTCAGTAGATCCCTTCTTACAGTTAGTTTAGTTAAAAATATAACTGGACCTTTTTTATAGGTTATCTTAAGTTAAACAACTATTTTTTGAAAGTTTTTTTGATTAAATGCATATTTCTAGAAAAAAAGAGATTGAGATACAGAATATTTCATAGGTTTGATGCTCCATAGGTCCGTTACTGTTAGTTTTAGATTAAAATGTAAATGAATCTATTTTATAGGTAACCTTAAGCTGAAACTGATATCAATTTCCGGATCATCACATTCGTAATCTTCGCAAAAAAAAAAAAAAAAAAAAAAAAGTACTGTAAAGTTCAGGATGAGAAGGCTTTTCTTGAAAATTGTGAGAAGAAAGTCTATAGAGCCAACTCCAGCTCTGCCAGTCTTCCACTAGTTTCCTACTATTATTCCATTGAAAAAATAACTTTAAAATGTTATTATTTACCTAAAAAGTACTTTATGATATCTTTTAACATCTGGTCAAAAGGATCATTCCTGTAAAGTAAACTACACCACTTAAATTCAGCTAAATAACTTCTTAAGAAGTTTATTTTTTACCTCATCTTTTCTAATTTCCCAATTTTGCCGATTCCCATTATCTCTGTACTGATTGACACTAGAGTCTAGGGAGAAAATTATTTTTGAGAATGAGCAAAGATCAGGTCTCCTCAGCGTAGTCCGTAAACATTCGGTCTTTCCTCTCTCTTCTCAGTTTAACCTCTCGTCTGTCCACCATTCGTTATTAATATTAATTTTAAGAGTAAACGATTGACTGTTTCTCTTAATCAAATTTTTCCATTCCTGAAATTTATATTCATCATGGACAGAAAGAATTTGGTCCGTACAATGAATATTGTTATTTTGCTTAAAATGAAATCATTTTGTCTTATTTAGATTCACTGAAATCGCAACTTGAAATCGCTTTATTTTTTTATTTATTTCATTCTGTACTTTAATTAACTTTCAACAAAATGCAATGTCACATATGCGTTCAGAGACATTTCTGTTTTGAAAATGCTAAAACACTCAGTATAATTAAACTACTTATTTTCATTGCCGTGAACATTTTTCATATAAGGGCATTAACTGCGAAAGCCACATTCTCCATTTGTTCAAATTCTAAGGAAATCGCGAAAAACTGCTACCTAATTTCATTTTTGGCTACAATAGATAAAACTATTAATACAGTTACAATATTAAATTAAAATAAGCATTAAAAATAGAAAATATCAGAAGCACAATCTTATACGTCTAAGGTCAATGAAATTATAAGGATAAAAAAAAAATAAATAAATAAACAGAAATCTAATAGTTCTTTTATATAACTCCTTCAATCCCAGACCACGAAAAACTGCTACTTGCTTTAAAACTTGATAAATTTAAATAGTAGTGAAATGCCCTAGCAGATTGTATTCAAACAAAACCGATTTAGGTACATATGGTTTAGTATATGACATATAATTAAGTTCACTAATGGCTGACAGACAAGTGGTTGAACTGAGGAGGTAGAGGGAAGACCGAATGTTTAGGACTATACCGACGAGACCCGATATTTGTTCCTTCTCAAAAATAATTTTGTCCCTAGATTCTAGTCTCATTGAGTATAGGCCTCACTTAGTGGATAAACAAAATTGTATTTATGATTTATCTTTAAATGATCATAATCCTCATTGACTAGGTCTATATGACTGCCATAAATCTGAATAAATTATTGAACCAGTACGTATTTTTATCTTAATAATTTGCACTATGCTATTTTGATTTTAAAAAACATATTTAAAAATTAAACATACCAATTAAATAAGTATTTTTTATTTTATTAATTTTTTTTTTTTAGGTGGGGTGAAACAAAATATTTCATTCAACAGTAAAAATTAGAATAAAGTTACTCAACTCCTTAATGAAGGTTCTTCACTAGATGAAAACTTTTTGACATTGAGAAATTTATAGATTTTAATTAAGTAATAAGTAAAATACAAAAACATAATAATACCATAAATAAAATCTACCTAGTTTTCAATTCTCACAGAAATAATTATTAATAAAGTTAATAAACAAGAGTTATATCATAATAACACACAAAAAAACTAACTTCAATCAATAAATTTAAAAAATGATTCATTGCAGATATATAACAAAATTCAACTTTTGACTCAAATCTTGCCTAACCCAATAGAAAATAATAGGATAAAAATTTCCCATAAAAGTGTTTAACTAAAGTAAAAGGGGCTAAATGGGTAGGGTAACGGGAAGGCTAGAGAGAGAGAGAGATGGGTGCGGGAATCTCCCCAACTCTTTGTGGAACGATCAGGCGATAGTGCCTTACTCACTGCTTGAGACTTCCCAATACTCCTTATCCCTATCAACGCCTACTGTCACCTCCACATGGTGCCCCCCGGGGAGTCCGATGGGTCTCGCGAACGACATAGGCGGGGATCCTCACTTCTGTCAGCAATGGCAGGAGTGTTGATTCTTCTAGACACCGAAGCCGAGGTGGAGGGAGCTGGAGCCGCAGGCTGAATGAGGGGTGTATAAATCCACACATAAACTCGACCCACTTGGGGCACCAGGCGCACTCCATTTTAATTAATTTCCTTTTGTAGGGAGAGGGGGTAGTACCTGTAGTGACTTTTTTCCACGCCCATACTCGTGGGAACAAAATGAACCCAATAAAATCTAAAAACGGACGGACAATATTGATAAATGACCCGGACTCGGACACTGAAAATCTCTAGAATATAATGACTGGAATGGTAGAGGCGCAGGGAGAGAGCTCAGTGGGGCCACCCATGGACCCAGCTGAGGAGACATCTAGGAGTTCGCTTGCGACACTCCTGGATGATGTCACTAGACTCTCAGTAATATCTGATGGGTCTGGTGAAAAAGGTATTGGTAGGGACAGCGCATCTTCGGAAGTGGCTGAAACCTCCAAACCCAGATTTTCCGGGGCACAGTGCCGGAAATTTAAGAAGCTTAGGAGGGCCCGGTGACACCCCGGAGGTATCGGGACCCACAATCTCGGTTGTAGGGGACCATAGCTCCGTGGGTCAAGGACCTGTTACGAAGCGGACCAGATCCTCTCCTGGGACCTCAGCGCTTGTGGCAAAGAGACCCAAGAGTGGAGAGAAAATGATTACAAATGCCCTTGCGACCGGAGGCAGAGAGATAGCGATAATCCCCTGTGGATATCCATCTGTACAGCTGTCAAAGGGACAGAGCGAGGAGGTCAAGACCCAGGTGATCAGCTCAGTGGATCAGCTGGAGGAGGGTGGATTGATCCCGGGGTTCAGTGGCTTCAGTCACCACCTCGGGGGCTGTATTATTGTCTGTGACGATGATGCCACCAAGGACTGGGTGACCAGTATAGTGAGTAAGTTTACTATCAGTGGGGGCATAAAACTCCGCACTGGTAGTACAAACGAACTCAAAAAGGCTGTCAGTGTAGGTGGATTCTTCCCTGGAGAGCGGATTCCAGAGGACCTATTTTTGAGGAGATTCAGAATCCAAAATGTTAAAGCCCCCGATGTGGACCGGCTGGGGAGGGGTGCTCTGTGGATGGGGCCGGGGGGCTCTCTACTCGGGCACACCCCTGGAGGGACCGAGAGAGGAGGAGCCCCCTGTCCCCCGCCGGGGGTCGTTCCTCCGGGAGCTGGCTCGCAGTGACCATGGTAGTTAAGCTGTTGCAGATCAACCTGCACCACTGCATTGCAGCCTGTGGAGTACTGCAGCAGTATGTAAAAGGTAAGGATATAGATATTATTCTAATACAAGAACCTTACTTATTTAAGGACAGGATAAAGGGACTGGGCATACCAGGATACAGCATTATTGCTGAACCAACAAGGCCCAGGACCTGCATCCTGTTCAGGAATAGACTGAAACTGTTACCCCTGTGGCATTATTGTTGTAGGGATCTGACAGCAGTGCAATGGCCCATCTCTGAGGGTAATGAAGGGGAGAAGATTATGCTGGCATCGGTGTACCTTCCGTATGAAGAAGCAACCCCCACTTCAGCTCTTAAGAAACTGATAGAGGGGGTAGGAAAAGGCTCGTGCATAGCATCTTTAGATGCCAATGCACACCACAGCCTCTGGGGGAGCACAAATATCAACTAGAGAGGAGAGTATCTTATAGATTTTATTGTTAGCAATGACCTCGAAATCCTAAACAGGGGCAAGGAGGCCACCTTTGTTAACAGAGTGAGAACTGAGGTCATTGACATTACTCTAAGCACGCGATGCGTGAAATCTAGGATTAAGGGCTGGTATGTTTCAAGGGAAGAGACATGCTCAGATCACCGCTATATCAGATTTGATTTATCTGCTAATAGAATGAAGGAGGACTGTGTACAGAGATCCGAGGCGGACCAGCTGGGATGCATTCTGCACACAGCTCGAGGAAGAGGTTAAGTGCTGTCCTAAGACTGTTAGGAATTCTTGGCACTTAGAATGTCTCAATTCATCGCTAACTGAGGCGATAATGAGATCCTACACTGACAATAATTGTGTGCGTAGGGTTAAGTCCAACAGGAATACATCCTGGTGGAATGATGAGCTTGGCAAGCTAAGAGCTCTTACACGAAGACTCTTTAATGCTGCCAAAAAATCAGGCAGATGGGATGCTTACAAACAAGCACTCACTGATTATAACAAGACTGTTCGCAGGGCTAAAAGGGGAGCGTGGAGAAATTTCTGTAACGATATAAATGATACAGCATCTTTGTTCAGGGTCAATAGAATTCTATCTAAGCAGTCTGATGGGGGAGTAATGGGGATGGTCAGGGCTGAAGGGGGCTACACTAACACTGATAAAGAAACCCTGGAAGCTCTGGCGCGTTCGCACTTTCCTGACTGTGAACTTCTGGATGAGAACATAACTAATCCCACTTCAGATAAACACTTTGGTGGACGAAGTGGGTTGAAGCCAATAGAATAATTAACTCTATGAGGGTGGAATGGGCAATCAACACTTTTGCACCGTTTAAATCTGCGGGTATTGATGGGATTTTCCCTGCCTTACTTCAAAAAGGCTTACCTGTACTAAAACCCTACATAATGGAATTATATAGGGGAAGCTTGGCACTTGCACACATTCCCAATAATTGGAGGATGGCAAAAGTGTATTATATTCCAAAGCCTGGGAAGGAATCTTATGACAATCCCAAAGCATATAGACCTATTTGTCTGACATCCTTCTTGATGAAGGCTCTTGAAAAGATTATTGACAGACACATTAGAGACACGGTTTTAGTTGAAAAGCCACTACATAGTGGACAATTTGCTTATCAGGCTGGCAAATCATGTGAGACCGCACTACATCATCTGGTCTCCAAAATAGAGAAAAGTCTAGCCGAAAAAGAAATTATGGCAGGCATCTTTGTAGATATTGAGGGTGCCTTTGATCTCACCCCCTATGAAACTATGGCAAAAGCCTCAGAGAGGAAAGGGGTAGGACTACTAGCTTCTGAATAGATCAACTCATTTCTGAAAGGAAGGCTACTCAGATCTGAATTGGGACATGCAAAGCTATGGATTAGACCCATGGGAGGCTGTCCACAGGGAAGAGTACTGTCCCCACTCCTGTCGTGTTTGGTTGTGGACACTCTGTTGACCAAACTAAGCTCTGCAGGATTTTACACGCAGGGATATGCAGACAATATCGCTGTTCTGATAGGGGGAAAATTCCCGGAGACCATCTACGGATTGCTCATAATAGTAAGGGACCTTCTGAGGGAATGGTGCAAAGATAATAATGGTCTCTGCATCAACCCACAGAAGGTTAACCTTTGTATCTTCACTAACAGAAGGAACGTGATAATCAGACCGCCACGGCTTGATAGCACTCTGATAAACATCTGCAGTGAAGTTAAATATCTAGGAATTACCCTTGATAGTATGATTCGCTGCCTATGGGCATGCAAGGGAGCTGTGGGTAAATCTTGGGGTCTGAAACCTAAAATGGCATTATGGCTATATAAGGCGGCGATCAGACCTAATGTACTATATGCTGCAATTGTGTGGTGGCATAGGGTTAATACTAGTAGGCCTCGAGCCATACTGGACAGACTACAAAGGCTGGCGTGTCTTATGACAACTGGCGCCATGAGTCTACTCCCACTGCTGCAATGGAGGTTCTTTTGAGCCTAACACCATTGCACCTGGAGATTGAGGCGCAGGCATTCAGCACTGCGTATAGATTTACGAAATTAAGGACAGGATCCAAATCCCTGGTATACCAGGGACATGGGACTCTGTTTAACAGGATTGATCAGGATGAGGTGTTGGCAATGCACTCTGACATTCAAGTACCAAGCTATAGGGAGGGACACTATAGTACTAAGATCAGCAGAACAGACTCCCTCGTACCATGCAACGGAGGTTCAGGGGTGGGTATCTGGAGGATGGATAAGCCTAGAGAGGGAATACTTATATCCTTAGGTAGGCATACCTTGGTCTTTCAAGCGGAGGTATTAGTTATCAATGTCTGTGCCCAGTTCCTTATTGAGCAGGACGTCAGAAACAAACTAATTACAGTCCACACAGATAGCCAAGCTGCTATCGGGGCTTTAAGTGGTTATGCGACCCTATCAAAGTTGGAGGAAGAATGCAAAGTTAATCTTAACAAACTCTCTGAAATCAACAGGGTAAGGGTTGAATGGGTCCCTGGACACTCAGGTATTCTGGGGAATGAAAAGGCTGATCACCTTGCAAGGAGAGGCTCTGAGTTGAGACCTTGCACACCAGAGCCCACATGTGGCATAAGCCTTAGCTATGCCAAAAGGCATATTAGAGTGGCTGTAGGCAATAAAGTTAAGAACTACTGGTAAAATACTAGGAAACAGATACACTCCAAACTGTTTTTAGATGGACCCTGCCCCAAAAGAAATGAGATACTTCTGTCTATGGATAGGTGTAACCTTAGGAGAGTGACGGGACTATATACAGGACACTGTCAACTAAACAAGCACCTCCACAACATGGGACTAACTGACTCACCGATATGTAGACTATGTGGGATGGAGGACGAAACGGCTTTCCACATAATCTGTGGATGCGATGCTTTGGTAAGGGTGCGGTACCTCCACTTTGGTTGTAACCGGATCACTGACCCTATGCTCTGCGAGATGATGGACCCGATGAGTCTACTCAGATTTGCAAAGGCTACTGGCCTGTTTTGAACGGTTTAGAACAGCGCACAATAGGCCTCAATAGGCCGCGGAGAATATATGTTGGAAAAAAAAAAAAAAAAAATACTCACCAAAATGCAATGTCACATATGCGTTCAGAAACATTTCTGTTTTAAAAATGCTAAACCACTCAGTATAATTAAACTACTTATTTTCATTGCCGTGAACATTTTTCATATAAGGGCACTAACTGCGAAAGCCACATTCTCCATTTGTTCAAATTCTAAGGAAATCGCGAAAAACTGCTACCTAATTTCATTTTTGGCTACAATAGATAAAACTATTAATACAGTTATAATATTAAATTGAAATAAGCATTAAAAATAGAAAATATCAGAAGCACAATCTTATACGTCTAAGGTCAATGAAATTATAAGGATAAAAAAAAAAATAAATAAATAAACAG
The DNA here is from genome assembly GCA_948150685.1 of Rhaphigaster nebulosa. Classification (NCBI taxonomy): domain Eukaryota; kingdom Metazoa; phylum Arthropoda; class Insecta; order Hemiptera; family Pentatomidae; genus Rhaphigaster; species Rhaphigaster nebulosa. The sequence continues at coordinate 180,348,948 of OX411307.1, read as the reverse complement.
AAATCTAATAGTTCTTTTATATAACTCCTTCAATCCCAGACCACGAAAAACTGCTACTTGCTTTAAAACTTGATAAATTTAAATAGTAGTGAAATGCTCTAGCAGATTGTATTCAAACAAAACCGATTTAGGTACATATGGTTTAGTATATGACATATAATTAAGTTCACTAATGGCTGACAGACAAGTGGTTGAACTGAGGAGGTAGAGGGAAGACCGAATGTTTAGGACTATGCCGACGAGACCCGATATTTGTTCCTTCTCAAAAATAATTTTGTCCCTAGATTCTAGTCTCATTGAGTATAGGCCTCACTTAGTGGATAAACAAAATTGTATTTATGATTTATCTTTAAATGATCATAATCCTCATTGACTAGGTCTATATGACTGCCATAAATCTGAATAAATTATTGAACCAGTACGTATTTTTATCTTAATAATTTGCACTATGCTATTTTGATTTTAAAAAACATATTTAAAAATTAAACATATCACTTTAATATATACCAACTAAATAAGTATTTTTTATTTTATTAATTTTTTTTTTAGGTGGGGTGTATAACAAAAAGTACTGGAACACATACCGATTATTGAATAACAGTATCAGAGTTTTGCTGGGTTCAGACCAATAACAAAATATTTCATTCAACAGTAAAAATTAGAATAAAGTTACTCAACTCCTTAATGAAGGTTCTTCACTAGATGAAAACTTTTTGACATTGAGAAATTTATAGATTTTAATTAAGTAATAAGGAAAATACAAAAACATAATAATACCATAAATAAAATCTACCTAGTTTTCAATTCTCACAGAAATAATTATTAATAAAGTTAATAAACAAGAGTTATATCATAATAACACACAAAAAAAACTAACTTCAATCAATAAATTTAAAAAATGATTCATTGCAGATATATAACAAAATTCAACTTTTGACTCAAATCTTGCCTAACCCAATAGAAAATAATAGGATAAAAATTTCCCATAAAAGGGTTTAACCAAAGTAAAATACCAACCATCAAGAAAAAAATACCTCGCAGACTATAATTTTGTGGTTGATCTTAATTCATAAACACGTGTATAAGTGGGCAACGTAACTATTTACTTGTAAATAATCAAATAACAACTGACCTTTCGAAGCTGAATAACTAAATCATCTCAGAATTCATCACAGCTATTAAAAAAGTTGGATATCCGTATCAAAATCGAAATGCATTGCCAATTTCTATAATATTTGAAAAAGAAATAGCCAACTACCTAACTAACATGAAACCTCAGACAGCTGAAGGCAAAAATTGTATACCAAAGAGAGTGAACTTGCAACCAATAACAGTTAATTATTAATCTCGGCTATTAACTATTATCTCCTTTGATTGTGAATCCAACTTATAATAATTGTTCTTAAGGAATATACGAGGAATTTTCTACCAAAAGCTGATCTATCCACTTTACGATAATTTTCAGGAAATTATAAAAAACGTGTAGTACGAACTATATTAATGTTTTCGAAACGATGGTTGTACCTACGTAAACCTACCTAAACGATGGTTATACCATATTGTTAGTCTCCGAGATACTAAAAATAACCAAAATTATCATTATTTTATTTTAACTTCACTTTGAGTAATTCAGATAACTATGTTGAGTATATTAACTTTTGACTGAAAAGATTGGATATGTCGAGTTGTGATAGAAAAGGAAAAACTTAAGCATTTAAACATTTTTTGATGTCTTATTTTTACTTCCGATTTTCAATCAGTCGAGCTTAAATAAAGAACGGAATGAAAGTAAGTTTTATTCGCTTTTCATCTTATATCTTGTGGACGATTATCCGACTGTAGGTATGCTAAATGAAAAGCGAGTTTGAAAATTTTCCGATTTTTCATTCACCATTTGTATTATATCACGGGAACGGTGAATAGATTTTCGCGATTCATATGGTTTTCCAACTATTTACGAGCAGAGTTGGGCAAAATTTATCTATAGATAATAGATAAATATACGATATACGATCACCTAGTAACTAAGAGTATAACCTTCAGTTATGTTATAGTGTATGCTTGAGTATAACATTTTTCTTGTGTTAAATGGTGATTTATTAAACATGCAATACATTACATTGACGACGAGGATTAGAGTGAGAAAATAATAGCAATGGCTTCAGGTTATGTAGGTCATTTGCGTGAAATTACGCTGAAGAATGACTGGATTATCTTCAAAGGCCGATTACACAACTACTTTATGATGCATACTATTAAACGCGAAGATACAAGGCAAGCTCTATTTCTGAATTCTTGTGATGAGGAGGCTAATTCTGAGTTTATGTGTATCAAAGAAGCCTGACGATTTACCGTATTCTGAACTTATTTCGAAGGTGGATAAACATTTTAAAAAGTCGGATGCAAGATTTAGTGCTCGATACCGGTTATATAATGCACAAAAAGAAACAATTCAAGATTGGTTAGCAAGGATTAAGAGTTTGGCTAGTCATTGTTACTTCCAAGAGCAAGAATTCACAATTAGGGTAAGAGATAAATTTATGATGGGTATGGGAAGAGGGTAAAATAATAGTTAGGCTTTTTGAAGAAGATTGTAACATCTTTAACCATTGAAAAGTCTTTGGAAATTGCATTAAACAAAGAAGCTACGTCACATTTGTACGATTTGGAAGTTGAAAGCTTACGGATTCGAGGAAATTGTCATACACAGAGGGTTAGATGCCCACCTGAAGTAGAAATTAGATGTTGTAGCAATAGGCCTTATGATTGTTGTGGTTGTCGGAATCACAAAACCGGTAATTGTGAATTTAAAAATGCTATTTGTTTTAGGTGTGGTCGACTAGGCCACCTCAGAACTGTTTGAGATAGAAAAGGCAAAACAGTAAAGAGCAAGAGGACAACAAGTCATATGAAGGAGGAGGAAAACGTAAGTGCGACTGACAGCGAGGAAGACGGTTATAATTTTGTGGCGGAAGGTAGTCAGTGGATGATGCAGTTTACTCGAAGAACAGTCCAAGGTGGAGGTGCCAAGCAATAAAGACCCGCTTTTCAATATTCGTGAAAGTAATAGTATTTCTTCGTTCGATATTGAAGTATCTATAAAAGGTTGACTGGTGATATTTTCCGTTGACACGTGTTCTTCTTTAACATTGATGTCTCTAGAAATGTACAACAAAAAATTTGGTCATATTAAACTGCAGGAGACTAACAAATGTTTGTTCATTTACTTTGGCTCTACGTTTTCTCCGATAGGCAGATGTATGGTCTGTATTATATTAAACGAAAAAGTCATGATGGATCAACCTTTATACATTGTAGATACAGAGGGCCCCCTCTCCTTGGTAGAGATTGGTTTTCTTCACTAAGATTAAAAATTGACAATGGAAAGGTTTTAAGTAATTTTCAAGTTAATATTTTCGATCCAGGTAAATGAATAGCTGAATTGAAATCAAAATACCCAACAGTTTTTACTGAAAAAATTGGCGTTTTTAATAGGGGCCATATTAGTATTAACTTGAAGCCATACGCACAGCCAAAATTCGTTGGAGTGAAGCCATTGCCTCATGTAATTAAACAATTGGTGGAAGCAGAGCTTGACAGATTGGTTGCCAGTGTTGCCAGATTGAGGTTTTCTCCCCTAGATTTAGGATTTTATTCACCCTCTGGGGTATTTTTTTACTTTTCTAATCATTTATTCTTATCTTACACTAGTGAATAATTTTGGTTATACTAATAGAAAAATAAGAATTAAACATTTAGGGTTAAAGTTGATGGATTTAGAGAAAAAATTAGACGAGTTTAGGGTTAAAGTTGGTGAATTTAGGGAACAATTTAGAGAGTTTTAGGGGGAAAATACAGGGCTGACTTGGCAACACTACCAGAAGAATACAGACTCCAAACAGTTCCATTAACAGACAATCGACTCTTGATGTAGGAGCTGCTCCGCAACTGTCATCTCGGCATGCTAGGAACCGTCGGCCACCTAGACGTCTTATAGAAGAAATTTGAATTATATTATCTATTTTTTTGGGGGGGAGGGGGAGAATGTGTAATGTATGATTTGCTTTTTTAAAGGTGATATACGATCACCTGGTAACTAAGAGTATAACCTTCAGTTATGATACAGTTTATGCTTGAGAACAAAGTTTTTCTTGTGGTAAATTGTGATTTATTAAACATGGAATACATTACAATAGATAATAGATAACGGATAACATCATCTGTTATTCGATGTGTCAAATAAAGATAACTAAATCATCCGTTATTCGTAAATAACGAATAGTTCAAATTTATCAGTAATCTGTTAGCTTAGATTATTATGCGAATGAAAAAGAATTCGACCGATGAAAATTATTCGAATGAAAAATCATTCGACAAATAAACATTATTCGATAAATATCACACAAAAATTCAATTCGAAAATAAATAAAAAATTATAGTTTTAATTTGAAAAATGATTGGTGGCAAATAAACACTAACGATTTTAAAATTTAGCGCTCACGTATCGATTTATTTCAACTTTTCTGATTTCATTGATATTGAGGTCCACTATTATGTTTTCCGGGTCGCAGTTTTAAAAATGCAATCGATTTTAAGGCTCCGCGCTCACAGATCGGTTTATTTAAACTTTTCTGATTACATCGATATTGAGGTCCACTATCATGTTTTCGGGGTCGCAGTTTTTTACAATGCTATCGATTTTAGATTCCGCGCTCAAAAATCGATTCATATAAACTTTTCAGAATTCTGCAATATTGAGGTCCATTATTATGTTTCGGGGTCGAAGTTTTTTAAAATTCTATCGATTTTAAGATTCCGCGCACACAGATCGATTTATTTACACGTTTCTAATTTCTTCGATATTGAGGCACACATCCTGCCTATCTCTCGTTCATTGTTAGTACAATGCGAGAAGGAACCAGTACAAACTTTTCTGTTTGATATAATCCATTTAAACCTTTGTGAGTACCAACATGTATTTGATTTCTTGTCTTAATTAAATTCATAATTCATAAATGTTTTATAATACTGATTTATATAATTTAATATGTATAATAATACCAACTATATTTTGAATTGCTTATTTTTGAGTTTTTTGTGTGTTTTTAGAACTGTATGTATGAATGTATAACATGAATGTATAACAATCGAATGTATAACATGATGAAATGTATAACATTCGATGTTATACTGTATAACATGTATAACATTTTGAATGTATAACATTCGATGAATGTATAACATTCGAACCTAGTTTTCAATAAAACAAATTTATAGAAGTGGCAAATAATTTATCAATCTCTAATTTATCAGGTATATTTTCCTGCATATTCCTTCAGGATTCACTGCACATTACTGTAGATTTTACTATATATTTGAGGACTTTTTACTGCATATTATATGGCATATTCTAATCTTTTTTGCTGCATATAAATCCGGTCTTAAGTTATAACTTAAGAAGCGACTAAGAAGGTGTGGTCCTCATAGGGTTCGCGGACGACCAGGCTATCTCGGCGCGCGACAAGGGTGCTGCTGAGAGAATTATTAATAGTACCCAAAGGATACTCCTGAAGATTGGTATCTGCACAAGCAGATAATACCATCAAGTATTTAGGATATACAGTCTCGGGAGAGCTGATATTTAACGAGGACGAGGTGACAATAAATAGTGACCTTGATAAATTAGTGAGCCTTGCACAAACCGGAGCAGAAAATCGACGATTTCATCCAGTATCTGTTTCCGGGACTGACATATCCTCTCCAGACTGCACTCCTTGCAAAGATACGCCCTGCGATATTAGAGGGAATTGACATAAATATCCGCAGGAGCATTAAGGTCATTATCAGACTCCCCGCTAACATCTCTACGGTTATGTTATACGCACCGAGGAGGTATAGATGATTAGAACTGATCCGCTGTCAATGGGATGCTCCTTTACAGTATTGGTCCATTGCCCAGCGACTGTCTAATGTGCCGGATGCCCTGTTCCAGTTCACATTTAATTACGAAGCGGAAAAATACCGAAAGACAGAATGTTGATAAGGGCTACCATAGTGTGAAAGCTCTACGGTAGTCGCTGCGGAAAAATGTGTATGAAGAATGGGCAAATTGCAGATAGTGGAGCGTCGGTGTTCACCATTTCAAAGGGACTCCGAAAACCAACAGATATATCGGCGAGAAGCAAGTTCTTTCGGAGTCGGAATTGTCCAACGCCTTGAAAGTAAATATTAATTACGCACTCTTGCGTGAAGTACCAGGAGCCAGCGGACAGCAGAGATAAGTTGGATCCCTCTGTCGCAAATGCGGCAGAGAGTCTGAAACACCAGCCCATGTGCTGGAAAAATGCCCCAGCAACTCTCTCCTTATAATACGCCGGCACCATAGGGTTAAGTATGAATTAATAAGGCTCCTTAGAGAAAAGAACTTCATCTGCTTCGACGAGGTCTATTGTGTTGACACGGACGGATCCGCGAGGTATGCTGATATTGTCGCATTTCCAAGGACCGGAAGGATATTATATCAAATGTACAATTTGAGGGAAACGATCCCGATCAGGCAGGTGGAATGAACCGAGCAGAACAAGGAAGACCTAGGTGCTAATGCCAGAGAATGCCTCAGCTACACTTGCTTCCATATCTTCGCGGAAGGTAGAGCGTAATCCTAACAGTCCTATTGGCAATTTTTTTGTCCATTCATCAGTATTCATGTGAGCCATTAGTGCGGTCTTTAGACATCTGTGCCATCGTTCGATGCATCCGTCAGCCTTAGGATGATAAGCCGTGGTCCTCTTTTTCTAGTTGCCGAGGAGTACTGTTAGCCGTCGAAAGATAACGGCCCCAAACTTTCGTTCTTGATCAGCTGTTATGCGTATTGGAGTACAAAAACGACAAATGCAATCAAGACGCTAAATTTCAGGAAAATTTGTAACCTTTTAAACTTCTTTTTCTTCTTTATTAATTAAATTAACAACGTTTCAGACAGAAATAGTCCATTTTCAAGTCTGCATATTGTCTTCATTACGTTTTTTTATTATCTCCTCCAAACCTGGATTATTTTCATTGCTATTTCTAATTATACATCAATTTTATGTGTCCATTGCGCCCGTTCACATTGCTTCCCCTTGTAATGAAGACAGTATGCAAACTTGAAAATGGACTAGTTCTGTCCGAAACGTCGTTAATTTAACCAATAAAGAAGAAAAAGAAGTTTGAAAGGCTACAAATTTTCCTGAGATTTAGCGTCTTGATAAGTTTAAAAAAACCTTTCGTCACAGAAAGCTGAGCTGTATATCGACATATCCAATGTTTATAAAATCTCTCAACAACGAGTTCGACTTTCTTCCATTGGGATTGCTTCCGACCAGCGTGCAGGTCATCATTGTGAGGCAATATTGTTTGTTTTTAATTTTGGGAGTGGTCCCACCATATCAATATGGACATGCTGAAAGCGTTCCACTGTTTGAAAGTTTCCAATTGGTGATGGGGTGTGTTTGACCACACTTGAACGTTGGTATGGTATGCACGTTTTTGTCGTCTGACCTATGTCAAGTTTCACAGAAGGCCAGAAATAACGTTCTGCTATAAGTTTTCTTGAGCTCCGTACTCCGGGATGACTTAGTCCAAGTAGTCGCTAAAAAATTGCTTATATAAACAGTGGAGGAACATAAGGACGTGCCCTATTGGTGGAAGTTTCGCAGAGTACAGGAGTTTTGACTTCCGGAAGAGTTAGTAGAGTTAAATTTAGTTTCTCGTTCTTAAAGATTTCTTGAAAGATAGGATCAGCGTTCTGAGCGGTCGCAAGCGCTTCAACATTGTCAGGGTTTTGAATCTCTTCAAGGCTAGAGAGTGTGTCGGTGACGTGACGATGTTCTCTTTGCCAGTTTGATATACTATGTACGTAGAAAATTGACTGATGAAGTTCAGTTGTCTGATTCGGCGTGGTGATGCTGTTTCTGGTTTTTGCTGAAAGTCATATGTTAATGGTCTGTGATCGATAATGATCGTAAAGTTCAGTCCTTTAATGACTGGTCTGAAGAGCGAATTATTACCTCATAAATTACCAGGAGTTCTCGATCATATGTGAAATAATTCTTTTGTGTGGCTGATAGTACTCTAGAACAGAATCAAATTCATTATTTTTATTTAATATTAACATATCGTTTCTAAAAGTTTATATTATTTTTTTGTTGTATAGAATTTCTTGTTCAACATTATGTTCTAAATCATAAGAATTTTTCTCAAATTATGAAATAATTTGATCATAGTGTTCCTTGTCAGAGGTATCGAGGTTGCCAATTACCCATTTGATAGCTTATCCAATACCGTTAATAAGGACTCGTTTATGTCTGTTAGTTTGAGGTGTACTAATAAGGGATTCAATAAGGATTTTACGAACCGTAATTGCCTATGGACGGTGTCAAAAGTTGTACTAGTTTTATAGGAATTTAAATTTTGTTCTACTATTAGTAATTCATCTTTCAAATGAGTAACATCTATGTGGTGCATTAAAGTATGATATTTATCTATTGTGAATGCTGGTGGCATTTTTATGGCTGTTAAACCTGGTGCATTAGTCAAATCTGTAATTTCATGAGCTGATATTTTATGGGATATCCTTAGGAGAAGTATCAATTTCGTTATTTTTATTATCTGAAACAAACGATGTTTGAGGTTTTGTTATATTCTTATAATTTTTACGTTTTCTTTGAATATTATTAGCATGTACCAGAATTTCATTATTTTTGTCTTTTAACTTATAAACTCGCTTGAAGGGGTATTCGTTCTTATTCCTAGTTCCTAACCCTTGCATATGCGTTGTCTGCATAATGAGTAGTTCAGTACTCGTTGCTTTTGGTTTATTATTTTCAATAATAGACCTTTGTAATCGACCAAGAAAAAAAAAATATTGTAAACCCCCCTCAAAATTTGAGGTTTTACGTTTCAAGATACTTAGAATCCAAATATCGAATAAAAAAATCCGTCCGTCCTCCGTACGCCGTCCGCGGCTTTCCTCCGAGACTACTGGACCGATTTTCTTGATATTTTGTTTGGTTTTGGTATGATCAATCGAAAGCTGATGAAATTACTTACTAAAGGAAAAAAAAAATCATTTCAATCGGACCAGTATTAGCTGAGATATAGCGTAGTGTACTTCGTAAACTAATTCTCCGGCGCTGCAGGTCATCGTGGCCTTAGGCCTCCTAACTTATCAATTGGTCTTCTGACTTCCTCGCATCTCTCTACTTCATCCTTCCTTGGATTATTTCTGCACTTCCTTTAGCTTCTTGGTCTTTCATTTTTCTTTTCCCATTGAAGTGCACATCCAATAATTTCCCCTGTACCATTTTACCCTCTGATTACATGTCATAACCATCTCAGCCTACTTCCATTGATACAGTTTCTTCTTAACACTCCTAGTTCGGCACTCTCACGTTGATCATCTTGAGACAAGCTTCAAATTTCTGCTCCTTTGGTACATACTTATTAATTTAGAGATTAATTAAAATAGAAGATATCTTTTATAAAGTATTCTGTATATGTTCCTTTCCCGAAATACTCCAAATACTCATTTGAAAGATAATCTAATTATCTAAACTGTAAACTAAAGCAATACGGAATGTCCTGTGAATAGACAGACCAGATATTTTTGAAATATTACTATTTGGAAAGAAAAAACCAATGTGTTATAATTTGTATTGGTTTTAAAAATGCGAAAACCTCTTAATAAAGTAGCTCTTAATAGGGTATTTGTTGCAACTTTTCGCAAGATCATAAGTGATTCAACTATGGCAACGCATTTTCTGCCTAAGTGTTTTTTATTGCCAACTGATAATTTTTTTTAATAACGTATCGCATGGTCAAGTGAGTTAATCCCAAATTTCTGCCGATATATCGGTAACTCAAACCTTGTCGAAAAAGTTGAACCATTTATCTTTGCCGGTAGAATTTAACTCTTTGTATTTACGATTCATTTTGGGGGATTGTCTTTCAATTCTGATCATTTTTCCCGTTTTAGGTTTATATTTGAATAAGATTAATTAGATGAAAACCATGAGCAGATAACTAACTAGTTAATATCACGACTGTTACAGCATGAATAATATTTTTGCTCGACCAACATCACATCCACTAATTAATTGATTTTCAATAAATTATTGAACATATTTTTGTCCGAAAAACTTTGTGTATGCATAATTATTTTGCCAACTATAGACTGAGTGTAGCACTGTACAACACAAAAGGAAGTGAATGGATTGGTAAGGCTTTCCACTAATCTAAAAAGAGGAAAACAAACTTCAATTTTCAGTTTTAGTTCCAGAATTTTCTAGAAGATTGAATTATATTTAATGTGTTATGAAGAGTAACGTATTACTTCGTGAATCTGTCCTATGTAATTTTGGTTCAATGTTGATATTTTCAAGCAATATACAAATATTTATTTTAATTGCGGCTAAATGTGCAATTTAATGCAGTCAAAACATACAACGTGCAATTTACCCAAATTTGTTTTAAATGTGCAATTTCATGCAAAATAAAACCTGCATATGTTAATCCGGATGCCTTAATTCGAGTAAATAACTTGTCCCCGATCAAGCAACCGAAAAAAAAGTTGCACGAGAATCCGGGCTCTAATTATTATTATGTTGATGTAACTTCAGAAATCTGAGAGACAGAAAAAAAATAAGAAGATGAAAATTAGTTATGTAAATATTTATTAACAAATACTGATCATTATTTTTATTAAAGCTTTCATTATTACTAAATTATGATTATATCTGGTGCCTAAGGTAATTATAAAGTAATACTACAATTTCTTATTGTATCGAATTCATAAATACAAGAAAATCTCAATTATTACTAGACTTAATTTTGCGTATTTTTTCAAATTTAAAAATGTTGTTAGGTCCAGAAAAAAAGAAAATAACACATGGATTCATAGTTATCTCAAGTAATATACCCTAAAAAATATTAAAAGAATAATGAGAAAATAGAATACGTCATACATCGGGGAAAAAATCCCAACGGCAACGGCTAGTGTGCACTGAAGCATTGACAACTTTGTGAAGAGCGGGCGCTCCTCCGTGAGATTAGATTAGGGTTGGAATATCGAAAGAAAAATATCGAATTCGATATTTCGATATATCGCTAAGCCAAATATCGATATCCACCGATAATCGGTAGAAAAATATCGATATATCGAAAGGAAATGGATGAAAAAGCAAAGAAACGTTGCACTAAATGAGTATAACGTTAAAATGTGATGAAGGTTATGAAATAATATAATTATTATTTATAGAACAATATTTTTATTATCCATGAATCATTATAAAAAAAGATAGAAAAGAATAATACTTTGGTAAAAAAAAATAAGTATTATAATACATTTTTATCTTGAAGGCTTTTTACCATATTTCATATATTATATTATTCAACAAATTTAAAAAAAAAAAAACTCGTTTTATTTTTCTAAAAAAAAATTGTATTTCATAAAGTTTCCATGCATACATTGAGCATTCTCAAAACATTTATATAAAAACATGTAACTCATCTGATATATATTTTAGTACAATCACCATTTATATTATTACCTCTTTGTCTTTACATAGAATTAATTAACAGTATATGTGTTTCAATCTTATCTAATAATTATTGTTTGGCAACTAAATATTACTTATTCTCAAATTTACGCCATTACATTTATAAATTAACATGTGCTATATTTTAACCAATGATTATCTGCAACAATTTATTTACATTTATAGTATTGTCTATTTTATTTCAATTTGGTGAGTGATTGATCCATATTATTTTTTGTTTTGGTAATCATAAACTCTTGAGTTTATTTGAAGGGTAAGGAGAAAACACCTGGATTCTATTTCATAATAAAGTACGAAAGTACAATTGCGAGTAGACCTATGTTTTACTATGCATATGACACACTGTGAAACGTTGAAACACAATCAAATTTAAAACTAGTTGTTAGGATCTACCTAATATACCTCGATTCCTATTCTTGAATATTCTTCAACATCCCGTGCAGTCACCATATCTGGAGCACTTGTGGGTAATGTAACGCTGATATGAGACCGAAGTTCTAGGGAACGTTGGACCATTTGCTGTTCCATCTGGTAGGAACATCTGAAATTAGCTTGCATTTAGTGCCACCTTCAGTGCCTTTTAACTTTTTTTAACTGGTCACAGCCAACAATTGCAAACAAGTTGTAATGCTAAGAAGCTTTCTAAATAATTCTTCCAACTAGTCTTTTCGCAAACTAGATTTAGCAAATAAGCAAAACAGTGTACATGTTTGGCCTGTGAGAGAACGTATTCACTGCCTTCACAATGTTTGCCTCATTGCCAGTGACAATTGTTACTTTTTCATTTGAGATGTTAAAACGTCGGCACACATCTTCCAAAATATGAGATATGTATTGGGATGTATGGCTGTCTGTGAGTTCTCGAAGTTTCAGGAACAGTGAGGACATTTCATCATTTGTTTCTAAAATAAAATAAACAGTGACACCAATTAAACTTTTCATCTGGTGGGACTCCGTTCATATGTCACAAGTCAATGTCACTGAATTTACTTCATTCAAATGTTTTTGAATAAGAGAGCGCAGTTCTGAGTATTTTTCATTCAATATTTTTTTTAATGTATTTCTAGAAGGTACCTTATATAAAGGGGCTAGAATTTTAACCAAGCTGAGAAAACTGTATAGTACTCCCTTTTCAACTGTATAGAATGGCAGAGTATCCTTACAGATAAAATATAAAATAGCATCATTAATTTTTCTTCATGGTTCGTCTCCCTCTTCAAATGATGCGATATTTTGGAAACTCTTATGTCAGAAGCTTTTGACGGAGGAATTATTTTATTTGCTTCATTTAGAAGTAAATGGTGTTGCAGAAAAACCTGACGCTGATGGAGACGAAAAAACGCGCGAATGGAAAGATTTGAGGTGTGACTGCAGGTTTGTTGTGTTTTCCGATGTCCGAAATATTTTGTGACAATATTTGCACTCCGCACTTTTGCTGTCTCTCCATTTAAAATGTTTCCACACTTCACTTTTTGGTAGCGACATTTTAGTTTCTATTTTCACTTTAATCACCACACTAACAACAACAATGAACAACAGGTTAGTGACCGTTAGTGACGCCTATGAGTTAAAACAGTAAGGAAGTTACAACAGCACAAAGACAGCGTCCTAGATTGATTAAATAATTAAGCTACAATGTTAAGTACAGCTCACGGATAACATTAAAAATATGATAAAGAATTAAAGAAATTTCTAATTAAAATAAAATAATAAAGTTTATAATATCAATATCACCGATATATCGGTGTAAAATATCGATATAATCGATATATCGGGTGTTAGAATAACGATATAATTTATCGGTTTTTCAAATCCGATATATCGATATATTGATATATTGCATTTCGATATTCCAACCCTAGATTAGATTAGCTACCGCACCTGTAACCTCAACTAGCGAGTCTGTACCGGCCCTTATATCACCACTTTAGGTACCATTTCATCTTTAGGCCAATATAACTTATTTCCTTAATGTGAAAATCATATATAAGCAATTTTAATTCATTTTTTACGCTTGCAATGTCCTAATAGTTATATTCATGTAGTTTGATTCTCACCATATTTTATGATTAATTCTTGTATTGAATTTTTAAGTTATTACCTCAGTGTGGTTTCTGAAGGAGGACTTTACCACTACTGGGAGCAATTTAAGCAAAAATGTCGGACTTTTCTTTGTTGAAATTCCGATCTCGTCCTCTTCATTTTCGTCATAAAAGATCAAATAAATTTCTTTTGTTACACATTCAATTTTATAATTAGAATTTAAGGAAGAGAAGATAGATAACACCATACACATGCTTCCATTTTGAATAACTGAACTTTATTTTTACTATCGATTGTACAAGGGATCGATGCAAACAGATAATCACTACATTCATACTTGCATGTTGATAATAACATAACAATGAACAATAATAATGGCGTAATAATGTGTATCAATTCCTTTATTTTTTTTGTTGAGAATCAATGGATTCGGTGAGACCGGCCCACCAAACGACGAGACATTCGGTTTCGGTGATGGTTGTCTTTAGAGATGAGGTCTGAACATATGTCTTTATCTTTCAGCCAGCCGGGCTATATCTCTCTGCTGGCTGTTTTCCACGTAGGCTTAATCGGTCTGCCAAACGATGAGACATTCGGTTTCGGTGATGGTTCAGTCTTTAGAGAAGAGGTCTGAACATACCTCCTTATCCTTCCGCCAGCAGTTATGTCTTTCTGCTGGCTGATTTCTGCATAGTAGATGTGACTGCGAAACTCTTCCATCTTTTTTTTCTACGGCTAGAGGTTCAGAGGATGTAGAGGATGGGTTTTCGATACCGATTGACCTTTAGTGTAATTTTGGAAGAGGTGAGGGCGATCTTGATCTTGTTGACGGTCCTATTGAAATACGTCGTGCTGAAGGCGGTGACATGAGCCGGTGCACTGGTTTCAGCCAAAGGTGATCTCTCCGATATAGAATGGAGTTGACTGAAACGTTGTCGGAAGATCCTTTTTGGTAAACGATGTGTCCAAGTTGCCACCCCTTGCTAGCATTATGCGGTTTAATATACACGTCCTGACCAATTCGAAGTTCTGAAAGTTCTTTGGCTCTTTGGTCATAGTGGAACTTCGACTTTTTCTTCTTCAGCTCGATCCTTTCCTGCACATCGTTTACGATCTCTAGGACGAGAAGTCGATGAGCAGCTGGTACTCTAATTCGTGTTCTTCTTCAGACACTGGACGGGGCTAGAGTCCATTTCCACTGACGGCGTGTTTCTCTATTCAAGAAGCGCAACATGGAAATCTATGTTGTCGCGCTTACATTTCTTGAGTAGGGTTTTGGCAATCTTGACGCTGGACTCGGCTTTACCGTCTCCTCGGCTGTTGTATGGCGCCGATGTTGAGTGGTTAAATTTCCATGATTTAGCGAAAGCAGCGAATTCTTTTCCGACGAGAGGTGTTGCATTTTAGGTCATCAAAACTAAGGGAATTCCATGACTAGCCAAGTTGAGCTTGCAAAAAGCAATGATGGTTTCTGTCTTGGTGTTAGGTATCCGCTCAACCTCAAAATAATCTGAATAGGAGTCAACCATCACAGCAAATTGTTGAGAGTCGAACTCGAATGTGTCCAGATTGACTCTTTCCCATGGTAAACGTGGAATCCTGTGCGACGTCATGGGTTGCTTTGGTTGTGCAGCGGCCAGTTCTTGACATGTTGGGCAGCGCTTGATGATATCCTTAATTTCGCTACTCATGAACGGCCAAAACAGCGTGTCGCGGGCTCTTCTGAGGGACGCATTCTGTCCCAAGTGACATAGATGAAGTTTTGCGATAAATTCGGCGCGCAGTGACTTTGGCACAACGACCTGGTTTCCTTTGTAGATGACGCCATCTTGAACCATGAGTTCGTGTTTATAATTCTTGAATTCGAAGAGACATGGAGGTAGCTTGTCCTTGTTTTCCGGCCATCCGGACTTAATTACTGACAAGAGAATGCACAAAGTGTTGTCGATGGAGGTTTCCTGTTGAATACGGTGAAGGCTTTCAGGCATCATGTTCAGATTATCTGCCATTCTGATGGACTCGAGTTCTGGATAGATAGGGTCACAGAGGTACACTTCTTCAAGCTGCTGTTCGTTGTCTTCCGGTAGCTGCATGCGAGACATTGCGTCGGCGATCAACATTTCTTTACCTTTCAGAAACTGAACCCTCAAATAGTATCGCTGTAGGCGTAGTAGCATCCGCAGAAGTCGAGTAGGTGCTTTGAGAATCGAACGTTTGAATGTTACTTCGAGCCGGAAAAATTACAGATCTTGTTGTAAGCTTAGCATGACAGTTTATCACGTGCCTGAACTCCTTCACAGTATTTGCACGGGGTTAGCCTCTTATCATTGTGAGAAGGCTTTTTTTCCCGATGAAAATCAATCTTATTCACATCTTCTGTTTCCTCGCCTCCTCTGATAAATTTCATTTGTTTATCCGCCAATTCGTTGGCTCTAAAAATGTCTATCGCAGTCTCGAGAGTGAGCTTAGCGTCACTTATTAGCTGCTTCTTTGTAGCTTCATCTCGTATGCCCAATACAAGTCGGTCTCGAATCATCTCTGGTTCAAAAGCCTTGCAGTTGCAATTGGTAGTTAGCTTGCGTAATCTGGCTATATAATCGTCTATGGATTCAGATATTTTTTGCACAGCTGACCCAAACACATAGCACTCATAGATTACATTGGTTTGTGGAATGAGAAATTTATCCAATTTTTTTATGACTTTATCGACAGTGTCTGCTTTTTTCTTTTCGTTGTCTGCTAGTTTCATGTTTTCCAACACTTGCCATGTATCTCGGCCCAAAAGTACCATGAAAGTAGCCAACTGAACATCCTCAGCCTTATCTTTAAGACCCGATGCTATATGATAATATTTTCATTCTGACTTGAAATAATTCCAGTTGTCAGTCGCATTTCCCTTTAAAGTCATCTTGTCGGGGAGAGGAATGTGAGGATTCGACATCCTGAATCTATTTTTGTTGCACTAAACTTAAATATTAGTTATAGCTGAATATTAGACTCACCTCTAATTTTTTTTAAATTCCTGTGCTCGGAAAACACTCAGTAAGACTTGAATTTTTTAAAAGGAGACACCTGACACCATGTTTTGTTAGACATTCTATTTTCTAATTAGAATTTAAGGAAGAGAAGATAGATAATACCATACACATTCTTCCATTTTGAATAAATGAACTTTATTTTTACTATCGATTGTACAAGGGATCGATGCAAACAGATAATCAATACATTCATACTAGCATGTTGATAATGACATAACAATGAACAATAATAATGAAGTAATAATATGTAACAAAATTGAACTGAAAACGAAAGTCAACAAGGTCTTCAAGGTACTTGGTAGTTTTGTTTTATAAAGTATTCTGCACATGTTCCTTTCCCGAAACACTCCAAATGCTCATTCGAAAGATAATCTAATTATCTGAACCAAAGCAATACGGAAAGACCTGTGAATAGACTGACCAGATATTATTGAAATATTTCTATTTGGAAATAAACCAATGTATAATAATTTGCAGCGTTTTTCGTTATTTATTCTAGATTTTATTTGTTCATGTTTCAATTTAAAATTTATATAATATTGTTCTACTAATTATTATTACTACTTAAAATATTTGGTCCGAAAAAGGATGAGTCAACTGGAGAGTTTAGGAGATTACACAACGCGGAATTGCGGAGCATGCACCCTGTTAATATAATCGAAGTGATATCATCGCGACGGTTGAAATGGGCTTGCAAAGTTGTTGGGCTCAGTAACGAACGAATTCCTAAAAAGTTAATAAACGCTGAGCTGACTGGTAAACGTCCGAGGGGTAGACCGAAACGCAGGTGGGAGGATAGTATTAAGAGTGATCTAATGAATTTGGGTTTGGAAGATAGTCAGTCGGTGGACCGAGATTTGTAGACAGCGATTAGTGGTATCGGCATCGAACCTCCGGGTTCGCTAAGCCTTTTTATTATTATTATTGTTCTACTAATGTTTCAGTGACAGGCGATTTATTTGTTTTATCTTTTTGTGTTCCGAAAGTAATTTAATTCGGAGTTAATTTTAATTTTTTGTTTAAACTATTGTTAAATGCAATGATTTGCAAGACATAATCTCTTTTTTTAGTTTTATAGTCGGTTCAGTTTCTTTTAAATCTTTGTGTGTTATATGTGTTATATTTAGAAGTCTTAAAGGGTTGGCTGGGGGTAACATAATAGGGTTCAATTCCTTGGGAGAAAAGTAAGTTTTCAACCAAGTTATTTTTATATTCCCTATCATTATCCGTCTTTATTCATTTTGATGAGGGATGTAATTCTAAATACTCTATAATTACTTCTGAGACCTGTATAGAATTGCAAGCATCAGTTACTTTAGCAAAAAAGGCGTGTAGACAAAGTGTCTACTATGGTAATTATAAATTTTTGCTTGTAGTGCAGTATGTCTAGCGTGAGTTTCTCAAAGGGTTTATCTGGAGTCGTTGTCTCACAGAATTTCCTTTTTATTGGCTTCCGGTCATATTTGGTTTTCCCGCATTCTTCTTATTTATTACAATAGTCAGTGATAGTATCTTTCTTTCGAGGCCAATAATAATCCCGTTTGATTTTTTTGTGTCTCCATACTGCCTCGATGACATGTTTTACCTAAGTGATCTGAATTTATAATGTTTTATTGTTCATTTGGGTTATGTTATTGATATCTAAACATTTCTTCCTGCATCGTTTTATTTTTACTGATGGATAGTTTTCCTCAATAGTTTGTGAAAATTTTAGAAAAATTCCCTCAAATTCACTGCGAACAGTTTTTGTATTAGGTTCACAAAATATACCGTAAGTCTTATTCGTTTTAATAATATTCTAATAATATAAAATAATATTAAAATAATATTTAATAATTTCTAATAAAGTTTCATTGAAATCGTTACTCTGAGATTAAGCAGTTTCGATATAGAACTTAGTTTTATTAAAAAGAATTTCTACACGAATTTATTTTTTACCTCTTTGAATAAAAATTTGGAATTTTTCAATATTAATGGGATTTTCCTGATCCACTTTCCAAATTTGCTGGTTGGATGAATCCTGAGAGTGTACCGTGGCAAGGCTGCTAGTTTCTAATTCGTTGCTTCTATTGCTCTGAGTTGAAATATCAATATTACCAATGGTATCGAATTTGTAAAGAAATTATTCTGATTCGTCTGCAAAGGCCAAGCTCATATTAGAAGTTTCTTCCAAAATTCTAAATAATTCTTTATAATCAACTTCTTCTATGGCATGTAATTCGTGTGGATTTCTAGACAATGCATCCGCAACATAGTTGGTTTTCCCTTCTATATGCTTGATTTCGAATTCTAAGTCCGAGAGTTGAAATATCCATTTCATGAACCGAGCATTGGTGTTCTCCATTGGGTATCCGCGATACTGGACCTTCATATAAGTCAATTTGAGGAGGATTCTGGGGTGGTCCTTGAGAGCTCGTTCCTGTTGTGTCTGTTTCAGCCGCTAATTGTTTAATTGAAAATGAAAAATATGTGACCTATTTCTAAGTTTCATTAACAATGGGTGGTCGGTAGGGATAAGAGCGATAACATTGCTAATGTTCACGAAAGCGGGCACATTGTTACATGCTGTCTACAAAGCGAACAAAGGGGATTAAGAAGTCAGTTGGCCATATATCGTCCTCGGGAACACATCTATTTTTAGAGTTGTGACTCGATACTATCGTGTTCCGAACATTTTTATGCAATGCTAACAATCATTAATCTCATTCATTAATTTTCCGAAAAGTCGAACGAACTTTCGGTTATCGGCAATTGGGAGGCCGTTTTTTCCCCCTTTTTCTTTTAATTATAACACGTCCGACTACCATCAAGAAAATCTCAGGTACAACGACCATCGACGCCCGAATGTTCAAGAAAATCATAAGTTGAACCACCGGCCGATCAACACAACATACAACCAACTTTATTTTTCAACACCTTACCGAATCACCCAGGTTATTTAGACATGCATTAATTGCGCAATTAATTTTTATTTTAGTTTGTTATCTTAGAGTATTATGTTATTTAATTATTTTATTTAGATTATAAATTTGGTTGGTAATTTGTCAAAAGAATAATATTTATTTTAATATTATAGTTATTTTTATATTAATAGTTACTTATAAGATTTATATTTTGATTTTAAATTAGATTTGCTTCCTTTTATTTCTCTTTAAATCAATATAGAAGAATTTTTTTATAATCAATATTTGAGTAAAGAAATTAAATTATTTTGATAAATTAAATTAAATGAATTTATTAATAAATAAGTTTCAAAGAAAAAAAAAACATTCGGTTTTTTTTTGTTATGAGTTTCCTTTTCACATTTATAATTTTAACTTTCAAAAAAAAAAAAAATAGAAAAAATGCATATGACAAAACAATCATATTGACTAATTATTGGTCAGGTCAGATTGTAGCCAGCGTTCCAGAGTTGGTGCTGCAGGGAAAGGCTGTTCAAGGGTGCAATTGTAATCCTTACGGCGCCCTAACAGTGTCCTTGGACTCTCCTATCATCTTGGAACTCGTCAAATCACGTCGAGGTCACCAATTGTCGAAGTAGTGTGATAGGATGTATCAGAAGGCCTTGAACAATACGTGTTCATTCAAGGGCGTGCAGAAGACTGCAAAGGTTTTTAGGAGAGATAGATACAGGAAGATCTATAGCGTCGAAGAGATGAACCTCCAAAGCACTAGAGATCAGCGGGCAAAGGACCAACGAGGGGAGGAGCTCTCCAGGACTTTGTATGGTTCTGAATATGTTGGCAACAGGGGTCGTTTAACGCAGTCATCTCTGACAAACATGTGCGTGTATTTCTGCAGTTCTTCGTTTTTCGAGCCGAATCACGTGATTGGGCAGGCCTAAGTCTGAAGAGGTGATCTTTTAGATCCTGGAGTGCTGCATGAGGATCATGAGTATTGGGGCTCTCTTCCTGAAACTCACTGGTTAATCGGATGGGACATCCGTAGAGTGCATCTGCAATACTTGAGGAGGTATCGTCTCGTAAGCTGACGCGTAAACCTAGTAATACAGTAAATAATATTTTTGTCCAATTGACGCTAATCATATCCGTGGTAATGGCGGTTTTAAGAGTTCAGTGCCATTGCTCAATGCAGCCATCAGATTGGGGGTGATATGCGGTTGTTCGATACCGATGTTTGCCAAGGAGTTGTTTGAGCTGTTGAAAGAGATGCGATACAAATTGACGACCTTGGTCGGCAGTGATCCTGGGCAGCATACTGAATCGGCACATTCAATAACTGTATAATGCGTTCGAGACGGTTTCCGCTGTAATATCTTGCAGTATCTATGTAATATCTTCAGCCCATCGCGTTTGACGATCGATCATGGTGAGGCAATAATTGAATCCATTGGATGGTGGAAGAGGACCCTTTAGATCAAGATGAATATGCTAAAATCGAAGAGCTGGCTGAAATATCCCTGGAGGTGCTATTGTGTTCGGGGGATTTTCGATTTTTGGCAGGCTATGCAAGACATTGCCCATTCAGCAACATCTTTGTGCATATTCGACTAGAAAAATCTCTGAGCCACCAATTTCTGTGTAATTCTAATACTGGGTGTGGTTGTACCTAATGGCTTAGGTTGCGGTTTTTCAGAAATTAGTTAGTTCTGAAGTTTGGGGGTAGATAAGGTCTTTACTTGCTCGTTGAAATTTTACATAGGAGAGACTTATCGCTGCCTGGTATTTCCACAGGTATGAATGAGAGGTTTTCCTGGTTGTTGATCTCTTGTACTGTTGGATCATCCTGCTGAGCGATGGACAGCGTCACAAAGTCGTCCGGCGTATGAATTTCTTCGATCCTGGAGAGTGAATCTGCGACGTCAATATCTTTCTCGCGCTTTACATTACAGTCTAAGGCTTCTGGTTCAAAAATTAGTCAGCGGGCGATGACCATTATGATTCGTAATAATCGTGATATTTTTTCCTTCGTCCAAGTGTCTAAATGGCTTCGCAAATCGCCAACAACTCTCTGTCATAGACGAAATATTTCTTTTGAGACTTGCTCAGAGCCTTGGGAAAAAAACTTAGTGGATACCACGTATTATTTTTCTTTTGTTTTAAGACAGCGCCTATAGCGATATATGGCGCATCACTGGCGATAGAAATTCCCATAAATCGGTGGCATTGACGTAAATTCTTTGGTGGTGGATACTATGAAATGGTTTTGACCTAGCTGTCAAGGAGTATTATTCCGGTAGTGGTAAGAAGGTATCCAGGAAAATATAATTCAGTTACTCCAAAGATGCATTTAGCTGGGTTGACTGATATGCCATGATGGTCTAGACGACAGAAAACTTCTCGCAGATGGGCTTCATGCTGTTCGTCGTTCTCCGATGCTATTAGAAAGTCATCCAAGAATTTGTGGGATGTCGAGATCGCGAAATTCGTCAACGACAATAACTAAACAAGTTCACTAGACGATGCTTCAGAGAGGAACGTTCAAAGACAAACAAGCTTAGAAATGTGTGGATTGTGAACGAGTTTGTTGTATAGTACTTGAGAAATAAACGGACAAATCATTAGAATCGATAATTTAAGCTTTGTGGTTTTCCGTAGGAGTCTAACAAACCACGCTTCAGAGGGAATGAGTAAAGAAGAAAACCAATCCAATCCAATGGTTTCTGAATTTTTTCGCTAGTTGGATTTAAAATGAATAAAGAAGTGTAGTTTACGAGGTCAGATTCGATGAATTCTGAATGAGCCTTCTATCTAAATGATCCTCAAGAGAAAGAAGGAACTTCAATGAGGCGAGACTTCGGATATTTGTTTTTCTTAGTTCGGGTCAAAAAAAAAAAAAATCACGAGATACGATAGGTACGCTAGGGAAGATTGAAAAAATTGGTAGGATATACTACATTAAATTTGAGAAAAATACTACAAATTTTCAAACTAGTCTCCTAGGAGAGAGAAAAACAGATAAGAGGTTAGATCGGATAGTTTCTGAACGAGTACTTCAGGTGAAAAGGTAGTTCCATATAGGTTAGAATTTTTGGCGGGAAACCATGGGGTAGCAGTATTTTTCTCAAATTTGATACAGTTTGTTCTACCAATTTTTCCAATTCTCCCTAGCGCACTATCTCGTGATCAATTTCTTTTTTTAACCCGAACAAAGTAAAAAAGCCCTGCTCAGCTTTAATTAGGCGGACCTCTTATTCGTCCATCATAGATTTGAGAGCTTTATTTTCTAGTATTTTCTCTTCTAGGTGTTTCGATTGAACATTTAGGTGTTTTTCAATCTTTGTCAGTCTTTCACTCACTTCGAAACTGAGCTCCCCGTATTTATCTAGCGCTGATTTAATATTTCTTTTATCCTCATTGACATGATTGCCAGGATGATTTAAATACTGGTGCCAGTTCTGACGGTGTCGGTTCAGTGATTTGATTTTGATTTGGTTTTTCACTGCCTGGTGTAATATTTTTCGCCTGATCGAGTTTCTAACTTACCCATGCTTTTTTTTGTGATTTTTGGGCCTCAATTTCCTTATCATTAAAATAACAGAACCTGCCGTGATATATTACTACGTATTTTGAGCAACAGACAGATGAAATGCATTTATGTATCATAGAAAAAATCTTTACAAAATTATCAAATTTTTATAATTTGAAGAAGTTAAAACAAATTACGATTATTTTGTAATAAGTAAATAAATATATTATTTTTCATTTTTGCTTTTTTTATTTCTACTTCATCTAGAAAGTCCATCATTTTACCTTTGATTTGTGGCAGGCAGAAGTTTTTGCTTATTTTCTTCATCAAGATATGTACAATTTATAAAATGATCTTTAAAGCGAAAGGCGGGACATGACCCAGAAGGTGTTCTTTAATGCGGGTATTGAGTTTTTCCTCGTATGTCCGATATAGACAGCAGAGCAAGAAGACTCAATTGAATAAGCCTGATTTCGAGGACTAAGGACCCAGTCGATCCTATGTGTATGGGACCCAGTCCTATTGGGCAGACGGGGAGAAAACTCAAAACCCGCTTTAAAGAACAGCTTCCGGTCAAGTCCCGCCAATCACTTTAAAAATCATTTTATAAATTGTACACATCTTTATAAAGAAAATAAGGTAAAATTTCTACATGCCACAACCAAAGGTAAAAAGATGAACTTTCTAGAAAAACTAGAAATAAAAAAAGAAAAAATGAAAAATAACGGATTATGCTTGCATGTCCATAATACAGAATTCTAGGAATATGCACTTATTAAAATAGTAGGAACAAATGAGGGGACTGAATGTCCTAGAATAAAAATTAATTTTTCATTTCATTTCATTCAATGAAACTATGACGTAGAGGGTGGAAGAGTCCATCTGTCCCCTATTTCATAATAAAGTACAAGGACAAATGGAAACGTTCGTCTTTAGAGGTTACAGGTTACTTTTACTTATAGATAGCCAGCCATTAGATAATAATTTTATTCGATTTTTTTTTTTTTTTAATATAACTATTTTAAATGTAATCGTGTTTTAAAATTTCAGCGATGGCCCCCTCAATAATAAAAGAGGGAGACGAGAATATCATTTCCCCATCCCAATAATTTGATGCACAAACATTTTAAAAAAAGCAAAATAAAAATCAATAACAAATAATCTACATGAACGAATAAAATGTGTAATCTAAAATAAACTAAGAAAATGCGAAAATTGAGTAGCTAAGTCCTAGAATTAAATAATAATTAAATTTGAAGTAGAATCGAATTCTGTAAGTCTAGCTCAGCCTGTTGTTCGTTCCTTCGTTTAAGCAGTAAACAATTCCAGCTGTATAGGACGTCGGGCTGATCTAGACTTATATAATTCGATTCGACTTTTCCCATTTTCTTAATTGGTTGTACATAAAATTACTGGGTGGGGAAAAGGGGTGAAACGATACTCTAGCCCTCCTCCCCTGTTTTTAAGATGGTAAGAGTAACTTTTCGCTCCCCTCCCCCTCCCCAATCAAAATGGGAAGTCTGCACCTATGCCCCCTCCTAAGTTCGGCGTAGTTTCATGTGTGCTTGAAACAAATCGTCTTTATAAAGTGCACTGTTGGACGACAAAAACGTTTGATTTTTTTCTGCCGGTGCGACGCTCCCTTCTAATTTAAAGCTTTTTGGCAACTAGCTCATGTGCAGTTTCTTGGCTGTCCAAGTTGAATGCTGAAGATGGTCATTATGTGGCTGTATGATTAAAAATTTTCTTCAAATAAGACACGAAATTTCGCCTCGGCTCTTGGACTAGACGGATTCTGTGTCTTGTTGTTGGGCCAAGTTTGCTACTAAAGTAGTGGCATATATATATCTACTGCTTCGGTTATAGCTCCTTGAGATTTCTACCCACGAGGAAGTATCGATACTGAGTTACACAAACGTGCTTATTCTTCAACAAAGGTCTTATGAAAACTTTTGTATTAATTGCGTGATTTAGGATTACGAAAATGTTTCAACCGATTTTTGTGTTAAGTATGTGTTTGTTCTTTATTATTTTATTAATATTTTAGGAGTTTCTGTTGTAATATTTAATCTATATTCATGATTTTACAGGCCAAAACTCGAAAAGAGAATCGGGCAATAAAGTTCGATCCGAGAATATTGCCGCAGCAAAGGTATTTTGTTTTGATTAATGTTTTCCATGATTACTGTATTGGTTGGGTTATGCAGTTTTGTATTAGATGAAAATATTTTGGTTGTGTGTTTTTGTTTTTTTAGCAGGCCCTTCACATCTCGATCATGTAATTGATTAGTTGTGGTTTTTAATCGGCTTATGGGAAAAATTTTCATTTAATATGAATCAGCTAAGTTTATTATGGTTTCCATGTATATTAAATACCAGGTGTTTAAGTAAATAAATCTTCTTATCATTGGATATTTGTTCATTTTTATTTTGGTTTATTTAATCAAATTTTTTTTTTCAGTTGGGTAAGTTCAATAACTTTTACCACTTTGTTTTATTTGTTTTAATAGGAATAATATTATTTACAATAGCATGGCACATTATGGTGTTAATGTTTTGTATAGCACATGCTCTTTAATTGATATCTTACCAATTATTGCTAATTCGTTTGACAGTGTATAGTAAAATAGTGTTCAGATTATGTAATATTGTAAATGAAATTTTCAAACAAGATCCAGCTATGAGTGGCAATCCAAAGTAATAGCATGAGTCTAAGTTATGCTGCAAATTTATGTTGGAATGGAATAAGGGTACAACTTTACAATGGGGATGCCTTATCACTGACTGGCCGAACTTATCTGAAGGTCGCCGCACTGCAACTCTTCAGCGCCATTTGTGGTAACCAACTGCTTTGAATTCAGTTCTAACATTTGTATTCATCAGAATTATCAAAATTATTACTGCTTTAATTGAATCGGTCATTTGGAAAAGGGCACATGTCCACAAAAGTAAATCGTGGACATGTGCCCTTTTCCAAATGACCGATTCAATTAGACGTTATGTAAAATTATTAGTGCTGCCAACTTTAGCTCACTACGTTCGCCCAAGAGATGATATAAAAACACTAACAGATCCTTTTCAGTTGGGGCCGGGGTCTTACCGTAATTTTAATTATTACTGCTTTAATTAGATCACAGTTGCCGACTTCCGCT
Organism: Rhaphigaster nebulosa; assembly: GCA_948150685.1. Lineage (NCBI taxonomy): Eukaryota > Metazoa > Arthropoda > Insecta > Hemiptera > Pentatomidae > Rhaphigaster > Rhaphigaster nebulosa. The sequence goes on along the minus strand of OX411307.1, from coordinate 180,322,689 downwards.
CGCTACATTCGCTCTAGAGATATACAAACCCCCAATAGTTCCTTTTCAGTTGAGGTCGGGTCCTTGCACTAATTTAAAGTATTACTACAACTTCCCCAGACCACCAGAAGTCTACAGCACTAATAATTTTAAATTCTATCTAATTATAGGAGTCATGATTCCAATGAATGCGAATTTTAGAATTGAATAGAAAGCAGTTAATTGTCACAAATGGCGCTAGAGTGGTAGGTTGGGCCCGAGCCAGTGATATGGTGTCCTGATTGCTTAGCAGTTGTACCGAAATAAGATCACAAAAAAGTTCTATTTATGCATCCAATGATTTATAATCAATAAATGTAATCATTTCATCAATAAATAAGAAAGAAAAAAGTCTGTTTAATAAGTGTTTGCTGAGCGCGATCTTACATTCTTGTGGCGAGTCGTAGGTTCTTGTCCTTGCCTTGTCTATAACCGTGAGGCTGCATTGGTTTTTTAAAATTAATTATACTGATTGGCCTAGTGATGGAGGTCCCTTGCCCAGGGACAACGGGTTCCCAGCTTGTCAGGATCCGGGGTCCATAGATAGATTGCCTTCACTACGTTTGAGGAGGTCTATCTGCCACTATGCAGTTTATCATTCTTTCTCCTTGTCTCCAGCTCTGTTGATGTCCAGTCATGGACCCATCTGACTCTTACCGTACTCGGCTCCATGCCAGTACTGGTGCTACTGCTGCCTCACACCAGGGATATTTATTGACCTTCCGGTCTAGATCCGCCGTGTTCCGTCAAAAGCTAGGCCACCTCAAGCAGGATGTGGTTCTTCACTGCACACGGATAATCTTGAGTGTATACTTTCTCATAACCTCCCCATTATGGTTCACAAGTCTCTCGCTAATTCCCTGGTACCAAAAGGAGGACCAATCTACAGGTTAACCCTGGAGAAGGTACTACCTCCCTAGGTCCCTTGACCCCAGGAATTATAGCTGGAAAACCAAAAAAAGTCCTAAAATGTTGAGGTTTTTGGGGCACCCCTCATTCAACAAACAGAAATTTGGTGCAAATTTATATGCAAGTGAAGAGATTAAAACCGTTTTCAGCTTCCCAACAATTATTTGGCCTACACTCGCTTTTTTGTCCCATGTTGCCTCCTAATAAGTGGGTTCTCTTGTTTCAGGAAATATGCATTGTATCAGTGCAAGTTTCGAATAATAGTTTTTCAACTTACCTATACTGTAAAGGAAGGTGCAGTTAAATTTTTAGCTAAAACAAACAAATATAGCCCTGCGGAGCGTCAAACCTGTGAAATTGTTGGTATTTCAAGAAAAAACCTGCTTTAATAAGGATAACTTTTTTCATGAAATCTGCATATTTTATCAAATATTGTTTCAAACAAGAATTATTTGATAAACAATAAGTAAAGCTGATTATATCGGCTAACAATAACGATATCACAATATTATCGACATATAAATATCAATATTTTAAAATATCGCTAAACTTTTTTTATATAAAATAATTAAAAATTCTACATGAATTGAAAGGAGATTAGGAGATAATCTGTTTCTAAAATTTGAATCTTGCTGTTAATGAACATAATTAAAATAATATCTTAATTATATTGACACAAAATACGAACCAGAAGGTGATAAGGAGATAACCTGTTTCTTAATATTTAAATACTGCTGTAAATTAACTTAATGAAAGGAATACCTTAATTATATTGACCCAGAAATATCAGTATTTCAAAATATCGTTAGTATTTCTTTAAATTAAAAAAAATAATCTAAAAGAATTGGAAGAATAGGAGATAACAAGTTTCTAAATATGTAAATTAACTTAATAAGAACATTATGCTAATTGTGTTGGTACAGAAATATTGTTAATTTTTTTAATAAACTTCTAAAGGAATAGGAAGGAGATTAGAATGGTAATCACTCTTAGAACTGGTAATCACTTTATTTATCACAATTTATTCAACACGATTTCAACTTCAAGCATTATGGAACGTCTACTCACACCAAAAATATTCGATGTAGGCCCCAACTCTATTTTTGCTAGTAAACATTGGGAACACTGGTTTAAGGATTTTTACAACTTTATTCCTGTTGTCAAAGCCGAAGATGATAAGTTGATGCTTTTATTCAATTACATGTCACTCGAAGTTTACCAACACATAAGCTATGCAAATACGTATAATGATGCCATATTAATTTTGATGGGGCTCTATGTAAAACCTATCAATGAAATATTTGCACACTTTAAATTGAACACCCGCTCACAGCAGCCAAATGAAACTGTAGATCAGTGCAGAGAAGCCCTTAGGCTTTTAGGTAAAGATTGTAATTTTAAAGCAGTCATAGCTGAAACCAATCCTGATGATTTAATGAGAGATTCATTTATATTGGTCTTCAATCAATATTCATTCACCAGCCTCTTCTCGAAAGTACTATACTAACATTGAAGGAAGCTCTCGAACAAGCTCAAGCTCTGGAAATAGCTCAAGTGCAAGCGACTTCTTATCAGATTCCCATAGGTTCCGTTAATGCAATACCTAATTGCAAACCTGCTGACAACAGAGAAGCTGATGGGACTGCTCGTAGTGATATGAAAGAACAAAAATTAATGTTAACAGCTACCTGTAGTGTAGCAAATGTTATTTTTTTGGTTATAATCAACACCCTTGTTGCAAGTACCCTGTGAGAAATGCTATCTGTAATTTTTGTTCAAAAAAAGGGTCATTATTCTAAATTTTTTAGGTCTACTCCCACTCAGGAACGAACTGCTGCTGCTATTGTGGCAAGTAACTTTTCTGGTCTAGTCTTGCAGTTTGACAAAGGCGACGGCTAAAGCTATTGTCTACGGTTCAGAGGTTTGTTTGTTAAATGATACAGGAAGCTCCTTCAGTTTTATAAGCGAAAAGTCCGCCTTCTCCCTTCACCTAAGGGTTATACCATTTCATGAGAAAATTTCAATGGCATCTATGTCTCTTAGTCCTAGAGCTTATGGCTAATGTGTAATTGACATTAATTAGCATGCTAGGTCATTATTACAAAGGTGTTCGACTATCTGTTCTTCCTGAGTTATGTGCAGATGTGGTCGTTGGTCATGATATACACAAAATAGGAGTGTGAATTTGTTCTTTGATAGCCCCAAAGCTACACTCACTGTATGTGGTCTTGCTGTAGCAAACGTTCCACCCGTATCACTGTTTGAGTATATTTCACCAGATTGTAAAGTTGTTTCAATAAAGTCATCCCAACAAACCACAACTGATTCTCAATTTATTGAAGCGGAGATTGAGTGCCTACTAACTGAAGGGATGATTGAACCGAATATATTACCTTGTAGAGCACAAATACTCATTACCCCAAGTAATAATCATAAACAATGCAAAGTAGTCAATTACTCTCGCTCTGTAAATCGTTATACCCTCCTGGATGCGTATACACTTCCTCGTATAGAGTCCTTAGTAAATAGGATCGCTCATTATGAGATATTTAGCACCCTAGATCTACGCAATGCCAGATACCATCAAATTCATATAAAAGATGAAGATCAACCCTACACTGCTTTTGAAGCATATGGGCAGTTCTTCCTATTTAAGAGAATTCCTTTAGCGGTAACAAATGGTATTGCCTTATTCCAGAGAGTAATTGATCATTTAATTCGCAATGTGGGCTTGAATGATACTTATGCATATATTGATGACGTGTGTAGATTAGATCAAAGAGAGCACGATTACAATCTGATAAATTTATGGATGCTGCACAAAAGTACAATTTGATGCTGAATAATGAGAAGAGCGCATTTTCTTTAAGATTCATCAAACTCCTTTCATATTCCATTAGTAATAGGACCATTAAACCTGATCCTGATAGGCTAAAACCTCTCCGAGATCTGAAACCTCCAGCAGGTACTTCATCATTGAGGAGAGCTGTTGGCATGTTCGCCCACTATGCAACCTACTTAAAAGAGTTTTCTAGAAAAATACTGCCTCTAACTCGCTGTATATTCCATTGTCCCGAGATGCACTTCGTGCATCTAGCAATCTTAAACTAGAAATTGAAAATGCCTTATTGACTCCAATAGAGAATAATGCCTCTTTCACTGTGGAAACTGACGCTTCTGATAATCCTATTGCTGCCACACTTAAGCGAGATGGTCGTCCTGTAGCATTCTTTCTAAAGCTTTATCAGGTCCCGAGCAAAAGTACTCATCAGGAGTAAAGGAAGCCTATGCGATAGTAGAAGTAATTCGCTAATGATGAAGCTACCTACTAGAAAGATATTTCGGTCTCATCACGGACCAACATTCGGTGGCTTTGATGTTCAGCACAATGGAAAAATAATAACAGAAAAATTTTAAGATGGTGCTCAGAGCTATCGAGCTTCCATAACGACATTTGTATAAGACTGCTATAGACTGTATAGCAGCTGCTGATGTACTATCTCGAATCTGTTCAGAAATGGATGATTCTGATAGCTGACTTAAAAAATTGCATGCTTCTCTCTGTCACCCAAGAATTACAAGGATGCATCATTGGTTACATTGTAAACATTTACCATTCCCCCCTTGAAATGATTTAAAGAGTCACCTCATCATGCAATGCATGTGCGGAGTTAAAGCCTCGATTTTTCAAACACCATGGAAAATTGATAGAAGCCACTTCACCATTTGAGCGGCTAAACATCGACTTCAAAGGACCTCTTCCATATTCGAACAGAAACAAATATCTTTTGGTGATCGTGGATGAGTATTCGCGATTTCCTTTTGCTTTCCCTTGCAGAGACATGTCTTCAACTTCTGTTATCGTTGAATTGACTCAACTATTCTTTTTGTTAGGCACTCCAGCATACATCCCCTCAGACAGAGGCACATCGTTAATGTCCAAAGAACTAAGATCATTCCTTGTATCTAATGGTGTTGCTTCGAGTAGATCAAAGAATGACCTCTATCATGTGTCAGCTCAAGGCTAAGAAGCCCTCCAGCATACCTAAACGACTCACCTCTATATCACCTCTTGAATGTTCTAAATTTATCTTAATTTAGTCCATACCATATGTTTTAAAAGTATTGTAATTCTGTAAACTCTGTTTCATTGTGTTGAATAAAACCTCTTAGTACAGGTAATAACTTTATTTATTACATCAATATAAAATATCGGTATTGTTTGATCCCGCATTTAAATTATTTAATAATTTATAAATTTGAGGGAGAAGGTACAGACATATTTGTTCTTTTGCAACACAAAAACTTTCAAACCATTTATTATTGTTAATAAATTGATTCTATTATTATTCTGATCTAATTTATGAAATTGAAAATAACATAGAAAAACATTATTATTTATGTATTTAATTTCTGAATTTTGAATGGAATTCTATTGATCTAATCTCAAAAAAAAAAATTAGTGAGGAAGCTATTTTTTTTTTCTTTTGCTTTAATACTTACATTACAAATTGTTTTTAATGAAAAGAAACTAATATCATTGCTCAAAGTAAAGGTTAAAATATGTACTGTTGGTAGAAAGCTAATTTTCTACTTTATATTTTCAATTATATTAATTTAATAATTTATTTTACTCAATTTTTCCTTCAATGCGCGATTATTTTGGTTTTAAATATTTTATATAATTTTAGTCAAAAGAAATTTTCCATTTTTTTGCTTTAAATTTCATGTTCACTGTAATTTAATTATAGTAAAGATGAAATGATTGAATTCTAACAAACAGAATATTTCTTGTAAATGATCCAATAAATTTTCTGATTAAATTGTTTAATTTTTTACCATATAGTTGTGAGAAGTTTGTTGAAAATCCTTTCAAGTTCTGATCCCCTCATGTTCTTACTTTTCTAGCATATTAATTTAATATTCATGGATTTATTTTTATTACAATATATATTCTAATTGAAAAGTTTTATCCTTAGGATATCATAGTAAATTGAAGTTTAATTTGAAAATTTAAGGTTAGGTTTTAAGTGTTATAAGTACTACAAAAACATTATTTGCGATCCAGAAATAGTAAATTTTAGAGTTATCCAATTTTTTAAATGAAATAATTAAATTGTATTGCGATTTCAAGGTTATATTAAATTATATATAATGCAAACACTATTCCTCTATGGAGTGAAGCAAATTAACAGAATTTTTTTATTCAAATGCGAAGCTTTTGGTCGATTTTTTTATGGATGATTTTATGGTTGTTGCATGTAAGTCCTTAACTATTTTGTTGTGTATAAAATATAAATTTTAATTACCCTCATAACATTTTGTTCATGTTAGCAATTATCATATTTTGTGTTTATCAATGGATCCTCCAGATTGTTTGGTTAGTTTTGGTTTATAATTAACTCTCTTGTTATTAGAGGTAATTGTGGTTTTGCAAGATTAGAATAGTTTTTTATTGCATGCATGATTAATGGCTTTAGTTTGAATAAAAATTAACTTATTTATTTTCTAGATGATAGCAGAAGTTATTAGAACTTGTCTTGGACCACAGGCTATGCTTAAAATGTTGATGGATCCGATGGGTGGTATAGTTATGACTAATGATGGAAATGCTATTTTGAGAGAAATAACTGTGCAACATCCTGCTGCAAAAATGATAATTGAAATTGCTAGGACACAAGATGAAGAGGTAAAAAATGTCAAATCAATTTATCATCTTCTTTATCAAGTTTTTCTATTTGTTCCTCAAATATTTTTTGTATTTTTATTTTAAATTGATTTAAGTCAGCTTTCTGATGTTCTAAATCCATTTTTAAATTTGTCTCTAATTGGTTTATTTCTTCTTTTTGACAATTTCTCTAATTTATTAATTCAAAATTTTGTTTAAGATCTCTATTTTCCTCAGACAATTTATCGATTTTATTAGTTAAGTCCATTGAATTATCTATTATCTATTTTTGTATTGATTAAATTAATTGCAGTCGAGTGCAGAATGATTGACATCTATTTTGTTTTTGTGTTGTCAAATATGCCGGGTAAAAATTGAGCTGCTGGGACACTTGGTTATTGGTTCATTGCAATCCTTCAGCTGGTGGTTGCTGCTGCAGTTAGGATAGATGGCCGCGCCTTGGCACTGCTCCTTGGAGTGATGGAACTTACACAGCACTTGGTGCACCCAGTGAATCCTGAAGTAATCTTCAGCGCAGTGTTTCTTATGTCCTAGACCTACTTTGTTGTAAATAAGCTTAGTTCTAGTCACGGCATCAGATTCTACGGCGTGATATATATCTATCATATGCGGTGCGGGGTAGCTCAGTGGGTAGGGCACTTTTTCTACTTATCTCTAGGTCCCGGGTTTGAGACCAGCTGTGGCTGATAATTATTTATTCTGTTTTCAGCCGTGGATCGGCCCTGTGGGATCGGGGACCCTCCTGGGGCTCACCCAGTCTCTATAATGTGGGTGTCCTTAATAGTGGGAAAAACCTGGCAGTTTTCGGGAGTGTGATCATGGCCGAATCACCTCCTTACACAACTGTTGACTTAGAAACAGTACGGTTTTCACCATGTACTGTACTGAACCAAGACCCTTCATGGGTAATAATGATTCAGGTTTATTTGTATATCTATTATATATATATATATATATATATATATATATATATATATATATATATATATATATATATATATATATATATTTTTTTTTTTCCTGTGTGAATTTATATGTGTGTGTGTGTGTGTGTGTGTGTGTGTGTGTGTGTGTGTGTGTGTGTGTGTGTGTGTATACGACGGACCAGTGTTGGGCAAAACATAATTTCAATTTCAATTACTTACTAATTAATGTAATTTGGAATTGCAGAAATAAAATTACAAGTACAAATAATTGTAATTGAAATTACTTAATGAACCTCTGTAACTGTAATTTTGGGTCTCAATTATAATTACTAGTTGAGCCAAAATAATTGCAATTTCAATTACCATTGTTTGTAATTATAATTTTATTTCTGCAATTCTTAGTAATTGTAATTGGTAACTAATTACTTAATGCCGAAATGGCACTAAAAAAAAGTCATTTCCACAAATGTGCTAAGAGATATGTTTCAAAATGGTGGGTTTTAATGAATCGAATGGAAAATTTACAAAAATGACAAAATTAAATATAGAGTAAATACTGTTATGACTTGACTTTTAGGTAATTGTAATTATAATTACTTAGCCTCAAGAGTAATTGTAATTGTAGCTACAATTACTTACCATCATGAAATAATTGTAACTATATTTGCAATTACTTACCATCAAGAAGTAATTGTAACTGTGCTTGCAATTACTTACCGTCAAGAAGTAATTGTAATTGAGAGCCTCAACTACAATTAAAGATATTGAAAGGAATTATTCCAAACACTTAACATAATTATAGTAATTGTTATTGAAGGTGTAATTAAATACTAATGTAATTAATCCAACTCTGCGACGGACATATACTAGGTTAGAAAACTCCTTGTTCATAAACCCAACCCTTAATTCCAACTCTCATAATTAATTCTATAAGAATGTTTTTGTTCCTACTATTTATGTCAATGTTTACTTTGACTAATCCTTTAATTCCTTGTGACTTGAGTTGGCTATTTGGGGTCATTTATATTTTTAAAATGCTCGTGCAATGTCTGAAGAAAAAATCATGATTCACGGTCTTTTAAGACATTATTGGAAAAACGGTTTAAGCGCGAAGGCAGCTGCCAAAGAAATTTGTGCCATAGAAGGAGAGTCAATTATCCAACAAAATACTGTTGCACTTTGGTTCAGGCGTTTCAACAATGGGAATATGAGACTTGCAGATAAACCCCGATCAGGTCGCCCATCGGTTGTTGATGATGACGTTCTTCTTGAATGCGTGAATCAGGACCCACATGCAACTACTTCTGATTTATCGGCCGTAGTAAAGGCTTCTAATGCCACAGTGGCTCTTCATCTTAAAAACCTGGGCATACGGATTTAAGACCAAGATCCGACCAACATGACTTGACAGAGGCCTAAGCCCATCAGCTAGTTGATACGTGCAAAATTTTGCTTTGAAATTCAAAAGATGACAGGTTCTGGAAAAATATTACCACAAGTGACAAAAAGTGGACGACAATACCCCTCCACATCGTTCTCGTTTGACCAAGGAAAAATTATCGGAACTGCTGGGAGTAGCCATTTTGCCTCATCCTGCATATAGCCTAGATATTGCACCATCAGATTATGGTTTGTTTAGATCAATGGCTCATTTTTTAAAAGGCCGGATCTTTGATAATTACGAGAACATAAAAATTGATTCGAAGAGTTCTTTGCCTCAAAACCAAAGGAGTAATATCAGCTTCAAATCCAATTACTGGCAGAAAGATATCAGCTTCAAATCCAATTACTGGCAGAAAGATGGGTGAAAGTAGTTGAAAACAATGGACTTTACTTTGAAGAGTAGTATTCAATAATGTGTAAATTATGTAATCTGAAATATAGCTATACTAATGCACATGGACTTTTGTAACAACCTAGTATATACAAAGGTTTTTTTTTATGTCTGTTATATCTAATTGTGTATATATATATATATATATGCAACATTAACGAAGCTGAGTAAAGTAGATCAAGTCTGTTATTGATTTGCTTTGCAACATTTTGAGATAGACGAGAGTTGTTTTTCAAAACCTAACTTGCCTAATATCTTCTCTTTAACTTTTCATTTATGTAGTATATCAACGATAAAATGCAGGAGAAAAAGTTAAAGCGAAAAGAAAATTTTATTTGCGCGCAACTCAAAAAGTGAGCATTATATAGTAAATTTTGTATGAAATCATATGAAAAGTAATTAAATTCCCTAAAAAAACAATTATTTAAATCGGGGCCTGTATTAGAAAAGATACAGTGTATGTCATAAGGACTACTAGACCTTGAAGGGAAAACCGAGCGCTTCCGGAAGGATACAAACCTCCTCCCACCAAGTCGTCAACCTTTTGTGACGAATGTATTGTAATAACATAAAATTAGAAATTAACTTAATTATTTCTACTTTTATATTATTTAATGGAAACAAAATGATTCCATGGAAACTAAACCGAAACTTTTAAAATATATTTTCAGCTTGACAAGCCAAAAATATTTAGTGTACAGAATTGTAATATTAAAAACTAATTTATTATACTATTGTGAGAAAAGACCTGAAAAAGTGCGTTCTGCTGAGTTTACATCAAGTAGTGTTTATGTAAACTCTTTAATATAATTTTAAAGGTTATTATTATAGGTTGGTAAGGGAAAGTTGTGTGATGCGCGACTGCACCAGATTTTTTCTCTTAAGTTGTATAATGGCATTTTAGGGACTCAGGGCTTTGTGTTTGGATTCTTCCAATTATGTTCTAACTATATATCGATACCATAATGTACATTAGTTCCAAGTCTGTTTTTCAAAGTTTTGTGAAACTTGCGGAGTTTTCGGATGCGTCGAAGGGAGAACCTATGAACCACACATGATCAGCAAGGTTAGGGACGAACCTTAAGACATTGCTAGGATGGTTACCACAAACCACAAAGGGACATAGCCTCCAGACTTTGTGGGGGGTAGAAATATAGGTGAGGAGTACAAACCCCCAGATCTTGCATATAGGAGAACATATGTTAGGGTAGGTAATGGGAAGAATAGTGAAATAAGAAACCCAATTTAAAACAAAATAATAGACAAAGGTGTACTGATCTACTAGTATGGTCAGCTCAGGAGAAACTGAGGGAGATATCTAAACTAGATATCTGACTCAGAGCTCCAAAGAGTAAAGGATGTCTGACTCAGAGCTCCGAAAAGTAAAGCCCTTCGGTAAAACATTGCTACTGAGAGGTGTCATATTACTTATAATTGTTTGCTTGGATCAAGACCTTTACATCTTTCCCATTATTGAATATATTAATATTCATATATTGAAGGAAATATTTACAAAGGAAAAGTTTACAATAATATAATAGTATAATTTGAAAAAGGAATATTTATATTATTTGTGATCCTGATGTAGTTCATCCAATGGCCGCTAGGCAGCAGGACTGTATATGATTGGTCAAAAACTTCATTCAAAGTCCGACAGATAGCACCAGCAGTTGTAGACATCCGCCACAATGACATGCAGAATTAATCCCAAATACTGAGTAGTTAGATACTAGTATCTTTTGACCATATCCTGCCTATATCCTTTGAGGAAATGATAAGTAGTAATATTAGCATTGCAAGAAGATTAAAGGTTTCAAGCAAGAATTAAATAGCTTCTGAGCTATGCAAGTGATGCAGCAATCCTTTGAAGTTGTCAAGAAGGAACAGAGAAATTTGCTGAGATTAGTAAAGCATAACATAAGTTAAGATGTTCCTCTTCCCCCCCTCCAAAAAAAAAAATCAACTCTAAGGCTCTTGTTACATGAATTGATGCTTTCTCTGTTTCAGAAAGTGTAATTCTTATTACTTTAACTCTCATTTAATTCTAAATGTGGAATATTTTTTTAACAAATGCTTTGTTTTAGGTTGGAGATGGCACTACATCAGTTGTGATTCTTTGTGGTCAAATTATGGCTGAAATTGAAAGACATATAGACGAAGTCCATCCAACTACAATCATTAAAGAATTTAAAAGAGCTTTGGATGATATTTTAAAAATACTTCCAGACATAAGGTATTCAAGGACGACTTTCGCTTTAAAAAAAAAAGTGATTCACAGATGATAGATAAATTTTCTTCTAGAACTTGGCTTAAACCTTGTTCCGGGAATTAAATCTAGTTCCTTAGCCATTGAGCTACCCCACTCCTTTTTTGGTTTTTAAAACTGTGTTATTTTCTTTGAAAAGTGATTATGGTATATTTTTATGATTAGCCATCTAATATAATCGGGAAGCCTCACTTAATTCTAAGTAATGCCTAGAACTTAAACAATCTTCTCATCTTTTATTTTAGAAATTGTAGTGTTAATATTTCTTGGGTATCAAAATTGATGATTTTTAACATGACAGAGGTACCCTACTTCTTTGTCCCTAAGGGACATGTATAATTGGATATATTAAGGGGATATATAAATGGATATAATGATGATAACAAAGTTTACAGTTATTCTCAATGTGATTTTTTGATTTTTTTCAATGTAGGTAATAAATAACAATAACTTTGCTCAAGCCAAAAAATAAATTTGTCATGTACACTTTTCAACGCTAAAACAAAAATGTATTTGAAACTATAAGTTTAGATAAAAACAATGAATTTATTAACTTTTATTTGAAAAACATAAAAACATATTGCAGTAATTTTAAAACAAAAATGATTACTAGAATTACATTTAAAGCTGATAATACTGCAAAGGATTAATTTTTCAAAGCATTTACTCAGTGTGCTCTACTGTACATTAGAAGTTAGTAATTAAAGTAGAAATAAAAATATTAGTATATGGCGCTGAAGATTCCAGATTGCGTAAAAGATCTAAGATTTTCTTGCCTCTTCTCATGATGAAAAAATAAGTCATAATAAAAAAAACTGATGTCATATTAGGAGTGTACTAGTGAGAAAAACGCTCAGTCTAATCCATTGCAAGACAAAAATAAAACTGAATTGTGTTTATGAGAGGAAGTTAACATTAAAGAAAAAGCGGCAATAAGAATATTAAAGGCTGAAGGGGAGATAGACAGAAGCATAAACAAATCAGATGAAATATGATAAAAATATAGAAGTTTATTTCCAGATATTTGTAAACTGCTCATGGCTACACTTCTCCCTGCTCTATCAACTCTGTTAAGATTCAAAAATCATTGAAAGATTCAATAAAGTTGAAAATGATTTAACTCACACCAATCTAGTAAATTACTCAATATTTCTATTGTGAAGTATAATTTGGGTCAAGAAGGCTGTAGAAGAAGAAAGGGGAAAATTAATTTGCTTTCCATGACTCTACCCAAGTTCTGTACAATAAATAATCTTATCTATTTTCTTCTTTGTCTTGGCTCTTGCTAGGACTAGGAATATAGTTGGAAATGATGCCAATTTTCTTATGAAGACTTCTTTCCCAGTGTGATATCGTCACATCCCCTTGGATCTTTATTTTTACTCCTATATTCTATTTTTATGCCAAGATCCAGCATAACTGTCTTGGTTGCAATATATAAACAATGAGGAATATCTTGAAGGCCATTAATTTAGAACATTATTCATCACGTTGTTTATCTTCAGTGTGGTCCTATTATATTGTACTCGTGGCAACGATGGTCACTCCTGAAGCAGTATCCCCTCTAGCAGAATATGTTCTGTTTTGAATGACTTAATCTGCTTTCAAGATCATCCATGTTTTGTTTTTCTGTGATTCTAGTGCAGATTGATGAACTAACTCTAGCCTTTTACTCCGAATTAATTATTGTATTCAGCATTCTATCAGATAGCTCGGCATCATTTTCAGTGACCATCAACTTGCGAGCTTCCTCTTTAAGTTGTGAAAATTTCTTGTCAGAATTACCCTAACCTGATCACTCACTCTCGGCGTGCTTATATCAATATCTGGAAAGGTGAGTCCTTGAGTACTCCTTGAGGCTTGAGTAGCCAGTATCTCTGTATACGGTTAAGATATCTTGTTTTCTCCTTTTCAAGATTTGTTTCATGTAGTATGCCCAAACGACAGCCTTATTCATATCTGGCGTCCATTTAATCCTCTTTGCACCTCTTGGTTTCTGTTGCCGACATTGCGTGGGTAAAGAATGTCTCTCCTCCAAGCTCAAACTCGAACTATTGGCCAGTAAATGCTGCAGCGTTGTAGGTCCTGACAACAGGGCAGTGCCACTCCTCCATCTGGGGAGGCTCCCCATGGATGACTAGCAACCCCTCACTGGTAAGGTGTATTACTATTATTATTAAAAAAGTACAGAAATGTAAGAAGAAAATGAACCCAGACCCTTGATAATCAAAGTTTTACTACAATGTTTACTTAAATTAATTTTTGAGTTACAGTTCACTAAATTTAAATTGATGTTAACTTAAAAGATACAGTATTAAAACATTTCAATAAACGTACAAAGGAATATATATGTTTTTAGTTATAAGCCTTATTTTATAGTTCTGGCAGGTGCTGGTTATGTATGTTCCCTTTAGAGGTCTCCCCCTCCCATTAAGTCTTGTCCTGATTTATCACTGATATTTGTATAAAGTTTTTATTGAAGCTTTAGAAGCATCGTGTAACACTCTATTTTTTTATTACTTTTTTTTTTTTTTTTAGCACTTCACTTGACCTAAAGGATAAAGCTAAGGTAATAGAAGTTGTTAAAGGGTGTTTAGGAACCAAATTTTTAGGTACTTGGTCTGAAATGGCTTGCCAAATGGCAATTGATGCCGTGGATACTGTAAGAGATCTGAAAGGTCCTGGAATTGACTTAAAGAACTTTGCTAAAATAGAAAAGGTAATTGATAAGGTCTTTTGAACTTTTGTTGCGGTGAAAACTTTAGGTTAACAGATAACACCTACTTAATTAATAGTAATATAGTAATTGTCTTTTGTAATATAGTAATATAGTAATTGTAGTAAATAGTAATTGTAATTGTAGTAATATAGTATATAATAATGTAGTAATTGTCTTTTGAACTTTTGTTTCTTTTTAAAATTAGTATATTTATAGGCATTGGATAAGAATGTATATGTATACACACACAGACATATACAGGGTGCCCAATATAAATTGGCCTAGAGATGCTTCTCACAGCCAAACCTATGATCTAATAAAAAAACACCAGAGGCAAACTTTGTAGCTTTAGTTTTTTCAGACGCTATTGGTTTTTAACTTTGATGCGACATGTGCGGTTGACATGCGGCGATAACTTTAGGTTAACAGATAACACCTACTTCTTAATACTCTTATTTATATTCATTAAAATTTATGAAAGACCCCAAAAAACGCATTTTAATCTCTTCAAAATTTAAGGATTTATGCCATTTTTAAATCTTGTATTTGCTATGTTTTCTCTAACTTGAGTTGAGCTTGATATCTATTTAGCTCTAATACATTAGTCTTTATATATAGGGATGCCATTGGGCAATCATTGAGGATGATTATCCCAAAATTAAGTAAGCTTATGAATACTTTTGAATTTCTTACCTTGTCCTCTAAATTGGATACCTTTCCAAAGGCTTGGTTTGTGGTTACCATTATTTAATAATTAACCAAGATAATGGTTCCTACTTTTAATTTTAATACTAATGTTAATTAAAGTTACTGCTATCTTAATGAAATATATTCAAATTAAATATGGGCATGGTTACTAAAAAATTACCTCCTTGCTAACATTTATCTTTATTCCTCAAAATTAAAACAACAAACTATAACAATACAAAAGTTAACCATGGAATGATTCAGCCTAGACTTAGCCATTAATTGTTTTAACATAAATCTCTTATCTGTACTAGTTGTTGTTGATGGTTCCTCAGCATCTCTCCCTCGGGTTCCCCTGCATCCTGCGTCCTGCCTCCTCCTCGGTCAGTTTAGAAGTATCTCTTTTTCACCTCTTTGCTTCTTTCCCCCTTTCTCTCTTATTCTGCCTAAGAGGGAGTCGAAAACGATGTTCATTGGCCCACTAGTTTTATAGAGGGAGGAAATTCTTGGATTTCATCGGATGGCTCCACCCCTTGTCCTGACAGCCGGTATCTGCGAACCATTATCCAACTAGTATAATTTAATCATACCTTTTCCACTTTTTCCTCGAGGCCAGCCAAGCCTAAGGGGACTAGTTCTTAAAATTGATTAGATGTTCCAGCTTTTGGCATTGTTACAGTGTTAACTTCTCGGTAGGGTTTTTAAATTAACTTATCCCTTATCACTTATGTGGTGACATCTGTCATCGCCTGTCAGTTACCCTTCTCTACCTGCTCGTCCCTTATTTCTTTTGTTCGCACCTGGTCTGTTTAAATTCTATAACGATAATATTGTCCAATATCAATACATATTATATTCTCAACATCATTATTATTTTTTAGCTACCTCATAAACTGGAATCTTGGAGACATGATACATCATTTTTATGTAACTTTTTATCGTCTTTCTATAAAAAATATTGCCAAATATTTTTTCTGAAAAATGCAAATAAGTAATTATTGAAATGATTTTTCTTCAATTATGAAAGCGAAATTGATTATATGAATTCAAAATTTTTATTAATTTAAGCATAAAAACATTGCCTACAATAATAATAATAAGATAAAAAAGTATTCATGCAAGGTTTACTTAAAAAAAAAAAAAAAATTAAAAGCTTCTCTGAATATCATAATCACATCAACAATTTCACTTGGTGTGTATGAAGCCCTGTCCTGGAGATAGATATTGAACATATTACGAACTAACTGCAAATTCATGCCCTCATAAACTAAATTCCTTGCTTGTTTTTTTTTCATGTCCAGTCTTGAACTTCTTTATGCTGTTGCCTTTTTTTGAGATGCCTAATGAAGGTTCTGGTCCCATGATGGGGAGCTCAGCACCTTTCCTTGCAAGATGGTTGGCTTTCTTGTTACCTATAATACCTTTGTGGACAGGATCCCATTCTAGCTTGAGGTTCTTGAAACAAGCAAGTGTCTCTCTCACCAGTGTAGAAGTCACCTTTGGAGATTCTAAAGCTTGGAGAGCTGACTGACTATCCGAGCAGATACTAATACTGGCCCTGTCACAGCTAATTAACGAACAGCCGACAATATGGCAAATACTTCTGTTTGAAGTATAGTAGAGTATTTGCCCAATGAAATGCTTAAATTAATATCTAAGTCCTCTATGTAGACTTCCATGGCTGTTAAACCAGTCGAGTCAGCCCTCGATCCTTCTGTGAAGCAGGATAGGTTGTCCTTTTGAGTTTCTATTAAGCCTTGTTCCCAGCCAAGTGACTTAGGGTACATGTAGCTAACTTTAGTGTCTAGGATTAAGGTTCTATCAAGTAGTGGGGAACAGTATTGTAGAATTGATAGTTCCTTATCCATCACTATGGCTATTTCTTAGTGGCCAGCTGGTTTTTCAACCACATGCCTACTGTCTCTGATTCTTAAACAAGCCATGACTGCTCTCCATTCAGCTATGAGTAAATTTGGGAAGGAAAAATTTCCAAAGCGTTAGTTGGTGTGGTGCGGAACGCTCTGGCTATGCCCATGCAGGCCATCCTTTGGATTTGGCTGAGTGTTCGCACCTGGGAAGTTCTGTTCAGGACTCTCCACCACATAATGCTTCCATATTAGATTATAGATTGTATTATTGCTGTGCATATCCAATGCATATAGCCAGACCCCCCTACTGTGCATCCCTCCCCCATATCCATATATATTGCACATCGTTGTTTTTTGCGGCTAATGATTAAAAAAAGTGACTGTACAAAAAAAAGTGATATTAGCAAACCTCAAGTTTTCGACGTGCCTCAGCCACACATCTTGCATCAATGTTGAAAAGAAATAGTGGTTGTTGAAACTTAAAACTTTTTCCTCTGGCATTCGGATAATCGGATCCAATCAGATTATCTGTCTGGCTCTGTGGAACATTTGGGTTGATTTTTATATATTCCATGTATATATGTATATATATATATATATATATATATATATATATATATATATATATATATATATATATATATACACACACACACATACATAGACATATTTATATATATATCTATATGTATACACACACACATTTATATATATATATATATATATATATATATATATATACATACACACACACATACATATATACTTAAAATGATTTAGGTTCCTGGTGGTTTTATTGAAGATTCTAAAGTATTGGAAGGTGTAATGCTTAACAAAGATGTGACACATCCCAAAATGTCCCGGTTCATTAAAAATCCAAGAATTCTATTGTTAGATTGTTCTCTTGAATATAAGAAAGGGGAAAGTCAGGTTAGAGATAATTTACTTTTTTGTTGTTCCTTTTAAATTGGTTTACATTTGTTAAAATATTTTTATAATTTTTGTAGACTAATGTGGAAATCATTAAGGAAGGTGATTATACAAGGCTTTTACAAATTGAAGAAGAGTACATTGAAAAAATGTGCAATCATATTATTGAGCATAAACCAAATGTTGTCATTACAGAAAAGGGTATTTCTGACCTGGCCCAACACCATCTTTTCAAGGTATGAACTTATTAATGTCTAGTGAATATACATTTAATTATCATTTTCCTGGTAGATTTTATTTCTACCCAAGTAATATGCTGTTGTTTTAAATTTTTATATTTGTATTTAGGCAGGTATTACAGCCATACGTAGGGTTAAGAAGACTGATAATAACAGAATTGCTCGAGCAGTAGATGCAACTATTGTTAGTCGTGTAGAAGAAATCAAGCCCTGTCATATTGGCTGTGGTGCTGGTCTGTTTGAAGTAAAGAAGGTTTGTAAGATTTAAACTTGCATTGCTCTTTGTTATAAGTACAAAATCAAAATATTCTATCAGGTTAATGTAAAAATAATGCAGGTTTCTGCCTTTACTACGTTTTAAAACCAATTATATACACAAAACAAATCTTTAATGTTAATTCCATATGTATCATAATAAACCTTATTCTTTATTCTCTCTTTCACCCAAAATTCAAGCAATAAAATCATTTTGTTTAGCCCGTTTTAAAGCCTTTGAAAAGAAAATGTTTTCACCAGTTATTTTTAATAATTTAAACTTGTGCACAATGCTGTGCAAACTGCTCGTAATATCAATGAATTGTGGGATCAGAGGACCATTAATGGGTACACAGTGCAGTGTTAGTTTCAGAAGATTCACTGTGAAGATTTCGAGTTAGAAGACAAGGAAGGTTGTTGGCACCATTCTATTCTGTTTTGAGACTGGCTGAAGTAAATAGCGGAAGCAGATCCAACGAATCCACACCAGAAATGGCATTCGCCTGACCTCTTCCCTATCGACTTCCACTTTTTCAAATTAACTTTCAATTTAGTCTCTTTTTTTTTTTGGACAACTTTTCACGAGAGAAAAACTTTCAAAACCAAGGTGATATTGATAATGTTTTTCTGGAGTTCATTTTTTCTAGGGATCCTAATTTCTTTCCTGCTGGGATAAATAAGGTTGCTGTACATTGGCAAAAGTGTATAGATTCTGATGAAATTATTTTTACTAAAAATATATTGTTGAAGTAAAGACATAGTATATTTTCAATAAATATCAAAAGCCTTCATTATTTTTGCATCAAACCAATATTTGTGCATCAAGTTATCTCTTATCTTTCATCCTGTTAATAAGATTGCCTCCTTATTCTGTGCCTTCTAAGGGATAAAGTATGATATAATTTTTATTCTTATCCATTAAATTTAATAATGGATAAGTGACAAGTTTATTTCCAATTAATATCTAATATTTACGGGTGTCTACCAGTCGTGAAACGCTAGAATATGTTGGGAATTTTTTTTTTCAGGAAAAAGTCGGGAATTCACAGTATATTTACTTTCACGAATGAGAAAGTTGTCATTAGTTCTAAACTTTAATATCTTGCTTCAATTTTAGTAAACTGCGGGATAGCTAATTTCAGCAGTTTAAAGAATGAAAAGAAAGAGACTTCTTGTAAGAGATTTTAGCCAAACAGTATCCAATACAATATATAATGCTTAGCCCTTTCTGTGAGGCATGTAAGAGATCTTGGTCCCTGCCAGCATTTTTGTTTTCATAATTTGCATTGTTGTTTGGTTGCATTCCATCCAGCCAAGCGACAAAATCCACATAAAAAATGATCGAAAAACGACATACACTACAGGATTATTATTTTGCTGACATAATCGTTTGCCATTAGTTAGCAAAAAAACTGCTGAAAGAAGTGATATCCCCACTAAAACAACTTTGTAGTAAACATGTTCTCAGCAAAAAAAGGGCAGACATATAAAGGAGTGATTTAAAAAAGGCTACTCCATCTGGAAAGGAGCCTCAGTGCTTCGCGTCTCGCTTTAGGAGCATTTGCGTTCAGGGATGCCATCCTTGGTGCTTCACTCCTTTGTTGAGTTGAATCATGTTCACCTGAGGAATGACGGCCGCTAATGATTTCAACAAGAGGAATACAACCCTCGAATATCTCGATAATTCTTTTGGATTCTCTGGTCCTTGAAAATCTCCCATTAATTCGTAAAAAAACAATGCAATCCGATCCCTTTGATAACTCCTATTTATTTTCATCTTAAAGTTTGAATTTCTAAGTATAACATCTAGTTAACTAGTAATAATTTTTAGAGAAGGGGGAGAGATTGAGTGAGAGGAGAATTGTTTCTAAGAATTTTGGTTGTCTTACCCTTTTTTTTCCTATTCACAAAAAAAAAAAAAGAAATGGTAAAAAGCATGTAACCGTATAGTTAGCCACCAACATAGATGGATCTGAAAATCGCTTTTGACTGGCAAAACCAAGATGTTTTAAAAACGTTTCTGAGGATCTATCATGCCAACAAAAAAGCATGGGCTAAATATTCAATGAATGGGTACAATCAGATATGGAAAAAACCAGCAGCAAAATTTACTTTTTATTCATAATTGTTATTATTCATAGCAATATCCCACCACTCAGCAATGCTAATGTCCTATTTCTGCCTGCCAACAGAACCTCTAAGCTGTCTCTAGATCAGGTCTTAATTAAAAGATTTAAGAAATTTAACACAAGGAAGTAGTGATCCAATTCCTTGTCAGCATCGAGGATGGGAAGGAGCTTAAATTCACCTTATTTTCACCAATGAATATTACTGACTAAGTGTGGCAAAATAATGGTGATAGACAATAAGAAATTTTTTTCGGGATTGTGAATTTATGAAGGTGGATCAGTTGTCAACAGTTACTGAACATTTACATGATTGGAATCACCTTTTTCAAAATAAAGAAACTCCCATAACATTCTGAGATTTCATCCATTTTGATGAAGGTTTAACGGTAGAAATATTTTTACATAATGATAGTATTATGTATAATGAAGATGCTATAATGAATACTATTAAACCAATTTAATAAAGTCTTTCTGACCAAAATTTACTTTTAAGAATGTCTAATCTGTATGTTGTAAATTTTTGACCAATAAGAAACATTTTCTCATAAAGTAATTGTCTGACTTTGTTGACATTTGTACACAATCATACAACTATAGTAGCACATATGCTGAGTTTTTTAAATTAAAAAATAATATTTACATAGTTGAAAAAATTAAATACGGTAAATATTTTAAACTTTAAACACAAATTAGTAATACATTTTTTACTACAGATCATTTAGATAAAGGCTCTAAAAAAAAACTCAGGATATGTACCAAGAGCCATTATTACTTCCCAAAATCATTGAAAGTGATTGATCTAACGGATTCCCAGAAAATATTCCTTATGTTAGTATGTAGGAGAATAAGGATTCTGTTTACACTTAAAAATGCGGTATGAAGCAGTGTTGTAAAGATGAAATAAAATATTCAATGTTATTGAAGTTTTTAATTTTTTGTTTTTTAAGATAGGAGATGAATACTTTACTTTCATTACTGAGTGTAAGAATCCAAAAGCTTGCACAATTTTACTGCGTGGTCCAAGCAAAGATGTACTAAATGAAGTTCAGAGAAATTTACAAGATGCAATGAATGTTGTTAGGAACTTGTACTTGGATCCTAGAATACTTCCAGGAGGCGGTGCTGTAGAAATGGCCCTACATAGAGTAAGTGCTTTTGTATATTACTATATTATTTAGATATACACATACTTCTGAATCGATTTTTTTAAACAGTAAAGTAAATAATATCTCTTTTAAATTTTTTAAACAGTAAAGTAGATTTTTTTAAACAGTAAAGTAAATAATATCTCTTTTTGATGAAGTTGAAGTGAAAAAATGTTTCCTAGGTATACGTATGCATATATATATATATATATATATATATATACATATATATACATATATATATATATATATATATATATATATATATATATATATATATATATAAAAGTGTTTAATAATACTAAAATAAATTTTAATTTCTTTAAAAAAATTAAGTTTTCTCACAAATTCAAAATTAAATTGTACCTATTTCAAGATAAGTACAAGTGAGATCCTGTTTTTTAATGCAGTTATAAATACCCTGTTTTTTTAATCATCAACTATTGTACTGGCTCGAGTAACTATGGCTTCTATGGATAATAAAATTTAATTTTATGTTTTTGATGATCACTTTTATACCAATGACTCTGAAAAAGAGGACAATGTATAAGTGATTGAAAAGACATCAAGAAATGATACATATTTTACATGCACTTAACACATAACAGAGTTTTTCAAAGACCACTAGCGATCTAGATTTGAATCATTTCGATATTTCATGTATGTAGATATATGTATTAATTGTGAGATTAGTTGTTTAAAAAATGAATACATCAGAACAAATACAGTGAAACTTCCCCAAACAGACACTTCCGACAACCGGACATCTCATAACCGGTCAGTTTTATTATCCCCAGCTCGGTACCATTTACTTTACATTTACATTGTTTTGAAGTTCTATTAACTGGACCTTCTAATAAACGGACACGGGCTCTGATTTAGTCCTTTTTGTTTAAAAAAATTCTCTCTTAACCGGACAGTAGGGAAAAAAAGACAATTTCTTCGAAAGGGAGATGGGTATAGCTAATACGGCCTGCTAAAATAATTTCTTAGAATTTTATTTCACAGAACAGCAGAGTAGGAGTCCCATTTTTGTATGCAAACAAATCATTACTGTTTTAAAGAACATTTTTCTATCCCCCTGCAGTTTGTTTTAACAATTTTTATTCAGTTGTCACAATATCTTATAACGAGGTTCATCCCATGTCCTAGCTTGAATAATATACAGTGAACTGTGATAATAATAATACATATAGTGTTATTAATAATAATATAGTGTCGTATTTAAAAAAAAAGGTACAATTTAAAATGAAACCAAAAAAAGTGATTTTAACTTTAAAAGAAAAAGTTGATTTGGTATAAGTTAGTGAAATAGGTAAAGAAAGCATCCGGACTCTCGCTTCTAGCTTTAAGGCCAGAAAAAACTGACCTGTAAGCGTCCGACACTAGGAAAAACAAAAAATTAATTTTGCAGCAAGTAGAGCAAAAATAACTTTTTTGAAAACAAGAGACCTTGAAATTGACAAGTTGGTGCATGAGTGGATTTGTCGAGCAAGGACAGATAACATACTGATTAGTGTAGATAGATAGACCTTAAATAACAGCAAAGACGTTGGAAGTCGCCCAAGCATTAGGGCAAACTGAATTAAAGCTTCTGTCGGTTGGTTAGATAAATTTAAAGCTAGACATGAAATAAGTTCGAAAACTTTGAATGGAGAAAGGAGCATCATTCGGCGCCGACGTGGTTAGTTATAATTTAAAAAAAAAACATACTCTAATTTTTATTATTACTGACTTTCTTTTTGAAGATTGAAATTTTTTAACTCTATTTTAAATTTTAATCAACTATGAAAATCATTTAACTTTTATTTGTTTTATGAGGGTCCGTTATGCATGGTCCTGTGAAGTGCATTTGAAATTGGATGAAAGATGATCAAAATAAAGAAAATCTTTCTATTGTCTATCAGATATTAAATATTTTTTCTAATAAAATCAATATTCGCGGCAAGGCGATATGTTTTTCCCAGCTGTCCTATCCATTAAGTTCATACGTTTTTCCTCACTCGCCATTACTTTCTAAGACTTTATATATTAGATAATAATATTTCTAAAAACCTTTTTTTTTCCAACGGTATATTAGTAATCTTATTTCCAAAAATTTGTTTTCAACCACAGAAAATATTTCTCCTTTAGATAATTATCAAATTCTTTCATTGTTTATTAATTATTTCATAATTTCAATTACATACCACTTTTTGATTTTGGGCTTGACTGGACACACACTCACCCACCATTTTTTCGAATTTGGGACCCTAAAACGTGTAAACTCGAATTCGAAATTTATTACGATCGCAATAATTGTCTTTACTATATATTTCATGTATAGGGTGTCCCATTTAAAACGACCCTACATCAATTTTCTTGAAAACCACAATAGATACAGTAAATATGAATAGGACATAATTTGAATACTTTTTTCTCTAATGTTACTTGGTGTAATCTATTTTTGAATTTACCATTAATAAGTACAATTTTTTTTTTACCAAAGGAAGATTGGAGCTTTTTTATGATCACCCCCTCCCTCCTCTGTGTTTTCATAGCATTTTTGAATACAAATGTTGAAAAACTTAGTTTTCTGTTTTTCATTATGTCTTTTAGAGTTAGAGATACAAGGGCTCAATTTGAAATAACAATATTGAATTTCAAACATTATAATATATAATCATTGGGCCTCCATAAATTAAAGCAATAATTGGAACGGTCATTAAAAATTATTCATTGATTTCACAAAAAATTATAAAAAGATCTTTTTTTTTTTTTTTCACAGCAAATGATAAAGATATCTTCATTTTATTAAAATAAAATGCTTCAGCTTTGAAGAACAAAATAAAGCTTTTTTTACTTTATTAACACATGCAGTTTTTGTTATAGTTTTAGTTGTTTTTTTATTCGTGTTCCCCAAAAAAAAATGCAAAATATTATGCCTCAAAAATTCCCCTCTTCTTCTCATGCACAATCTTATCCGTTGTCCTAAACTGGTGCCAGCGTTTGAAACCATTTGGGGAGTGCATGATTCACAGGCATTGATTAGTTTATTCTTAAGATCTTCAAGATTTTTAGATGGCATGGCAGATTTTTTTTTTAGTGTTCCCCAAAAGAAAATTTCAAGGGGCATTAAATCAGGGGAACATGAGGGCCAAGAAACAGGCCCCCAATTAATAGAGAGAGCTCTTTATGTTTACTAGTTCCTCACATAAAGCTGTTAAAATAAAAACAATTCTTTTTTCTGAAAAACGATAGAAATCTACATTTTGTGGATTTCTTTTGGCAAATATGGAAACTGTTCTTCCTACAAAGATAATGATTATAAACTGCTTTATGGAACATTTATGCACTAATTTGAGTGGTAGTAGAGCTCTTTACATTTATTAGTTCCTCAGTTTTTAAAATAATAAAAAAAAATTGGTTTTCCTTAAAAAACGAGAAATCACAATTTTGTGAATTTAATTTGGCAAATATCATGGAAACTGTTCTTCCTATGAAGATAACTATTGTAAACTACTTTATTGTGCATTTAACAAGCTCTGATTTGAGTGGTGTGAAATGTCATCTGTATGTCAAATAGTTCCTGAAATAATAACCCTTCAGATTGCTCTAAAATTCAATTATTTTGTTTTAAAAAATTGGATCACTCGAAAATTTACCATTTCTGGATTAGGAACAATGTTTTTATGTAACTTACAAGACTTTGCATATGGTCTTGAATATTCAAATTACATTTAATATACTATGACATCCCAAGCAAGGCTGGGTTCTTAAGTATGTGCATATCATAATCTGTGATCAAGAAATAGTTATATTGCACTTTTACACCAATGCTATAAACGTTATCATAGGAAATTTTTTTTTTTTTTACTCTATAATAATACTGCTCTATGTTACATATAACTCAATAGACCTGTATGAACGCTACAATTTATTTATTTCATTCGAAAAAATTTAGTCTCTAATATTTAATATGATTTTTCTTATTTTTTTTTGTCTACGATAATGGTTATTGCAGTGTTATAAAAGTGTAATCTTTATTATTTCTTGATCACATATAATTTGTTTATATTATAATATACAAGAACATTTAAGGCCTTATTTATGTGTAATATAAAAACATTATTCTTGATCCAGAAATAGTAAATTGTAGAGTGATTCAATTTTTTAAAACAAAATAATTGAATTTTAGAGCGGTCTGAAGGGTATATTGACTTATATGTAATGAAAACGGTAATCTTCTAAGGAGTGAAGTATATTAACAGAATTTTTTTATTTAAAATGTCAGATTTGGTTTTAGCACTTTAAAAAAAACCTATATTCAAATTTTCAAGCGAAACAAAAAATAAAAATTTTGGGTCTTAAAATTTTTTTAAGGTTTAAATAATCGCTTGTAAATCAAGAACTACTCTTTGAACAATTCAAACTGAATTTTGGGCTTCGGTAAAGGTTCTTAAACTATGCAATTTGGTTTAACCCTGATGTTCCTACATGTGTTAGAATCAACGTTATCTTTAAAAAAATTTAATTTATTTTTATGTGGTAATCACCTTTTTTTACACAGACTTTCTAAGATAATGCAATAGTTTTTTTTATTTATGGAAAGAAGAAACTCACCTCTTTTTAACGAGTCCAAGACCGTCAATATTGTGTAAACTGAAGACAAGGTACAGAGCTAGAAACCCAAATGCAATCTTGTAGCTTTAAAAATTTTGAACACACTCAGAACTGAAAAAAAAACATGTTTTAGGCTGAGTCCAAATCTTCCATAATTTTTTATGTGAAAAAATCTGTAAAGCTAGTTTACTTACTAATTTAAACACTTTTTAAAATTTATTTTTAAAGCATTTTCAGCATGTTTTATTTTTTTTTCTCAGCTCCTAGGACCCTTGGACAAAACAGTTGGATATAGATAGGTCAACTTTTTTTCGATGTAGAATCACCCAAAACATTTTGATCTAAATTGACGACAGAAACATCGTGCACTTACTTTCCTTGTCTCTCTTAAGAGAAGTTAGATATCTCAGGAACTAGTGATCGACCTATACCGATATTTATATCAGCTCTGATATTTCTGTACCGATATTCATAATGTTACGTATTAAGATGTTCATAAAGAAAAAACAAATTAATAGGTTATTTTGGACATCTGCACGCCTTTAACCTCCCTCACATCTTCTATATAACTTTGGTGCCTGCTATCAATCATGACACGATCAATATGGTTCTTGGTTTTTCCATCCGGTAAGACCCATGTTTCCAAGTGGATAGGTTTATGTTGAAATGCTGTACTTGAGATTTTTAGGCTCTTACTTACGGCTAAATCTGCTATTCTATACTCACTGTCGTTACTATATTTATGAAGGCTAAACTTTCCTACTTCTCTTTCCAAGCTTTCTTCCTTCCCAATCTTACCATTGAAATCCCCAAGAATAATTTTGACATCATACTTAGGAATTTCATCAAAGGTCCTAACTGGTCATAAAAAACTTATTTTTCCTCATCAGTCTTCTCTTCTGTGGGTGCATGTACCTTTACCAGTGAGATACTGAAGAACTTTCCTTTCAATCTTTCCTTTCAATCAAGGAGCATATTCTTTCATTGAATGTCTTATATCCCAATACAGCGTGCTTTATATTCTTTCTTACCATGAAGCCAGTTCCAAACAGATTTTCTTCGTGTCCACTATTGATAAGAATATGTTCTTTCAGCTCCATTATAGTCTGTTCTCTTTCCTACCTTATTTCCTGGAGAGACATAACGTCAATCTTATATCTACTCAGGCAGTCTTCTAAAATCTGGTTCTTTCTTATTTGCAGGAGACTACATACATTCGAAGTTTCTAATGCTAATAGCTTAGTCCTTTCTGTTCCGTGTCGTTTTCCATTTATCAGTCCGAATCCGAGGCTTTTGAGCTTATGGTATACACACATGGGGGTGCTGGTCCCAAATTGCGTCCTCTTTTTGTCGCCTTTTAAGACTGGCAGGAGATAGCCCAGGCCTATTCTGATCCGAGCCTGGACTGATACCGCAATTGGAAGTAAGTGTTGGAAAGCTGGAAATGGTTTTAAGCTGTTCATTAGACGTTATATAATAGTAACCTAAGTTTGCCCTGTTTTAAGTGGTGAGCCAAGGCGGAGAGTTGGTGGAAACACCCAAATTTTCATATTATTTTTCAATTTTTGGCCTCTACCATTTATCGGCACACCCTAGCGAAAACTTTATTCTAATATAAATTAAAGAACATTAAATTCTGCATAGAATGAGTACCTCAAATGTTGAATTCAGTGTGACAGAAACATCAAAATTGAAAATCGAAAAACATCTACATTGAAAAACAACCCCAGTTGATACCATAAAGGGATCTCGGAAGAAATTTTTGGAGAAGTTCTGAAAATTTATTCATTATGTTTTGTTGGGTACTGATTAAGAAATTCAAATTTGTTACCTCAAATTATTCCCAGAAGTATAGAAAAAAAAAGCCAATAAGAAACTTTTTTGGGTTTTTTTTCTCATACATGAAAACCATGCATTATTCGAATAAACTCTAATATTTATTTTATACTAAATTACAGAAAAATAAATTACTCTTTTTTCAAATTAAAAAAAAAAGCCTATACAATTTGGAAGGAGATAAGAGATAACCTGCTCCTTATTATTTAAATCCTGCTTTAAATGAACATAATAAGAACCATATCATATTAATATCAGCACAGAAATATCGATATTATAAAAATATTATCATGCTTAAGTTGATATAGAAATATCGAAATTTCAAAATATTGTTAATTTTTTTTATAAAATTAAAAGAAAACAACGAAACAGAAAGGACGACACGGAACAGAAAGGACTAAGCTATTAACATTAGGAACTTCGAATGTAGATAGATAGATAAAAGAACTTTATTCTGGGACTAGGTCCCTTAAGAATAACATGAAAGAACAAATAAACGAATAAACAAAGAAAATCTGTTTGGAACTGGCTTCATGGTAAGAAAGAATATAAAGCACGCTGTATTGGGATATAAGACATTGAATGAAAGAATATGCTCCTTAAGATTGAAAGGAAAATTCTTCAGTATCTCACTGGTAAGTGTACATGCAGTTTTTTATGACCAGTTAGGAATAACCTTTGATGAAATTCCTAAGTATGATGTCAAAATTATTCTTGGGGATTTCAATGGTAAGATTGGGAAGGAAGAAAGCTTGGAAAGAGGAGTAGAAAAGTTTAGCCTTCATAAATATAGTAACGACAATGGGTACAGAATAGCAGATTTAGCCGTAAGTAAGAGCCTAAAAATCTCAAGTACAGCATTTCAACATAAACCTATCCACTTGGAAACATGGGTCTTACCGGATGGAAAAACCAAGAACCAGATTGATCATGTCATGATTGATAGCAGGCACCAAAGTGATATAGAAGATGTGAGGGGTTATGGGCGTGCAGATTGTTCAGCAGATTCATTATCTGGACAGAAGAGGAAGATGTCCAAAACAAATGGATTAAACTAAGTGAAGCCGTAAGGAATCCGGCAGATGAGATGATAGGTGAAGAACGGAGAGAGAAAAAGAACAGTTGGATTGATCATGAATGTGAAATAGCAGTACAAGAGAAGACAAAAGCTTATGAAAGGATGCTGC
The DNA here is from genome assembly GCA_948150685.1 of Rhaphigaster nebulosa. Taxonomy (NCBI): domain Eukaryota; kingdom Metazoa; phylum Arthropoda; class Insecta; order Hemiptera; family Pentatomidae; genus Rhaphigaster; species Rhaphigaster nebulosa. The sequence goes on along the minus strand of OX411307.1, from coordinate 180,293,450 downwards.
AAAGGTGTACCAGACAGACCAGTGAAGAATACAAACAGAAAAGGGAAGCAGATCTGCAGAATTAAAAAAAGAAAAAAGGAAAATGAAGAACTTCAAACAATGCTGCAAGATTTTGAAAATAAAAACAGCAGATATTTCTATGGAAGAGTGAAAAAAATAAAAAAAAGATTTTCAACCCCGGATATCTTTTTGTAAAGACAGGGAAGTTCGACTCTTGGGCGACAAGAATGATGTGATAGACAGGTGGAAGGACTACTTCAAAGATGTTCTAAACTCAAACGAAAATCCAGAAGAAACGAGTTGGGAACTCGGAACAGCAGAGGAAGAAATAGAGCTGGAGCCACCAGATCCTGAAGAAGTAGAAGACGCTAATAAACTTAAAAAATAATTCAAATTAGGAGGGGAGGGGAAGCTCTTCACAGGGAAATATATGAATTGATACTGCGGATACGGACAGAGGAGGAAATGCCAAAAGAATGGAAGATGGCTGTTATTTTACCAATCCATAAAAAAGGAGACAAACTGGATTGTGGAAATTATAGGGGAATAGCACTACTGTGCACTGTCTACAAGGTGCTGTCAACTTTGCTGATGAAGTGAATGGTCAAGAGAGCAGAAGAGGTTCTAGGCGAGTATCAATGTGGATTCCGCCCGGGAAGATCGACAATAGACCATATTTGCAGTATGAGAATGATGCTTGATAAATGCCCGGAATGGAATGTGGAACAGCATCACCTGTTTATAGACTATAAGCAAGCCTGCGATGGTATAGACTGAAATGTGCTGTATGAAAAATTAAAATTCCTAGGATGTCCTATCAAGCTTATCAGACTTATCAATATGACCCTGCATGATAGCAAAGGAGCAGTGAAAATTCAAGGAGAACTTTCAAAGCAATGCAATATTCAGAAAGGTGTTGTTAAGCAGAGAGATCCTCTTCCCCAGTATTATTTAACACGTTCACGCCGGCGTGTACCACTGGCTCGCACTAGATTGTCTCTTGAAGCGTACCACCGGTGGGTCGCACTAGATTGTCTCATGAGGTGACGCGTATCACCGGTGGTACGCATTCGATTGTGCTATTAGACGCTGAAAATTAAAATTTAACGTATTTTCATTAAGAAAATTTAATTTTAATTACAATTATAATTAATAATGTATCATAAACATAAGTTTTGTTCAATAACATAAACATAATAATACAGTATTATAAATATAACTCAAATTCTACAAAATTAACATAATAATTCTACATTGTTCTATTTATAACATCATTATTTATTATTTTTTGTGTAATTTGCTAAAACATTTCAAGCAAAGTGCTGGCTGATCCTTGCAATGCCATCAAGACATCTTAACTCTTGTAGTTTTCTTAGTGGCATAATCTCTGCCCTTTTTCTTTGACAAATTTTTATAGCATTCCTTGCAGCATTTACGGGACACTCTTGCAGATTCCTCATATGATTGAAGAACATGTTTATTTGACGGTATATGACAGAATATTTGTTCTTTGGCCACAAGGTTATCAATAATAACTTCCCTAAATTTTAAAATATTCATATTTTTAGTGCCCCATCTTTTATGAATATACCAGGCATTCACGAGGGAAGTTCCGCATATTAATTGTATTATTACTTTTCGGTACAATTTAATGGTTTTTCGTAAACAACTATAATACCCCGATAGTTGATCTGATAAATCAACACCTTTTTTTGCAATATTATAATCAAACACAGCATCGGGCTTTATTTTGCCATTTGTTCCTTGTACAAATTTACTCTGGTGATTCTTTGAGGTAGTTAACATGCATACTGGTCTTTTCTCAGCCCATTTCAGAAATTTTACACCGCTACGATTTTCGAAACTAATCATTTCATCACATTTTTGTTTTTGTTTTGCCTGCGGTGGTAGACATTTTTTGTTTATTTGTACAGTACTACACATAAATGTATTGCTCTCTAAAAGTTCTTCGCCCAAAGGGACACTTGTATAATAATTATCAATAAATAGTATGCAGCGCTCAAATAATAAGCCATTTAGTAATCTCATTACTACATCATGAGAATGTGATTTTTCAATGATCGTTCCATTTTTCCTGGCATAAATTTCGATATTATAAGTGTAGCCTTCAGGCAAACACAATTTGTATAATTTTACGCTATACTTATGTCGCTTGCCTGGGATGTACTGACGAAAACCTAGACGTCCTCTCCACGGAACCATACATTCATCGGTAACGATATTTTTGCCAGGTTTAACAGAACTCTTGAAGATATCCACAATTGCTTCAATAATGTTTCGAATTTTGTACAACCGATCTTCAGTTCTGGCTGTGGTATTTTCCGAAAAATGTAAAAACTTAAAAATAGATAAAAAACGATCACATCTCATTGCATTTTTTATGTGTGCGTTCACATACATGTCTTTGTTAGACCAATACAATCTAATTTCTGGTAATTGCACTACACCCATAATAAGCAATATGCCAAAAAAAGTATTCATTTCATCTCTTGTAACAGACTGGAAGGCCTGTTGGTACATTTTACTGCTAAATGAAGAATTATTTATATATTGTGTAGCATATTCATTTGTTTCCTCAATTATCAAATCTAATATGTAATCCGTGAAGAATAGCTTGTATAAAGCAAAAGGGATCATCACAGTCAGTGTTTTCATATAAAAATTCCTCTTCTTCTAATACTCATTTATTACTGAAGTTCTTTCTTTTACTTCCTGCCATTCTTCATCGTCATCCGCGTTCTCTGATTTAGACACCAAATCTTCTTCTTCAGTAAAACATTCATTCACTTCACTGTTTACATTAACAAAATCCTCGTCTGAAGAGGAAGAAAGTATCCGTAATCTTGATCCCTTTCTCCTGCTTCTATTTATAAATTTATCAGAATCACTTATTTCCATATCCATGTTACGTATTTTTTATAAGGGCAGGAATTAAAAAAAACACTCTAATCTAAAAAACACTCATCCGCGTTCTCTGATTTAGACACCAAATCTTCTTCTTCAGTAAAACATTCATTCACTTCACTGTTTACATTAACTAAATCCTCGTCTGAAGAGGAAGAAAGTATCCGTAATCTTGATCCCTTTCTCCTGCTTCTATTTATAAATTTATCAGAATCACTTATTTCCATATCCATGTTACGTATTTTTTATAAGGGCAGGAATTAAAAAAAACACTCTAATCTAAAAAACACTCATCCGCGTTCTCTGATTTAGACACCAAATCTTCTTCTTCAGTAAAACATTCATTCACTTCACTGTTTACATTAACTAAATCCTCATCTGAAGAGGAAGAAAGTATCCGTAATCTTGATCCCTTTCTCCTGCTTCTATTTATAAATTTATCAGAATCACTTATTTCCATATCCATGTTACGTATTTTTTATAAGGGCAGGAATTAAAAAAAACACTCTAACCACCTTTCTAGTTATACTTACTGGCAGAAATCTGTGGCCAGGATAAAAAAACGCCACGAATTACACAACTTGCACAATAAGCTCTCACTATACTATTGAGCAAACATACAACGCGTATGCAGGTCTGAACAGGCAAAAATTGCGCCCGCCAGATGAAGCGCGGCATTAATTTCAGCGCCCTCTCACAGCAAAACAAATAAAAATTGGACCCGGCGTGAACGTGTTAACTGGTGCTAGAAGTAGTCATGAGGTCGATCCACACAAGGCCAGGAGGATGTATATACCACAGATTGACACAGCATCTAGCTTTTGTGGATGATGTAGTGATTGTCATGTGACAGGAAGAACAACCAATGCTCTACTTGGAGTGTGAAGAAGCTGCTAGGAAAGCAGGACTGGTAATCAATACTGAAAAAACTAAATATATGATAACCAGCAAGGAAGAAAGAAGGAACAGGTAGTATATCGAGGGGGATGGATACCGTTTCGAGAGAGTATCACAATTTAAGTATCTGGGCACTGTTATCACGGTGGATAATAATATTAGGGAAGAAATTAAGACAAGGATAACAGCTGGTAATAGATGTTATTGGTCCCTAATGATCCCTATCCATAATCGGGATACATCCAGAGCCCTCAAAATAAGAGTGTACCGTACGGTCCTGCAACCAGTGATTGTGTATGGAAGCGAGTCCTGGACTTTGACACTTAATGATGAAAGGCTATTAAACAGGTAGGAGAGAAAAATCCTCAGAAGAATCTTTGGCCCTACAAAAAAAGGGGATCACTAGCGGATGAAGACCAATGAGGACTAAGGAACCTGTATGAAACACACGATATTGTTTCCACCATTAAGAGTGCCAGGATAACATGGCTGGGGCACGTACAAAGAATGGAGCGTGGTAGGCTCCCTAAAATGATGATGGAGGGACACTCAAGTGGAAGAAGAAGCAGAGGGACCTAGACTTCGTTGGCTGCAGGATGTGGAAGACCTTCAGTCGTTGGGTTTCGATGGATGGAGAAGGGCAGCCGAAGACAGGTCTGAGTGGAAGAGGATCACAGAGGAGGCCAAGGTCCTACAAGATAGGATAGGATAAGACTTCCAATCGCGGTGCCCGAAAGGTTTAGATTAACTGGTCTAAGGGTCCTTCATACATAAAACAGTCTATTGACTTTGCTTTGAAAAGTTACTTCTCTATTAAAACATAGTTAGCAGTTAATATTAAAAAAAAATCCCTTTATTAAAAAAATAAATATAAGCTTCGGTTGAATGAAATTAATTGGCTGAATCTAAAAAAAACCTAGTAGCGGTAGAAAAGTAAAAATAATAATAATAGTGTTAAGATAAAACTAGCCACTTAAAGTGAGTAAGTACAGAAAAATGTTTCAATAAAAATAAAGGCTTCTAATCTCACAATATATATTTTTAATTGGTATTAAAGGTAGAAGAAAATAGTTCATATTGCTACGTAAATAACACTATTCTTTCACTGAAGCACCGTAGAAGGGGATCGTGTTCTTCTTATTATTTTTTTTTAATCCTACACTACAAACAACAAAGTGAGTGAGTACACTTTACTGTCAATAATTGAAATTCTTTTACCTATTTTTAAACACAAAGCAACTTAAGTTGTACCTGGCCAACAATGGGTTAAATTGCAAACATTTTTTTAAATGTTCATACTTATTTCCATATTGTTTATTTTATTTTTTAAAAGTTATTTAATGCATTGATTCAATTTTACTTTGATCACATAAGCTCAAGAAACCTAAGTCGCATTGATATAGATGGTGTGGAACCATTTCTCTAGGATTCCGCTTCCTTTCCACCTCACTTCCTGTAGCACGACCAGGTCTATTTTATAAAGGTCCAACTGCTGTAGGAGTTGCTGAAGCGACCTTAGTCTATATAAAGATAAAGTGTTCCATTGGGCAAATGTCAGGTCCATATGACAAATATTTGGTCTTTTCATTAAAATCAGTCCGGTTATTTCTTTTTGAGGTCTCGATGCGATGGGTTTTTTTTTACAGGGTGGGGTTGTAGGTCCCACGCCCAACCCTCCTCCATCCATTCTTGGGACTGGCAGTGGTCCTAGCTATGCTGCTTCCACTGGCGGAGTTGTTTAGGATAATGACAAAAATTAATTTTAATATTAAAATTGCATAATTATATGAATTAATCCTTGTTATGAATGTTTCAGGCTCTAATTAAAGCAAATTATACTATAGATATGGAAGAAGATTGTTATGCTGCCATCCCATCTGCTTTAAGAATTATTCCTAGAACACTGTTGCAAAATGCTGGTGGGAAAGTGATAAGATCTATGAATGAACTCGAGAAGCAACATAATGCCGGTTAGCATATTGTTATGATTTTATTTATACATTTTTTCTAAAACTCAAAATTTATCTAGTTGTCTGAGATGTTAATATTCTATGATCTTGGCTAATATTAATTTGATTTGATTTTGGTTAATATTAGTTAATTATGTTCGTTTTTATAGTAGCTAATTAAGTTATTAAATTCTTTGATAATTAGTAAAAATTTTAAATTCTATTTACCTATTATAACTCTTTTAATTAAATGAAAATATGGTTATTTGCATATTTTAACACTTTTATTGTATTTTTTGTTTCCATTATTCAGATATCCTAAAAGGAGTTGATGGAATAACTGGAGAATTAAAAACAGTAGACGAATTAGGTGTATGGGAACCTTATTCAGTCAAAGTCCAGATTTACAAAACGGCTATTGAGGTAATACGTAATATGTAATAATATTAATTTTTTAAACTAATAATTATTAGGATGCCTTATTTAATGTAATGGTATGCTTAAAATTCATCATTACGCTTTATTTTATTCATTAAATAGTGTTGATACTTTTATTATAAATAAGTTAAGGTGAGGATGGAGCTCTCTAATTATTCAGGATATTTCAGTTGCTATTTTTTGCACAAAATTTTGTTTAACAGTTCAAAACATTGATTTTTTTCTTTTTTTTGTTTCAGTCTGCAATTTTATTGTTGAAGATTGATGATATTGTTTCTGGTGCTAAAAACAAAGATAGAGAACGAAATTATGGCTCTGCAGCGCAACCTTCTGAAGAATCACTAAAAGAATAATTTTTTTTTATTATTTAAAAATAATTATTTGTGTTCTATTTAACATTGCTGCTAGTAATTAAAGCTTATATAATTTTTACACTATAAAATGTTTCTGTAATAAATTAACTTTTTCATACTATTTTCAACCTTTATTCATTGTTTTAAGATACTTGTGGTCAGTAATAATTTTCTTTGCTAATCTAGGTAACATTTAAAAAAAAAAAAATGTTTTTATTTTTTTAAATATAAAGCTATTTACAAGATACTTCAAGTAAATAAGCTGTAGATACATGAAATAAATTTGACATAGGGAGAAGCTACTAAGTTAGCATCATAAATTTATTATGTTTGAAGGTCATGGTACCGTTTTCTTTTCAGATGGCTGAGAGTATAGCAGGGATTGTAATAAAAGAGAGTTAATGTGCCAAAGGAATTACAGGTGATATTGCTGTTTATTGTGGAAGATGGATTTTTTTTTTTTTTGTTAACAATATGGTCATTGCGGATTAATTCAATTTTGTCTTAAGAAGTATTTATGTTTTTACAAAGGATTTTACCTTGGAGGGATAGGATGGGGTCAGAATTTGATGCATGCCCGGATTGGCTCCTTTGGCGGCCCTCGGCTAGAGACTATAGTGGAGTTCCCTTATCGAGAGGGGAGTCCTCCAGAATATTGTTTAAAATTACATGCATGAAAACCACAAAAGTATTTGAGTAAATGCAAGATCTTTATCAAAAATTGAGCTTTTCTTTTGTAGTTTACTTATTTTTACTATACCTTTTTATTATATCTAAAATTGATACACATTAGAAATAATAGTAATAAATAACAAGTGGTTCATTACTTGAAAATGAAAGTGAGAAATATTTTTAGATTTAGGCAATTTAACCTATGCTAAGGCCATCACCTAAATCCTATTGCAATACATTAATAAAAGAAAATTAGGGAGACCGCTAATAGGTAAGCCAAGCATATGTAAAGAATAAAGTTGACTTTTACTATGATTGCGGTATTATAATCAAAAGGAAAAATGGTCCAAATGAATTGTTCACAATTTAAATAAAGAAGTAACCTCACTTAACAGTTTTTTGTTCAGTTTATAACCAATCCAGGCTACTTCATCTATAATTATCATTTTTATCCGAAGTTATAAAATAAGTCTACATTAAGAAAACTGCGATTAGACATAAGGTCTTGGCTTAAAGTAAACCTAAGTCGATTTTTAACTATTTTGGGTTTGGAAAACACCCTTTCACAGTTGACTTGTGTACAAGTTAGTACAAATTTGTAAGCTCCTTGGAGGTTGGCTAACATTCCAGATTATGAAAAAAATGTTTCATTCAAGATTGATTCAATAAAAGCTTCTATGCCACCTTTTGCATCATAGACTCCTCTTTTTACCCTCCACTGACTGGCCTATAAAGCAGGAACAAAAATTAATACGTTCTAATATAAAACATCCATAATTTTGTTTAGGACTGAAAATTAGTTCTAACATTTTTTTAAAGATTGAACTGGAGATTTCTGTCAGCTTCCGAAATGATAACGATGTCGTAGGCAAGAGCAAGTAATGAAAGACTTGCTGGTCTCAGACTGGCGTATTCTAGTTGAAACTTCCTAATGGCAGAATCCAGAACTAAGATAAACAGCAGGGGACTATGGCTACAGCCCTGTCTAATTCCCGTGTGGTATTACTAGCAAATTTACAAGATTTGTGATTCTCTTATAGAGACTTTTCACTGCCAAGATGTTCTTCTTCTATTTCTTTTTCTCTTAATGCCCCTGTGATGTCTCTCTTCGGTACAACTTTACACTACGTGCGCGTTATCACTTGTTCCTTCCGAGATCACCCGAAGGTCGCCGGAGTAGCACACTCTAGCGCCATTTGTGCTAACCAACTACTTTGTATTCTATTGTAACATTCGTAATCATTGAAATTATTACTGTATTAATTACTGCTGTATTAATTATTACTGTTTTAATGTGCTGTCGACTTCCGGTGATCTGGGCAAATTTTTGTAATAATTTAAAGGAGTGATATTTTAAATTACGGTAAGGACCCGACCTCAACTGAAAAGGAATTTTTGGGATTTGTTTATCTCTTGAGCGAGCGAAAGTCGACAGCTGTGATCTAATTAAAATAGTAATAATTGAGATTACGGTAAGGCCCCGACCTCAACTGAAAAGGATCCGTTGGTGTTTTGTTTAGTTCTTGGGCGAGCGTAATGAGTGGAAGTTGACAGCACTAGCAATTTTTAATAATATCTAATTAAAGCAGGAACAATTTTAATAATTCCAATGAATACGAATGCTACAATTGAATGCAGAGCAGTTAGTTAGCACAAATGACGCTATAGTGTGAGAGTCCGGCAACCTTCGGGTGATCTCGGAATGAACAAGTGATAACGCGCCCCTAGTGTGAAGTTGTACCCCCGTCTTTTGACAGGTCCTAGGCTTTTGAATCCTAGAATAGGTCAACTAAACATATTGATGATTCCTTTTGTTTCTCTATGACTTTTTCTAAGACCTACCTCATTGGTAAATACAATATAAGATCTTGGGTGCTGCTATTTTCCCGAAAGCCATCTTCATCAATAAAGTTATCTTCTTCTCAGAGACTTTCTTCAGATACTCGGCTATTCCCCTCCAGTAATTCCTGGAAATATTTTCTCCACCTTTCCATGATTTGGTCATTCTGTCGTAAAATATTTCTTTCCTTGTCTTTGACAAACTTCATGATTGGAGCTTTTTTCTTTCCTTAATTTCTTGAGTACTCGGTTGAACAGTTTCTGATTCTGGTAAAAATCTGATTCCAAGTTCCGTCCAGGTTTTCCGATAAGCGTCTTTCACCTTTTCCTGTGCCTCGATCCTTTTTTCTCTCATATTTCTCATAACGCTCCCTTCCAAAGTAAGATCCATTTTTAACAGGTAGTGATCATTACCTATTTCAAAACCTCTTTTTACTGTAACATAAATTACATATTTGAGAGTTTCCTTCTCTATTAAGAAATAGTCTATTATAGACTTCTTTTTATTATTAGGTTCTTCTCGCGTAAGTTTGTGTGTGTTAGGAAATTGGGTGTTAGCCACAATCAAACCACTGGCTGCATATAGTTGTAGAATTCTTTCCCCATTGTCGCTCATCACGTCTTCACCATTCACGGAAGAAGTAATGAGAGCCGGAAAGAAGAAAAGGATTATACCTGTACTTAGGGTTGTATACAAAGCCCTTGAACAAGTAAAAAGTTTCAAGTACCTAGGAGCACACCTACACGAAAACGGGTTTTTAGATATGGACATAAAAGAAAGAATCGGAACTGCAGGTAGGATGTTTGCAGCTGTTAAAAGAGGCTTCCTGAACAGGAGAGAAGTAGAAAAAAAGGCGAAAGTAGCGGTATTCAAAACTACGTTACTTTCCATCCTAACGTACTCTTCCGAATCACGGACTCCAACGAAGAGGAATCAATCAAGAATCCAAGCATCAGAAATGCGATTCCTCCGAAAGATTGAAGAGGAGAAAAGAAGAAACAGTGTCCCTAACACCACCATTAGGCCGAATCTCGATTTTTGAACTAGCCAACAATACGATAGAAGAGAATCGGCTGAGATGGTTTGGCCACCTTTTAAGAATTGAATCTGGAAAAATCGCAAAGCAGGTCTACCAGGCTAAGGTTGGTGGAAAACAAGGAAAAGGAAGACCGAGGACAAGGTGAAAGAAGATTATCGGGAGAGGACTGGAGTGGAATAGGAGAGGGCAGCTGGCGGAGAACCGAAAAGGGTGGAAAAGGCTGGTATAGACTTCCTCCTCACATAGCACAAAGCGGTAGAGAGGATCGATTATGATGATAATGAATGTTTTTTAATGTGACAAACTTGAACCTGATGTCGGTTTTGCAAGAAATAACTAATAAATTGTTATAACTACAGGTTGCTAAATATGGCTGACGTTGGGATCGCTGCTTGCGCAGTTCTAATTATGGGCGGTGAAAAGAAATGAAAGAGGCGTTGGTGGTGGCTTGAAATTTCTGCGAATAGTGTTCGTTTCGGTTGCTGTTAAATCATAACTATGAACACTTCATATTTTTGGGCCAGCATTTCGATAAATATTTTTTTCTAGGCATGATTTTTATAATCAGAATTAGTCACTCCCCACAAAAATGATAACGAGTGAAAATAAATAATAAATAAATAATAAAACTTTCTCTTCCATTTCAAAGGGTGAGACAAACTCGAGTAATCATTATTTGTATTGAATTGTATCGGGTTTTGATTGCACTTGTTCTATATCTATTTAGACTCATGACAATAAATTTACATGTTTATATACAGGAGATTTGTTCTTTTGTATTTATGAAGACTGAGCAGAAACAAATATTCTTAGATACTTTATAGTTTTAATAGATTTTAAACAAGATACGTCACTGTCCTACTAGTCGGGGTTAATATTTAAAAAGTCCATGAGAGTCAAGTGTCATGGCCGCAACTGAAGTCATGCCCAGTTATCGTTCTGTATTGATTCTCTAATTCATAGCGGTATCAACCCACGTTCATATTATTTGAAGGTGAACAATTGTATATTAGAGTGTGGTGAGTGCTTACAAATTAACTATTAATTGTGAGAAGATGTGCTCCTAGGCTAGAGATATCACCTACGTGGCAAGCAGTCTGTTAACTGCTCGTTACTAGCCTCAGGGCTATTATTGTATAGAACCAAACTTTATCAGATCTCCGATAGCTCAGTGGGCTAGGCGCTGTACTCTCGGCTTCAGCATCTGGCAGTCTCGAGTTCGAATTTCAAGGACATTTTTCTTTCTTATTCATAAATTTTTTTTATATAATTGATATATTTTTTAATATTCTAGAAATTACATTTTAATTTTATACCTATATTTTCCATATTTTATTAGGTGTAATTATTTTTATTTTATTAATTTTTTTTATATTTATTTATGAAAACGAAAGTCTAAACAGGCTTTACCACCTGAAACCCATAGTAAGTCTGCAGCTAACAACACCGAATCGAACCCAACTGCACCAACAATTCCTACCAGCGACATGTTTGCAGCCCGCAATAATTCCGATAGTGAATCTTCCGTACCCCAGGAATTCACTGAATCTGAGCCACCACCAATATTTGTTAGTAATATTAAGAACTTCTTGGTGTTTGGCCAAGAAATTTTAGATTTAATTTAAAAAACGAAATGTTTCTCCAGTATCAAATATATTAATATCAATACAATGAATAAAAATAATTATAAAAAAATAATTAATTACTTATCTGCAAATAATTATGACTTTCATTGCTATCAATTGAAAGAAGAAAACCTTTCAGAGTAGTTTTGAGGTGGACTTCACACCACCTACCCCATTACAGCCAACAAGAAAGATGTCGAAGAAGTAGGCTATGATATCAGACATGTCAGCTCATATCTGACATGTATGCACGCACAAAACTGAAAAATATCCTGAAAAATATTTGTATAAGAGCTAGCAAAATTGCAAAAACAAGAATTTTAGGAGGGCTGGTCTTTTGATATTGATTTTTTTCTTATTGAAGCTAGGTGGGGTATGGCAGGTCTGGGAGCGGTTGCATTTACTACTGCGCATCCCATTTCTACAGGTACAAATGTCTTATTTTCAAATCATTTTAGGTGAAATGATTTCTTTTTCATAATTTTCTATACCCTTTTAGGAATAAAAATTTTAATTTCCAGACAATTATGTCGATGCTAAATCTGTGCCAGACAGTTTTAGTAATTAAAAAAAATATATTTTCAAACCATTTTAGTATTGCTGAAATTTTAATATGATTAGGGATTGATAAATTATTTGCCACTTCTATAATTTAGTTTTTATTGAAAACTAGTTTTGAATGTTATACATGCATCTTCAGTTCTAAAAACACACAAAAATTCAAAGATAAGCAATTCAAAATACTGTATTTTGAATTGCTTATTTTTGAATTTTTGTGTATTTTTAGAACTGAAGATGAATGTATAACATTCGAAGCTAGTTTTCAATAAAAACTAAATTATAGAAGTGGCAAATAATCTATCAATCCCTAATTAGATTGATCCTTCTGTACCATCATGGGAATGTCGGTTGAAATATGGTTATTCCGATATTATCGGAAACCAAATATCGAACATAGAAGGAAAAATAACGATATTTCGAATATATCAATATATGCTATTTACTTACCTTCTCCAAAAAGCGCCCCTCACAAAGCTTCGTCCGAATATATTAGAAGGAATCGCGTGTGCCAAGAGATTCGGCGTTGATCAGAGAAATCGGAATATGAGAGCTCTACGATCGTCACTACCAGAAGGTTTCTTTGAAGAATGGGCCAATTGCAGATGGCAGGGCATTGGTGTTCGCCATTTTAGAGAGACCCCGAAAGAGAATAGATACATTTTTGAGAAGTAAATACTTTCGGGTTCTGAATGGTCTAATGGCCTGAAACTGAACATCAATTATGCACCCCTGCGTGGAGTCCCAGATATCAGCGGACTGGTTAGAGAAGTTGGGTCTCTCTGTCGCAAATGCAACAGAGAGCCTGAAACACGGATGGATCCACGCGAATTGCTGACATCGTAGCTTTCCCAAAGACAAGTAAGTCGGCCATCATTCTGGATCCTACTGTAAGATACGAAAATAATGACCTTGACCAGGCAAGTAGAGTGGATAGGGAAAATAAAGAAATTTATGATAAGTGTATCCCTTTCCTTAAGGAAAAGTTCCGCGAGAGCTTCGGAGAAAGAGACTTCAGCGACCTTTGGTTCGGAGACCGCGGGACTATACCAAGTACAACAAGGAGCTTCATGGAAGGTCTTTGTGTCGATATTAAGGACGTAGCAAGACTGGCCGAAAATATTGTTCTAGACTCCCTGGGAACTATCCACCACCACATACATGATATGTAATGAAGTGCAAGGGTCATGAAAGGTTAAATGGTTGGACATGTATTGTTTTTTTCCATGTTTTTAATATAAATTGCTTGAATTATTTAATTAAATTAAATTCATGCTGGTGCCGAGATTCGAACTCTATATATATATAAAGTTGTTCAAATTGTCAATATGATGATATTAGTACGCTGTGTGCATAGCAACCCAATTCAGTTGGGCAGCACAGCACCTCTTTGATAATAAAATGCTTCTCTTTCTCTCTCTTCTCATCGCTGGCGGCTTTAAGCTGTTTATAATCAAATTTAAAAAAAGGGGTTCGTTTGGTTTTTTCAGAAATATCTGGAAGACGATGCGTCGTACAAAAAGACGTGTCCTATCCAAAGATATACCAAAAAATTTCCAGCCAGTCTTTTCTTCGATACATTCAACATACTACTATCGATATTCCGTTATTATTGGGAGCCAAACATCGATATTTCGATAATGTCGGTATCGATATTCCATCACAAGTGACGGTATGCTGTCTATAATTAACTTTTAACAACATTACAACATTTTAAATGATATAAAAATAATTATTAATAGTGGTCAATTTGTTATCAGAGCATCGACATTTTTTGGTATAATAATTTTGGATAGGACACGTCTTTCTGTACGACGCATCGTTTTCCAGATATTTCTGAAAATCCATAAAAGGATTAATGCATCCCTTTTTTTAAACTTGATTATAGACAGCTTAAAGTCGCTAGCGATGGGATATAATATCGATATTTCTGTGCTCATATAATTATGATATTGTTTTTATAATATCGATATTTCTTTTCGGTTATAATTGAGATATTATTTTTCTAATATAAATATTTATTTGCCTGTATAATTAAGATATTGTTTTTATTTAGTTAATCATCATTAGGATTTAAATATTATGAGTAGATAGAAAATACCGGTTCTGTCGCAGGGCTCAGAAGCCGCCTTCCTGATAAAAACAACATCTTAATGATATCGGCATAGATATATCGATATTATAAAAACAATGCCACAATTATATCGATACATATATATCGATATTATTAAAACAATGCCTTAATGAATCGGCACAGAAATATCAATATTCCGAAATATCGTTAATATTTTTAGTAAATACAAATTTTTTTATAACAAATTGAAAGGAGATTAGGAGATAATCTGTTTCTTAACATTTGAATCCTAATGGTAATAAACTAAATAAAAACTATATGATAATTATATCGGCCAAGAAATATTAATATTAGAAAAACTATATCTTAATGATATCTGTTCAGAAATATCGATATTATTAAAACAATAACTTAATGATATCGGCACAGAAATATCGATATTATAGAAACAATATCATAATTATATCGGTACAGAAATATCAATATTATTAAAATAATATCTTAATGATATCCCCATATAAATATCGATATTATAAAAGATCATTTTAGTTATACGCTGGTTTGGTAGTCCCTCAAGCCTATAAAGGAGGTCTGCGAAGGGTTAGAAAGAGAAGCAGAAAAAATGGCCTATCTATGATTGAAGGGAAAACGAAAATTATGGCGCTCAGAAAGAAAACACCTATAAACCCGCCAAGGATTATGTAGTGGGAAAGTATTCATTCCAGTACGTGTCCAGTTTTAAGCATAAAGGCTCCATAGTAAATGATCAGATGAAGGAAGAGGAGGATATTCAAAACCGTATTATGGGGACTAAAAAAGCATATTTTGCCATAAGAAGTTTCCTCCATAGTAAACTGCAAATTGGGGACACCAAAATGACTCTGTACAAAAAATCATCCCATCCCTATTGACCTATACCTGTGCAACCTGGACCCTAAGCAAGATTCAGACTAAAAACATTGACAGGTTTAAGAAAAAATGTTTGTGGGGCATCGCGGACCATCAGAGAAAATGGTTCGTACCGCTTGAGAAGGAACAAAGAGATCTACGACTTACAAGACGAGCTTCTCATTTCGTGCGAATTCAGGGCTTCAAATGGCAGTGACACGTAATCAGAGCAGCCAGGTAAATATATTATGGAACCCCGGATATAGTCAGATCGCGCGGCAGACCGAAGGTAAGGTGGAAAGGCTTAGTGATAGAGGACATGAGCATGTTCGGAGTGTCCAGTAGACTTGCTATTAACCGCAATGACTGGGAAAAGGCAGTTGAGAGGACCAAGGGCAACTTCAGGCGCCTGTGACCAAATGCTAGCTTCTGATTGGTTGCTCTGAAAACAAAATGGCAGTAGGGTAAACTCAGCCTCTATAAGGTGGGTATCTGACCCTTCTATGGGTGAAGGGGATAACCTAATGGTGAAGCGTGGATAATGACCACATCATTGTAAACAAAATGGTGGCTAATCGAAAACAAAATGGCCTCTCAGGGTGGGAATGACCAAGGGAGGGATGAAGCATTGTGAATGGCTGGTTAAAGAAGGATAGGTGTAAAAACGAGCGGGGCCTAATACACATGGAAGTTAAGGTTAGGTCGAGGCATGGCCACGTGACACTTAAGGCTAGCGATAATTGGGCGCGCAAAAGAGTCTGCCAGCTCGTCTATTTCTTAACTACTCTTGTGGGCGGAGCATGGGCCGGTAGACGGCTCTTTAGCTCTACGTCAGAACCGGTATTTCTATCTACTCTCATGAAACAGATTATCCCATAATCTCCTTCCAATTCGTTTATAATTTTTATTTAAATAAAAATATTTACGTTGTTTGGGAATATTGACATTTCTGTGCCGATTTAATTAGGATATTGCTTTTATTATTTCAGTATTTCTTTGCCGATATCATTAAGATATTGCTTTTATAATATCAATATTTCTGTGCTGATATAATTAAGATGTTACTTTCATGATATCGATATTTCTGTGCCAATGACATTAAGAGATTGCTTTTAAAATATCGATATGTCTATGCCGATATCATTAAGATATTGGTTTTATAATATCGATATTTCTTTTCGTATATAATTAAGATTTTTTTTTTCTAATATCAATATTTCTTTGCCTATAAAATTAAGACATTGTTCTTATTTGGTTGAATATCATTAGGATTTAAATTATAAGAAACAGATTATCTCCTTGTTTCCTTCCAAATCGTTTAGAATTTTTTATTTAATAAATAAATAACGATATTTTGGAATATCTATATTTCTGTGCCGATTCAATTAATTAAGATTTTGATATTATTAAGTTTTTTTACAACATGATTTAAAGATTACGAAACTGCTTATCTTCTAATATTCCATTTCATCTAGAATTTTTTTTTTATAGAATAAAAAAATTTACGATATTTTGAAATATTGATATTTCTTTGGCTGTATAATTGAAATATTGTTCTTATTAAGTTAATTTACAGCAGGATTTGAATATTAAGAATTAACGATATTTTTGTACCGATATAATTATGATATTGTTTTTATTAAATTCAATTACAGCAGGATTTAAATATTAAGAAAAAGGTCATCTCCTAATCCTCTCCCAACTTGTTAGAATTTAATTCTATAAAAACATTTACGATATTTGAAATATCGACATCTTTATGTTGATAATATTGCTTTATCGATATTGGTTAACAATATCGATATTTTGCTTTCGATATCCCATCCCTACTATTTGGTTCTAAAATTTGAATTGGTTCCAATTAGGATCGTGAGTTATAGCGGTACCAAATTGTTCAGGGCCAGCGAGCACGTAGCCCGGCACCTATGGAATTACGATTTTAAACCTATGTACTAATTTGTACATCATAAGTACTAACAAATTAGAATTAGTGCCCATCCAGATTATGAGTTATAGCTTATCCAATTGTACGGGTACATGTCGCTGGCCTGGCACTTCGACAGGAATTTCGATTTAAAACTTATACAAAAATTAGTTCCTAATTGGTACTAAATTGTCAGGTTTAGTACCTACCAGGATCATGATTCATAGTGTATCCAATAGTGCCTGTCCAGCGACATGGTAGCCCGGCACCTACGGAATTACGATCTGAAACTTATACACGAATTGAAAACTAATTAGTATTATTTGGTACTCAAATATGAGAATTGGTACTAGCCAGGGAGCTGAGGCGAAAAAATGTTTCCGATTTCAAGAAAATTTTTGATCCCCTAGGCCGAAAGTATTATCATAATAAGCTGAAAATATGAACGTCTGCCACCCTAGGTAGGTTGAAATCAAATTTTATAGGTAAACGAATTCGTCATTTTCGCTACTTTTTTCTGGTTTTCCTCAGTAATTCCCTTCCAGTACATTTTAGGTAAATCTTTGAAATAACCAATTTGAAAGAACGTTAAATTTTCTGCAAGTTTTGAATGAAATATTGTTTTGAAATTCGGAACAGCTGCTGAGATGCGGACAATAAATATCAGAAAAATGTAAAAAAAAAACGCAAAAAGGTGGGTATTCAGCGGTTCCGCCTTAATAACTATTTTTGAGTGCAATTTATTGCAAAATGCATAATAACCATTCTTGTATAGGATCAAATTTTCTACAATACCCGTACAAAATATTTGTAATTACTCTCAATCGACGCCAAGAAATATTGTTATAACTATTTTCTACGTGCCTGTTGAGTGTAATTACAAATAATTTGAATGGGTATTGTAGGAAATTCATTCCTCTACAGGATTTGTTATCACAAATTTTGCAATAAAAAGTAGTTATTAAGGTAAAACCACTGAATATCTAACGTTTTGCATTAGTTTACTTTTTGCAGATTTGTACGGCCCCGTATATCAGTAGCTATTCCGAATTTTAAAAAATACAAAGTATAAAACTTACAGGAAATTTAACGTTCTTTAAATTTTGTAACGCCAAAGTTTTACCTAAAATGCACTGAAAGCGAGTTACGTAGGGAAATCTGAAAAAAGTGATGAAAATGACGAAATGGTTGACTTATAAAATTTGATTGCAATCGTTCTAGAGTGGCAGACGTTCGTGTTTCATGTATATTATGAGAGTACTTTCGGCCTAGACGACCATAACTTTTTTTGATATCAGATTCCAGACTATACCTATTGGGATTGTGAGTTATAGCGGTACCAAATAGTTCAGGGCCAGCGAGATGGTAGCCCGCCATCAATGATGGGATATATTAGAATACATTTCAAATTAAAGCTCGTATAATCCTAAAAGTTATGACACAATTTTATACTAACACTGAGGGTGCCCACTTAATTGAGGCTGGATGAGACCCTGGAGGGAATCCCGATCCCTACAGGGTTGATCCACGGCTGATAACAGAATAAATAATTTACCTGCCACAGCTGGTCTCGAACCCGGGACCTACAGATTATTAGCTCAGTGCTCTAACCACTGAGCTATCCCATTCCCATATAAGTAAATTATATTATATATCCCAGCTAAGTAAAATATATATAAATAAAATATATTATTTTTAAAAATACTGAAAAACAAACTAAAAAATCGACCAATTAAAACAACTAAAAAGAAGGAATAATATACAAACAATTTACTACAAAAATAAAAAACAAAAACAATAATGATAATGATCTAGTAACTTTAAAAATAAATATGAAATCTGTTAGCATTTCGTCAACTTAGCATTAAGAATTTAAATACAATTTTTTTTATTCTATATGATTAAATGTGTCAAGTTCGTTTCATGTTCTCGTGATGAGCATTATGATATTATTATTATTATTTTTTTTTTTTTATGATGACTAATAAAATGTCAATACTTTGAACCTATTGGTGTGACAAAATGAGAAAAGGTTGGATGTCAAGTAAAAACCGTAAAGAGATAAAAATCCTAAAAAAGTGACGCTATTTACAACTAATACCCCTTTGAGAAACGTGTCTTATCGGAGCTTGGTAAAGACACGAGTATAAATATTTGGGACTGTTATCAAACTGAGGGCACATGTTACCGCCTAGCAACTTGCTAATCTTGAGGTAACTCCTATTAATCTTATCCTATACACCATCCTATTAGAGGAAAGGATATCATACCCAGATATTTGTCGAGATAACACGAAACAGTTCATTCCTTACTGATTCCCCTCTCTTAAAAAAATAAGTTTTCCAAAAATATCGTTGTGTTTTTTTTAATTAATTTTACTTATAGAATCATGAAACCGCGTTCGTAACAATAACAGTACTAACCAGTCACCATTTCACTAATTTAGGGTCTTGATGGTCAAGGCTCAGAGCCAACTTAACCACAGGGCAAAATGAGCTATAGCCCCGAGCGCAAAGCTTTTGGGGACAGCAATTTTTATTGATATTATATTTTTTTGTTATATTAGTTATTTTTATTCAAAATCTTTTCATGACAACCATTTCTAAATGAAGTATGAAATATTGTATGTATGCATATCTTACGAACAGAGGCGCATTATTATTAGTAGCCCACGGGCGTCGAAATCTTTCAACCCTGTCAAGGCAAAAGCTTTTAAACCATATAAAATGCAAGCCTTACGAAATGGTTCGGTAGTTACTTCATTCATGTAATTTATTTATTTAGTTATTGAGGTTACAGTCGATGGAGGACCCGGGCCACATTTATCAGCTCATTTAATTCGGCTCCATCAGCTACAAAGGACTTGCATTGGCCGAATACCAAGCCTAAATATCACGGCCACATCGACTCTGCAAATCGAGCGAGATCTTTAACCTTCTGCCTTCAGGCAAGAACCATCCAAGTCGCTTTGTTTATATGAATTTGACTATGTCAGGGTCAGTCTCTGTCAAAGCTCCTAGAGTTCTGTATTGGTTCTAGAATGGTATTAGAATAGTACTAAATCGTGTATAAGTTTCAACACAAAATCCCATCATTGATAGTGGGCTACCATCTCGCTGGACCTGAACTATTTGGTACCGCTATAACTCACGAAATGAATCTGATTTCAAAAATCGTTTTGGTCGTCTAAGCCAAAAGTACTCTCATAATAGACATGAAACATGAACGTCTGCAACTCTAGAACGATTGCAATCAAATTTTTTAAGTCAACGATTTCGTCGTTTTCATCCTTTTTTCAGACTCGCTTCCAGTGCATTTTAGGTAAAACTTTGATGTTAAAAAATTTAACAAAAATGAACAGGCACGTAGAAAATTGTTATCTCAATATTTCTTGGCGTCTAATGAGAGTAATTACAAATATTTTGAATGGATATAGAGGAAATTTGATCCTCTACAAGAATGGTTATTATTCATTTTGCAATAAATTGCACTCAAAAATACTTATTAAGGCGAAACCACTGAATATCCAACTTTTTGCGTTTTCTTGAAATTTTGCTGATATTTACTGTCCGGATCTCAGCAGCTGTTCCGAATTTCAAAACAATATTTCATTCAAAACTTGCAGGAAATTTAACGTTCTTTAAAATTGGTTATTTCAAAGATTTACCTAAAATGCACTGGAAGGGAGTTACTGATGGAAATCTGAAAAAAGTCCGCATACTCTAAAATTGTTATTTCAATATTTCTTGGCGTCTATTGAGAGTAATTACAAATATTGTGTATAAATCTTGTAGAAAATATAACCTTCTATAAGATTTGTTATTATGCATTTTGCACTAAAGTGCACTGAAATATAGTAATTAAAGTGAAACCACTGAATATCTAACTTATTGCGTTTTTTGACATTTTGCAGATCTGTACTCTTACGTATCTCAGTAGCTGTTCCAAATTTCAAAAAAAATACTAATTATAAAACTTACAGGAAATTAAACGTTCTTTAAAATTGGAAATGTTTTATGCAAAACCTAGTGCTGGGAGCGAGTTACTGAGGAAAACTAGAAAAAATTGAAGAAAATGACGAATTCGTTTACCTATAAAATTTGATTTCAACCTATATAGGGTGGCAGACGTTCATATTTTCAGCCTATTTTGAGAATACTTTCGGCCTAGACGCCCAAAACTTTTTTTGATATCAGATTCCAGACTATACCTATTGGGATTGTGAGTTGTAGCGGTACCAAATAGTTCAGGGCCAGCGAGATGGTAGCCCGCCATCAATGATGGGATATATTAGAATACATTTCAAATTAAAGCTCGTATAATCCTAAAAATTATGACACAATTTTATACTAACACTGAGGGTGCCCACTTTATAGAGGCTGGATGAGACCCTGGAGGGAATCCCGATCCTACAGGATACCAAATAATACTCATTAGTTATCAATTCGTGTATAAGTTTCAGATCGTAATTCCGTAGGTGCCGGGCTACCATGTTGCTGGACAGGCACTATTGGATACACTATGACTCATGATCCTGGTAGGTACTAAATCTAACAATTAGGTACTAATTTTTGTATAAGTTTTGACTCGGAATTCCTGTCGATGTGCCAGGCCAGCGACATGCACCCGTACAATTGGGTAAGCTATAACTCATAATCTGGATGGGTACTAATTCTAATTTGTTAATACTTATTATGTACTAATTAGTACATACGTTTAAACTCGTAATTCCATAGGTGCCGGGCTACCTGCTCGCTGGCCCTGAACAATTTGGTACCGCTATAACTCACGATCCTAATTGGAACCAATTCAAATATTTTAGAACCAAATAGTAGGGATGGGATATCGAAAGCAAAATATCGATATTGTTAACCAATATCGATATAGCAATATTATCAACATAAAGATGTCGATATTTCAAATATCGTTAATATTTTTATAGAATTAAATTCTAACAAGTTGGGAGAGGATTAGGAGATGATCTTTTTCTTAATATTTAAATCCTGCTGTAATTGAATTTAATAAAAATAATATCATAATTATATCATCACAAAAATATAGTTAATTTTTATATTAAATAAAAGCAATCTCTAAACGAATCAGAAGGTGATAAGGAGATAACCTCTTTCTTAATATTTAAATCCTGTTGTAATTGAATTTAATAAAAACAATATCATAATTATATCGGTACAAAAAATATCGTTAATTCTTAATATTCAAATCCTGCCGTAAATTTACTAAATAAGAACAATGTCTTAATCATACAGCCAAAGACATATCAATATTTCAAAATATCGTAAATTTTTTTATTCTATAAAAAAAATTCTAGATGAAATGGAATATTAGAAGATAAGCAGTTTCGTAATATTTTAATCATGTTGTAAAAAAACATAATAATATCAAAATCTTAATTAATTGAATCGGCACAGAAATATAGATATTCCAAAGTATCGTTATTTATTAATTAAATAAAAAAAAAAAAAAAAACCTAAACGATTTGGAAGGAGACTAGGAGATAATCTGTTTCTTAATATTTAAATCCTAATGATATTCAACTAAATAAAAACAGTGTCTTAATTTTATAGGCAAAGAAATATTAATATTAGAAAAACTATATCTTAATGATATCTGTTCAGAAATATCGATATTATTAAAACAATAACTTAATGATATCCCCATATAAATATCGATATTATAAAAGATCATTTTAGTTATACGCTGGTTTGGTAGTCCCTCAAGGCTATAAAGGAGGTCTGCGAAGGGTTAGAAAGAGAAGCAGAAAAAATGGCCTATCTATGATTGAAGGGAAAACGAAAATTATGGCGCTCAGAAAGAAAACACCTATAAACCCGCCAAGGATTATGTAGTGGGAAAGTATTCATTCCAGTACGTGACCAGTTTTAAGCATCTTGGCTCCATAGTAAATGATCAGATGAAGGAAGAGGAGGAAATTTAAAATCGTATTATGGGGGCTAACAAAGCATATTTTGCCATAAGAAGTATCCTCCATAGTAAACTGCAAAGTGGGGTGACCAAAATGACTCTGTACAAAAAATCATCCCATTCGTATTGACCTATGTCTGTGCAATAGGTTATATCCGAAAAGAAATATCGATATTATAAAAACAATATGATAATTATATCAGTACAGAAATATCTATGTTATAAAAACAATATCTTAATGATATCGGCATATACATATCAATATTATTATAACATCTTAATGATTGCGGCACAGAAATATTGATATTATAAAAACAATATGATAATTATATCAGTACAGAAATATCTATGTTATAAAAACAATATCTTAATGATATCGGCATAGACATATCAATATTATTATAACAACATCTTAATGATTGCGGCACAGAAATTTTAATATTATAAAAACAATGTCGCAATTATACCTGTGCAGATATATCGATATTATTAAAACAATATCTTAATGATATTGGCACAGAAATATAAATACTCCAAAATATCGTTAATATTTTTATTAAATACAAAAAATTCTAAACGAATTTTTGGTGATAATCTGTTTCTTAACATTTAAATCCTAACGCTATTAAACTAAATAAAAACAATATCATAATTATATCGGCAAAGAAATAATGATATTAGAAAAAAAAAATCTTAATTATATCCGAAAAGAAATATCGATATTATATATAAAACCAATATCTTAATGATATCGGCATAGACATATCGATATTTTAAAAGCAATCTCTTAATGTCATTGGCACAGAAATATCGATATCATGAAAGTAACATCTTAATTATATCGGCACAGAAATATTGATATTATAAAAGCAATATCTCAATGATATCGGCAAAGAAATACTGAAATAATAAAAGCAATATCCTAATTATATCGGCACAGAAATATCAATATTCCCAAACAACGTAAATATTTTTATTTAAATAAAAATTATAAACGAATTGGAAGGAGATTAGGGGATAATCTGTTTCATGAGAGTAGATAGAAATACCGTTTCTGACGTAGAGGCTGAGTTTACTCGACTGCCATTTTGCCAGCATTGGACCCTCTCAACTGCCTTTTCCCAGTCATTGCGGTCAATAGCAAGTCTGCTGGACACTCCTAACATTCTCAGGTCCTCTGCCACCAAGCCTTTCCACATTCGGTCTGCCGTGCGATCTGACTCCATCCGGGGTTCCATAATATAATTGCCTGGCTGCTCTGATTACGTGCCACTGCCATTTGAAGCCCTGAATTCGCACGAAATGAGAGGCTCGTCGTGTAAGTCGTAGATCTCTTTGTTCCTCCTCAAGTTGTACGAACCATTTTCACTGATGGCCCGCGATGCGCCTTAAAAAAATTTTCTCAAACCTGTCAATCTTTTTAGTCTGAATCTTGCTTAGGGTCCAGGTTGCACAGGTATAGGTCAATAGGGATGGGATGATTTTTTGTACAGAGTCATTTTGGTGTCCCCAATTTGCAGTTTACTATGGAGGAAACTTCTTATGGCAAAATATGCTTTTTTAGTCCCCATAATACGGTTTTGAATATCCTCCTCTTCCTTCATCTGATCATTTACTATGGAGCCTTTATGCTTAAAACTGGACACGTACTGCAACGTATACTTTCCCACGACATAATCATGTCGGTCTTGGCGGGTTTATAGGTATTTTCTGTCTGAGCACCATAATTTTCGTTTTCCCTTCAATTATAGATAGGCCCATCTTTTCTGTTTCTCTTTCTAATCCTTCACAGGTCTCCTTTATAGCGTTGAAGGGCAACCCAACCAGAGCCACACCATCAGCATAACCAAGCACTTGAGTCATTTTATTAAAAATTGTACCTGACTGATTAAGCTCGGCTCTTTTCATCATAACTTGGAGGGCAATATTAAATAGCAGTGGAGAGAGGGGGTCACCCTGTCTAACTCCTGACTTCACTGCAAGAGGTTGGCCCAACTTCCCATTTATTTTCACTCTCCTATCTATTATTATATAGAGGAAAAAAATAGTAGTGGGAGGACAAGCAAGCTCGAACATAATAATTTGAAATTGGAGGAGTGTTGGTAAGTAAGAGACGAAATGAGTTTGATAGAGGGGGTAGCGCATGCGTAAATCCCGTACATTCACTCTTCCTCTACAACTGTCGAAGTATTCAGTTTTGCTCTAGTATCCGATCAAAGGAGATCTTCATCTCAATAATCATGAATTCGTTAGTATATTTGTTTCTATAATCATACCTTTAATATGTATTGATATAGGTGTTATTTTTGGACAATATTGTTCTTAGGCACAAATTGTATATAACAAGCACAAGGTGCGAACAAAAGGTAAGGAACAGCAGGTAGGAAGGCAATTCTCCACAAAACTTACCTAGCCTTTACCTTCAGATATAAGAAATAAGTTAATTTAAAAGCCTACCGAGAAGTGGGTAGTGTGACAAAGGCAAGATGTGGTCCGTCCTGGAAGACGTAATCAATTTTAGGAAACCAGTCAACCTGGGATCCCGGCTGGCAAACCGAAAAAACGGCGGAGGCCTGGGAATGACAAAATTCGATTAGAGGATACTAATGGATTTGAAGAGATCCTCCCACCCCGGCCAAGGGGTGGAACTATGGGATGGAATCCCAGAATTTCCTCCCTCTATAAAACTAGATGGCCAATCACGATAAAGGTACCGCCCAGTGACGGAGATCTAGCCAACCAACAACGTCTTCGACCCCCTCTTAGGAAGGACAAGGAAGAAAAGGGGGACCGAAGCCGAGGAAGCAACGAAAGGACACTTCTTCTTTGATCTCGCTCGAGGACGACAACTAGTCTTCCCTCTGAAGATGAAAGATACTCTGACTCCATGACTTAAGATATGCAGGGAAACCCGATGGACTGAAGGACCATCAACACCAATTATTACAGATAAGAGATTTATGTTAGAACAGTTAATGGCTAGGTCTAGTCTGAATCATGATTAAACTCTTGTTTATTATATTAATTTTGATAACTAAAGATAAATTATAGGCAGGAGGTTGTTCTTTGGTAACCACGCCCATTATTAATTTGAATATATTTTATTAAGTATGATAGCAATAAAGAGGAATTCATATACCTTGGAACACAGATAAACTCAACCAATGATAAGCAACTGGAGATTCAGCGTCGGATTATAGCGGCCAATAGGTGCTACTATGGACTTCAGAAACATCTAAGAAGCAAGTTTCTCTCCAGGACAACAATGATACGAATATATAAGACCTTAGGTATGGGGATACGAAAACTAAGATTCAGTGGAGAAAGTACAAAGATATTTTGTAAAAAGAATAATTGGGGTGCCCGTTACTACACCAAACTACATGCTCTATCTGGAGACAAAATCAAATCCTCTACGTAGTTACACCAGATCCATACACATAAATTATCTTATAAAGGTATTAAATATGGAAAATAATCGGTTACCGAAAATAATAGCCCTTAAAATGATTTAAAAAAATTTAAGTTGGGTTAGTGCCTTGAGAAGACTAGGTAGGAATGTTGGTATAGAATTCTCAGTCGAGGGGTTAGTGGACCAGCTAATAACGCATAAAACTATCTTCATATCCAGATTAAATGAACAAGCAAGATATGGATTTATCGAGCGAGCTAGGAGTGCTGAACATCATATAATGTATAGCAAATTAAATTATGATGTCACCTATTTTGAGTCAGGAAAAGAAATACATTACATTAGGCTTGTTTTCAAGGCAAGGGGAGAATCATTTAATCTGAACTACCAACCTTGGACAAATAGAAGAAATAATTGCTCATTGTGCAATTTAAATGTTTTCGAGGATACGATGCATTCCATCTCGATCTGCCGTGCTTACTCAGTTTAGTATGATTTTCTTAGGAAAAAAGGTACTCAATCCAAATGAAACGTTGCAATTACTGAACGGTATGGATTATGAAAAATTATATTTATATCTTAAACAAGCAAATCCATACCAAAATGAACTAGTTAAAGAATTTAATTACTAATTAATTATTTATATAGAAAGATCTGGCGTTATTTATAGAGAGATCCTAAAATGTACTGTATTATTTTTTTTTTTTTTTTTTGTATTCACTGATGAATGTATTAATAAAAAAACCTCGACAGACGAACCTTGTTAATTGTCTAAAATACGTTGTATATAAAAAGCATATCTGTAAATACTTATAAATAAACGTATTCATCTATCTATCTATAAGACCCTAATCAGGCCGGTTCTCACATATTCGTCAGAGTGTTGGACGATAACGAAAGCCCTAGAATCGTCCCTATTAAGGTTTGAAAGGAAGATTCTGAGAAGGATTTTGGGGCCTGTGTGTGACAACGGTATATGGGGATTGAGAAAAAACGCTGAACTCATGCATCTCTATAAAGATCAGGATATTATGCATTTTATAAAATCTGGACGTCTGAGATGGGCAGGGCATATTGCAAGAATGAGTAGTAGCGAAATCCCCGAAAGGCTCCTTGAGGAAAAGATCTTTGGACGCAGAAAAGTAGGTAGACCTCGCCTGCGGTGGGAGGATTGTGTGGCTGCAGACGCGTGAAAAATGCTGGGGACTGGATATTGGAGAGCAGCAGCACAAAACAGAGAAGACTGGCGGCTCAGACTAAGGGAGACCCTGACTTTTCACGAGTTGTAGCGCCATCGAAGAAAAAGAAGATGATAGCAATAAACTTGATTTGCATTATGGTTATTAGCAATATTATCAAACTTAGAAGTAGGAATATTATCTTGGTTGATTATTAAATAATAGTAATCACAAATCAGGCCCTTGGAAAGGTATCCAATTCAGAGGACAAAATAAGTAATTCATATAGACTTATGATCATAATTTTGGGATAATCATCCTCAATGATTGTCCAATGGCATCCCTATGTACAGACTAATATATTATCAGATAAAATATATATCAAACTCAATCGAGGTAAAACATAGCATCTTCTTTTTATGTAAACCTGTTTTCTTATTATCCTGTATAATATATATGTTTACTTTAGGATTAAGATATAGGAGATTATTGTGAAAGCTGCTTTGCTCATTTTTTAGCGGAAGGATTAAGAAATTCGATATAAGATTAAAAGTTCAAAGTCCATATTTACATTTCACATAGGCATCATCCAACTTGTTTAGATATGAACCAATCTGTTTACACATGATCAAAAGGATTAAAAGTTACACATGATCCAACCTGTTTATATATGATCCAGCCTGTATACATGTAGATAAAGTTGAACAATGTGAAAGTGTATAAGCATTTAGGAGGCTTCAAAACACGTAAAAAATGTGAGCGTTATGTAACCGTTGGGAAGGTTACAGACTATAAACTGGGTACCTGGCCCTTCAATGGATTGGTTAAGGTTATATAATTGTTGGGAAGGCTACATACTATAAAGTGAGTACGTGTCCTTTCGACAAACCTCTAAGCCTTTCATGTTGCAATAAAACAAGATGGTGGCGTATGAAAAACAAAATGTGTCCGGGCACACTTAGTCATTATAAGATGGCTACCTGATCCTTCAACAAAACCTCAATCCCCTCAGGTTGTAGAAAAACAAAACAAAATCATAACTGGGTCAAAAAAAGGGGCATTGCTCGATAGTTAAGGTTAGGTCGATGCAAGGTCACGTGACTAAGACGCGAAGCCGGATAGATGAGGTAAGGTCTAGGTTTAAATAATAATAATAAAAGGCTTAGCGAACCCGGAGGTTCGATGCCGATACCACTAATCGCTGTCTACAAATCTCGGTCCACCAATTACCGTCCAAACCCAAATTCATTAGATCAATCTTAATACTATCCTCCCACCTACGTTTCGGTCTACCCCTCGGACGTTTACCAGTCGGCTCAGCGTTTATTAACTTTTTAGGAATTCGTTCGTTACTGAGCCCAACAACATTGCAAGCCCATTTCAACCGTCGCGATGATATCACTTCGATTATATTAACAGGGTGCATGGTCCGCAATTCCGCGTTGTGTAATCTCCTAAATTCTCCAGTTGACTCATCCTTTTTCGGACCAAATATTTTACGCAGTACTTTATTCTCGAATACCTTAAGGCGTTGTTCATCCTTCAAGTTTAGCGGCCACGTTTCACACCCATACAGAACTGTAGGCAAGATAATAGTTTTGTATATTCTAAGTTTTAAGTTTCTGGACAAAATCCGCGCCTTTATTTCCTCTTGAATTTCGTTTTTTCTAGTAATCACAGACCCCAAATACTTAAATTTCTCAACGTGTTCAAACCTATTTTCTCCTATATCTATATCCTCAAAATCGCCCCTGTTTCTATTGCTAACCATATATTTCTTCTTATCCGTATTTATTTTGAGGCCAACCTCTTTCCCAGCTGTCATCAACGTTGTGGTATTCAGTTTTATAGTTTCCGCGTCCTCACTTAATAATACCATATCATCCGCAAACCCGAGCACGGATATTTTACCATCCAGATCTAAACCCCTTTCGGTAAGCATTACCTTTCTAATGACATACTCTAGTGCTAAATTAAATAGGACAGGTTAAAGGGAATCGCCTTGTTTTAACCCCGAGCGAACTTCAAATTTCTCCGAAAAATAATTACCGATTCTAACTTTATTGAATATTTCGGTCATGCACATCCCTACTAGATTTACTAACTTCTTCGGTATTCCCTGCTCAATCAAAATGTTATACAGTTATCTAGGTTTAAATATAAATTCAAATTTGGCGCCATGATCAAGTGATTGGGTCACGTGATTAAAAAGGGGCGTGGCCTAATGGTGAAAGTTACGTCGTGGCGTGGTAAGGCCACGTGGCAGTTAGGGTTAGATAAAGGTTTAAATTCAAATTTACTGACACGGTCGCTAGGCTAAAAAGGGGGCATGGCCTAATAGTTAAGGTTAGGTCAAGATTGTAATTCAAACTCTAACTAGGCACCATGAGTTCCGTGACTAAATGCAGGCTTTTGATTGGCTGCTCGTCTTCATTTATATCACTTTTCCCTAAAAACTCTCCAATTGATCTTATTTCAGTTATTGTCACATCTTTCAAGAGCTGAACCCATGATGTATTTTCTAATAATTCAGTCTTATCTAAAATAAGAAAATAAGATCCAGTCTTTTCCAGCAGTTTCTAATGGTTTCCCGCGTGATGTTTTCCCAAGCAAAACTAACCTTATACATCATTTCTTTCAATGTAATGTTGTTAAGAAATATGTGAACGTCATCTTCTGCAATGAAAGTGATAACAGTAATTCTCTCCTGTAATTGGCTTTAAAGGCATGTTTAATACCTTGGTCCAATGGTTGAATAAGGGCAGTGGTATTTCTAAGGAGAAACATAACCTTTATTTTACGGTCTTTGGATATTAGCGATTCTTCTGGAGGATGAGCTGGGCAATGGTATAAGAGGAACAATGCTCTGGGTTCAATTTTTTCCAGTTTAGAAAACTATTCAACCGATGGAACAAACGATTCATGGAACCACTCAAAAAATATATTCGCGGTCATCCAAGCATTTGGACTGCTAGAGTAGATGACAGGGAGGTTACGGCGATCCATTTCTTTGAAACATCTCGGATTTTTACTTTTACCTACGCAAAACGCCGACAATTTGTTTTTCCCAGACTTGTTTATGCAAAACAAAAGAGTTATTCTTTCCTTATTTGCTTTAAAGCCAGATTCATTTGGAGCTGATATTAAATCCAAAGATTTTTAGGGTAACATTCCATAAAATAATGCGGTTTCGTCACAGTTATAAATTTGGACTATTGTATAATTTTTTCCACAACATTCTTAAAGTGTGAAATAAACTCACGTGCATCCTTACGATTGCTGGAGCGACTTTCTTCAGGGACGGTTATTTCTCTTATTCCATGACGCTTCTGCCACCTCCAAAACCATCCATCACTTGCCACAGTTAACAAAGTCGATGATGTGTGAACTTTAAAAATAACTTTATTAAGTAGTGTACAAGTTACATGATATATATATATATATATATATATATATATATATATATATAATGAGGCTACTGAGTGACAGATAGACTCTAAAGATATTATAATTAGACTTAAAGCTAAACATAGTGAGAGTGTCTCACATTATCTTATTCTACCTTACATTATAATACTTATTCTAAGACTACATTCTAGATACTGTTTACTACATTGCTATTGCTACTGCTACTTACTGCTACAGCTACTGCTATAGCTACTACTACAGCTACTGCTGCTATGTCTGTCCTTTTCAGATAGGCTTTTATACATACAATAAGAGAAGTGATGATCAAGGAAATAGATCTTGTTTTAATGCTGACAACGAGGAAGTTACAACAGTAACTTCCTGGGTTGTAAACATTATTTAACAACAAATATTTCCTGGGCCAATGGCATTTGTTAACTCCTCCCTCCTTTATGAAAAAAAAGCGAATTATCTTGAGCTTTTTTTTTTTTTTTTGTTTTTAAAAGTATTAAGTAAGTAGGTAGGAAGTAGTTATTGGATCAAATTATGCAGGATATAGTAGGTTCATTCGGAATGGGAATTTTTTGTATTAAAAACCTATCCTTAAGGATACCGATACTTAAAAATTATTTACATTTTCTATTTACCAAAAGGGACTCTTATAAAACGTAATTACAATAAGTTAATGATAGAATTAAAAGATAATTAAATTTATATATGAGAAATAATTATACATTTAAACCAACTTGAAACTTTCTAATATTAGACATGTAATATCCAAAAACATATAAGTTATAAATTAATAAATCCATTATACATATTAGCCTATTCCAAGTTTTATTTTATGAGAAAATGTTATGTCCTTGAATTCTTTAAATTCTTTAACATAATTGTTTTTAACTAACAGATTAATGATTTAATTACACTAAACTCTAATTACAAATAAAAATGCGTCATTTCTACATTTTAAAACACATCAAATTATAAATTATACCTTTTGTTTATAATAGAAATAATAATAATGTAAATATAGTAATAATTTTTTTATAAGGATATATAACACTTAAACATTCTATAGAAACAATAATTATATATAGAAGTTCGATCTAACCTCTTTTTAATATTCTTTATATTTAAGTCAAACTTAACATTTATCCCTTTTTTTTCTTGAAATATTTAAACATATTACTAATTAATAATTATTAATAATGAATACATTTATCTAGCCTTATTTTTGGTAAATATTTTAAATAAAAGTTTAAATAGGTCATCATTAATGATATATTGGTGAAACAATAAATAGTTCCTATACTAAACAACATGTTTTTTTTTTCAATCATATTATTTATTCTGATATTGTTAACTAAATGGATGATACTCCGTAATTTAAGGCTGTCGGAAAATGCTTGCAACAAACCAGGCGTCTATATAGACTGCTGATCAATTAAAACATTATGTCATCTGGACTGGTGAGCTACTTGCATTGGTTAGTAATTCTTGACAATTATTATTCGGTCAAAAAAGAGTTTGTTTTGCCTGCCATGGTGTTAATGCACAAAGTTAATAACTCTTTATTAAAATAAAATAAAATTAAAATAACATCTTTAACATCCCGTTAAAATTATAGGATTTTAACCTTTAACCGTTTGGACCAATTTAAATACAACCACAGTACTCTGGGTGTATGGAGAAGATTTTTCTATCTTCTTACCATTCAAAAATATTAATCCCATCTTAGGGATAAAGGGAGGCTTTATGGCAACTCCACATTAAGGGTTTTTCCCTTTTACAAAAAATTGCTAAGTAACAATCCCACTTTAGGGGTATATAGAGGACATACGTCTACTCCAGTTGAGGGTAATTATTCCCTTATTATTACTTATAAAAAATCCAACTAGGATAAAAAAAAAAAATTAATTGGTCCATCGTTTCTCTAGATGTTATTACTGGGATGCTCTTCGTGCTAACTGATTTCTTATGGCAAATTTATGATTTTAAACCAATATGTTAAAAACCAGATCTATAAAAGTTATATTAAAAAATTAAATTTACATTGAAAATAAAAACTCGTTTAACCTTATTATTTACTATTTAGGGATATTTTCTAAAATTTATTTCACGACATTTATAAAATTCTTCAAATTATCTGATTCACCATCAAAAAATGGAATATTACTGCATTATTTCATATTCATCATTAAGGATGCCATATTCCTTAAATACTTCTAATTACTATTAACTATTTATAAATTATATATTATTCACTTACAATTAATTATATATTAATTATTAATTAATTATTAATTCACTTATAATTAATTATTTTCTTACATACTTTAATTCTTTAATAATAAATTATTCAAACAACAAATTACTTGTTTTTTCAACATTAAGTCTTTAAATTATTCAATAATGATTTTATAGTTTTATAGTAAATTTTATTTTTTATATTACTTAAATTATAATAACCTTAATACGATTTAAATTAAAATTCACTCACAATGAATTATAAATCACAATAAATGCTTCATTTAGCAAATTTCCTTCATTTCAAAAACATAATAAATTATTCAAATTGCTTTCTTATTAAATATTTTATGATATAATTTAGCAATTTATTTAAACTAAACAAAAATGTAATTCTTGCAACTAAAAAATAAAGTAAAATCTTCAACTCACGACTCATCGATCTGTTATCTTTTTCTGGACACCTCCAGAGGTCAGTGGATCCAGCAGAGAAGTAGACAGATACCTGAGATGTCAACCTGACAGGTCAGTGGGTCTGCCCGAAGTGTAGAACTTGAAGCAAGGGTACCTTAGATAAGTGGGCCGACTTGCAAATAAAACCTGAGAGCAGTGGAGAATTTGCAAGTCCTTCAAAGTTCATCTGAACAGCGATCAGAGCTACAGGTGATGTAGATGGGTGCTGTGCAGTTATCGATTTCTTCTGCCGGGTACTTGATGTCAATGGGTCCGTCCAGAGTGTAGAACTTGAAGCAAGGGTACCTTAGATAAGTGGGCCGACTTGCAAATAAAACCTGAGAGCAGTGGAGAATTTGCAAGTCCTTCAAAGTTCATCTGAACAGCGATCAGAGCTACAGGTGATGTAGATGGGTGCTGTGCAGTTATCGATTTCTTCTGCCGGGTACTTGATGTCAGTGGGTCCGTCCAGAGTGTAGAACTTGAAGCAAGGGTACCTTAGATAAGTGGGCCGACTTGCAAATAAAACCTGAGAGCAGTGGAGAATTTGCAAGTCCTTCAAAGTTCTTCTGAAGCAGTGATCAGAGCTACATGTGAGAAGTAGGTGGATGCTGTCCTGTTCGAGCGCCAGTTAAGAAATGTCGATGAGTGTATGAGCTTTAAAAATAACTTTATTAAGTAGTGTACAAGTTACATGATATATATATATATATATATATATATATATATATATATATATATATATATATATATATATATATATATATATATATATATATATATATATATATATATTGCTACTGCTACTTACTGCTACAGCTACTGCTATAGCTACTGCTACAGCTACTGCTGCTATGTCTGTCCTTTTCAGATAGGCTTTTATACATACAAGAAGAGAAGGGATGATCAAGGAAATAGACCTTGTTTTAATGCTGACAACGAGGAAGTTACAACAGTAACTTCCTGGGTTGTAAACATTATTTAACAACAAATACTTCCTGGGTCAATGGCATTTGTTAACTCCACGAATGCACCTTCCACATTTAAACTAGCATCTTATTTTTCTGCTTGTAATTTTAAAACACGTCCAGAAATCGGTATTCCCTCACTTCTCTTTTGGACGAACCAGATGTATAAGCACTTGTCTCAACCTAAACTTTTGGCGAATCTTTTTTTCGCTGAAGTCCCATATCTTCGTCAATATTGTCCACGAAACATCTAAGCTTCGATTCCTCAATCATCCAACCTCTGATTGTTTCTTCAGGGATACCACAATCACGTTTAATTTTGGCTTTAGACATCCTGCTCTTCACTTTGTCTTTAACTTCTAATTTTTCTCGCACTGCGTAAGATTTTCTGATGTTCGATAAACTTGCTATTATACTTATCCCATAATACTTATCTAAAATTTAAAATACATGTTACCAAGACAAGAGTTAGACTACAATTGAAATAACTGAGGGGACGAGCTAGTAGCAAATCTCAGGAGTTACTTAGTTCACGGAAAGTTAGATCGCGTATCCGGTGCAGGTGTCCCCTCTTCCCGGAGAGGAAGCTCGTCAGCCTGGGGAAGTGATTGTTTGCTACAATCATCTTGGTATGGAAAATTGACCCGTTCCTCCCGATTTTCGCCAATTTGTTCAGATACAGATGTGTTATTTTCAAGTCATTTTAGGTGGAATGATTTATTTTTCATAATTTTCCAAATCCTTTCAGGAATATAAAATTCAAATTGCCAGACATTTATGTCGTTGTTAAATCGGGAGAGTCCAAATTGAGTCCCTAATGCCAAAAAAGGTACTAACTGAGTCGATAACTAAGTTTTCGATACAGAGTAAATTGAATCCCGGACCCAATACCTTTTTTCAGGTATCAGGCCCGCCTTATCAGCGTTACCCAGAGACACCATCAAGCTTGCTGGGTAGTTTCTCATATATTGTGTGCGTAAGTCACTAAGTTAGCATAAGTCACTAAGTCCAATTAATGAATTTTGTGTGATAAATGTTTTCTGTCTGGTGGAAAAACGACATACAAGGATTAAATGCATTTTGAATGAAAGTACAGCCAGCACAGTCGTAAACCGTTGCATGGCTTAATCTTGTTGTCAGGTGAAAATGGTTTGCTACGTGAAGAATTGTACTGTGAATTTTTTACAATTTTGGTTGAACGCCCACGATATGTTTCCCCATCACATCAGTCATAAATATCAAGCAACAATTAAGGGTTGCATAGCACGCCAGAAGCATAGGATAGATTTTATTTAACAAAGAATAACAAATAAAAGTACATAAGTAAAATACTGTATTGTGTTTAACAATTTTAATCAGTCTGGTGTTGTGAAGGTTGCAACGGTTTATAAGATGTTTACAATTTGAAACTTATAGACGAAAGATTAAGCATATGAAGAGAAATAAATATAAATTACAACTAACAGTAATTACAAATAAATAT
Organism: Rhaphigaster nebulosa; assembly: GCA_948150685.1. NCBI lineage: Eukaryota > Metazoa > Arthropoda > Insecta > Hemiptera > Pentatomidae > Rhaphigaster > Rhaphigaster nebulosa. The sequence goes on along the minus strand of OX411307.1, from coordinate 180,257,176 downwards.
TACGCGTTTTAAATAAAAAAAATCTGTTAATATAATTCTCTCCGTAGAAGAATACTGTTCTCATTGTATATACATTCGAACATGTATATACAATGACTTGTCCCCTACAAGTTTCAGTAAATAGAATTTTTCATATATGTGGGTGTTTTCACGGTCTGGCAAAGCATTTTAAGAGCAGGTTTATCTCCTGTCGTTCCAAAATCATCCTTTACAAGATCCTGGTACGAACAGTGCTTATCTATGGGTCAGAAGCATGGGCGACCACCAAGTCTGAAGAAACCCGACTGATGGTATTTGAGGGGCAGATCTTCAGAAGAATCTTCGGAGCGGTAAAAGAGAGAGAGAGTTCTGGAGGAGAAGAAAAAACAGGGAGCTCTACGAGCTGTTCAATGAAAATGACATAATCCGGGTTATAAAGCTGGGAAGACTCCGCCGCACAGTGGTTCAAAACTCCGCCCTGGTCGTTCTATTTATGATAGAGCAACCATCTCAACGTCATTTTGCTCCGAAGTAAATTCACTTTAAATGCTTAGATTACCAAATTTTTAGTTAATTTTTGTTTGATAAAAATGGATAATTCTTTTTGGTTATTTAAGAAAAAAATTTGCTTACTAATAATTCTTGTTTATATCAATATTTTCTGTATTTCACTTTGTTTTTAATTTATATTAGATAAGTTTAAGAAAATATAGGATTTTATATCACAGCTTGGTGATTTTTTACGATTTTTCAGAAAATATCGTCAAGATTATAATTTTTTTACATATCTCAATATATACATAACATCTTGAAGTGCGAAGTGTGCGTAAAATTTTAGTTTTTTGAATTTTTTTAAAACTATGCATCAATTTTTACGCTTTTGACGAAAAAAAAATTGTCATGGAAAAATAGTTTAATGCTTAAATTAAGATTTTCAATAGAAAAAAGATGATGAAGTTCTGCCCCCAAGCGAGATATAGCGAGATATAATGTGTTTTTGTAGGGTATTTGTTTTTCTTTGATTTGATATATGCAATTACGTAATGTGATAGCTACTGTTAAAATGATAAACTAGAATGTCAGATAAGATGGAATTAATATTAAAAATAATAAAATTTTTGCCTCGTAACGTGATTTTTTTTTAATAATTATAACTTATGTAAATCATTAATTTAATTTTTAATTTTTTGCAATTTAATATATCTAATTATCATATGTGATACTATTAAAACGACAATACCTGAAATCTCTCTAACAGCTATTCATTTATCTTCATAGCTTCTTCCACTCTTGCAACTTACAGGAGGTTTTTTGTTTCTTTTTCGATGGTTGAAATGAGCGTTTATGATGTTCAGTTCTGATTCGCGAAATAACTGGATCTAATGATACCAATAAATTATTTACAATATCTTTGTTTTCTCTTGAACATTTCCTACTATTACATTCACATAATCTTTTAAAATCATTATTTCGAGACACTTGAGCGTCCTCAGACATCATTCCAATTGGTAGAGATGCTGATTTCAAAATAATAAGCCCCATGCATCAATGTTTCGTGTGCCAAATCGGTATGTAAAAGCACAGGTATAATGAAACAAACAATTCAGCCATTTCATAACAAATTTGTTCAAATTTAGGTGGGTCATCAGTTATTCCACAAATCAATCACAATTATTTTGTAAATAACACACCAATTTCGAAAAAATCTCCTAGTTTTGTTTCCATTATTAGAAGTACCAAATTTATGATTACATTATAAACCTATCATCAGACTAAGCTCTTTTTTCAAGCCATTTTGAACTTTTTTTTTTTTATTTCAGCCATTTCTATTTTATCATCTGCTCAAGCCCTCCACTTCTTAAAGTCTAGTCGGTTAGATACATGAAGAAACTACTCCACGAAATGGATCCAAACAAGTTAGGTGGAAAGCCCATCTGTAGTAATATTTGGACGTATTTCTAGTTTTTCACATGGGATAAACAGTTCACATCAGAAGGTTTGCAGCCCCAAATGGAACAAGTGACAGACGAAGGAGTACCCAATATATTATGGTGTGCTTTCCCGTCCAGCATGGTTAAATGGAGCTGATATCTTACTTAGTAAAAACATTGCTTACTTCGAAATTTTCAGTTTCACATCGATAGATAGTGATAATGCTTCTTCTTTATTAAAAAAATAATAGAATTAAAGAATTTCTTGTGATCTTCTTTATGGTTTTTTTTAGCAATCAAAGAAAAACAAATTCAGCCTACCTTCAGGTTCCACCACCTACTGCCGTAGATTTAGTTGAGCCTGCAATCGATTCCTACATGTATAGGTGTGACCATTCAAAACAATAATCTTTTAATCAATTAAGATTATTTGTGAAAAAACGTTCCGTCATTCCGTTCTAATCTAACCTTCTCGCTTTGATTTTTTTAGAAATTTTAAATTAAATTCTTCAGATAGGCTTTGAAAATGTTCTAGAAAGTCCCCGTACTTATTTAAAAAGTGGCTCAATAAGGATTCCAATTTATTCCCACCTGAAGATAAGTATTCATGAGATCTTCGGACTGTCGGTCCTCCTCTTCAAGAGTTGCACTCATCAAAAGTTTAGTTAAGTGTTTAGTCATAATTATTAAAAAAAAAAATAGCTGTTTCGCGTTTCGGGGTAGAATTTTTCTTATTTTTAATATTAATTCCATCTTATCTGACATTCTAGTTTATCATTTTAACAGTAGCTTTCACATTACGTAATTGCATATATCAAATTTAAAAAAATACCCTACAAAAACACATTTGTAGCTATATCTCGCTTGGGGGCAGAACTTTATTATGATTTTTCTACTGAAAACCTTAATTTAAGCATCAAACTATTTTTCCATTACAATTTTTTTTTGGTCTACTCATTGAAAAAATTTCTATAGCAAAATATGCGCTACGCTTCGTCAAAAGCGTAAAAATTGATGCATAGTTTAAAAATTTTCATAGTAAAATCTAGAAACAAAACTAAAATTTTACGCACACTTTGCACTTCAATATGTTATGTATATATTGAGATATGTAAAAAAATTATAATTTTGACGACATTTTTTGAAAAATCGTAAAAAATCACCAAGCTGTGATATAAAACCCTACATTTTCTTAAACTTATCTAATATACATTAAAAACAGTGGGAAATACAGAAAATATTGATATAAACAAGAGTTATTAGTAAGCAAATTTTTTTCTTAAATAACCAAAAAGAATTATACATTTTTATCAAATAAAAATTAGCTAAAAATTTGGTACTCTAAATACTTAAAGTGAATTTACTTAGGAGCAAAATAACGTTGAGATAGTTGCTCTATCATAAATAGAACGACCAGGGTGGAGCTTTGTCCTGAAAAGTGCGTTTTGAACCACTGTGCGCCGGGTTGGACATGTTGCTCGTATAGATGAATTCTAGATCCTAAAAAGAATTTGGAGGACGTACACCGAACAAGGAGGGTCAGGCGACCCAAGGCAAGATGGTTGGGCTGTATTAATACGGATGCGAGAGCCTTGCTGGTAAAAGGCCTTGCTGGACACCTGGAACTGGACTGCTGAAGCACAAGGCAGGGCCGCCTGGCGGAGGCTCGCTAGCGGGTTGTAGCACCATATCTGTATGTAAATTCATGTGCAGTCTTGTTTAATATTATAAGGTGACATAACCTAACCATGGTAATGATACGAAAAGGAAATACACTTTAAAGTAATAATTAGAGTTAATAAAATTTATTAGATAAATAAATATTGTCAATTTAAAACGTGGAACTAGTCTAAGAAAAACCTGGGATTCCCAGTAGCACCGAGGAATTTCCGGCGGCAAAGGTTGAAAGGATCGTAATAAAACAAACGTTTGATCAAAATGCCAACCGGAATTAGCATCATAAATTCAGGTTTATCTACCTTGGAAATTTTACAAAATATTAAAAACTAGTTTCACATATTATTTGTGAAATGAAAAATTCAATTTTCTAATTTTTTTCGATTTTTTTCTATCTCACAATTTTCTATATCTTTTTAGCAATATACATTTAAATTTCCAGACAGATTTGTCGTTGCTAAATCCTTACCAGACACTATTTTAGTAAAATCGACAAAAATTAGAAAATAATTTTTTTTTATTTCGCAAATAATATGTGCAACTAGTTTTTCAGCTTTGGTAAAATTCCCGAGAAAGAGAAGACTGGTTTTATAGTACAAAGTTCCGTTAGCCTTTTGTACAAATTCTGTTTTATTAGGATCCTTAAAACCCTTGGCGCCGGGAAATCACAGGTGCCATAGGGATGCCTAGACTTTTCTTACACGAGTTTCATGTTTAAAATTAACAATATTTATTAAGCAACTGAATTTTTGTCTGGGAAATTAATTTTAGGTCCTTTGATAGCATTGATATATCATATAGCAAGGATAATATAGCACGGATTTAACAACGACATTACTGTCTGGCAATTTTAATTTTATATTCCTGAAAGGATTTGGAAAATTACGAAAAAGAAATCATTCCACCTAAAATGACTTGAAATTAACATATCTGTATCTGAACAAATGGGATGCGAGCTGTTGTAAATCAGTCTGGCTGTTATTAAACAACAGAATTTCTGCCTGGCAAATTAATTTTAGATTATTTGATAGCACAACTACATCATATTAAAACTTCAGCTATACTAAAATGGTTTGAAAATATTTTTATTTTAATAACTAGACCAATGCCTGGGGTTCTGCGCATGCGCCAGCTTTTAGTTGCACGTCTCTCTGGTCGCCTCTTAAAAAGTGACTATTTAATAGTGAAAACAGTGCAGTTTCACGTGAAAAACTATGTAAACATTACTGTTAGCAATTCTGTTTGAAGCAGAAAATGAATAAACGGTGAGTAATCACTTACTTAGTATACATAAACCTTACAGTGAACTCGTAAATAGACTTAAAGCAGGTACACAGAAGACGACGCCATTAATCCCTTTAGAAGGTATTCTGATTCTGCACGGAGCAGACCTACGTCACACGGTCTTCTGTTCTGTCCGCGTATTTATTTACGTAATTTTCAAAAGCATTTATCCGGGTTTTTTTCCTTCTTTTCTCTCGTTCAATTTAATATGATATGCGATATTTCCACATGGTGATATCGAGCAAAGCAACAACAGTCAAGAGATCGAGAAGCCCGGGAAATACACCTCAAACTTTACCTACCAAACAGAAGGCTAGGCGATCGAAAAGAAATACTCCTCCGACCACACCTGGTTTCTCCGTTGAAGAAACTGCACCCCAACACAAGTTATGGCTGATGAATAGCCTTTTTTTACTCCTAATCCATACCAAGTATTATCAAATACACAACCAGGAGACATGGAATCAGCACCGACTCCCAGAGAAGCCAAGCTCCCACCAATATTTATTAGAAATATAAAAATTTTCAACTGCTGTGCCAACAATTAAACAACGTGGTAGGCACAGGAAAATATACGTGCCAAAGTCGTATTAATGATACAAAATTAATGCCAGACACACCAGACACATACAGAAACATATTAAATATCAGTCAGATACAAAGGCAGATTTTTATACCTACCAACTGCGTGAAGAGAGAGCGCTAAGGGTGGTCATCAGACGCCTGCACCCCTCTACTCCACCAGAAGCTATAAAGGAAGAATTAATGGCCATGGGATTCCACGTTCGTCAGATAATCAATATATTCAAAGAAAATAAAGAACAGCCGGGCGATAAGCACAAAATAGCCTTACCACTATTCTATGTTGACCTCAAGCGATCGCCTGGGGTTGAAGAAATTTATAAAGTCACGCGCTTATACTATACCAGTATAATTGTAGAAAAACCTTATAACAAGTGGGAATTAGTGCAATGTCATAACTGCCAGGCTTACGACCACACTAAACACTATTGTCACCACATGCCTAGATGTGCCAAATGTGGTGACCAACAAAAATCTGAGGACTGCAGAAAATCTAGGCAAACACCCACAACATGTCCACTATGCCACCAAGGGCACTCGGCTAATTACAAGAGGTGTTAGACACATAAAATTTCAAAATCAAGGATGCAGGTAGCTCCTAGACAGGAAGATATATCTAGGCTACAAAGACAACCATCCAGAACTGTGGACACAAGAGTATCCTATGCTCGAGTTTTAGGGGAGCCAGAAGAAATAACACAAACTCAGGCCCTGCCACAAGAACAACCTCAACCTCAAAGATCCCAATCCCAACCTCAGCACCCACACCCCTCCATCCCACAACAAATGACTAATACCAAAAAGTCTAGTCATCAACCTATTTCTTACATTCCTCCTCCCACCAATTCTACTGACCTCACAAGTTTTCTTACATCTTTCCTCTCTGAGTTTAGATTTCTCATAAATCCCCTTATCTCATTACTGACAAACGATGTATCCAACCTCATCACCCCCCCCCCCCACCCCCCCCGAGAAATCGATAAATGTCCTCAATAAATTCACTTTCCATTCTCCTTTGGAATGGGAATGGTGTTCGAAATCATATTAACGAACCAACAACTTTATTACGTGACAAAAATATTGACCTAGCCCTAATAATAGAAACCCGGTTAACCAGCAAACGACTGTTCAACATACCCGACTACCAAACTTATCGAACTGACCGCCTCGATGGAAAAGCACATGCTGGCACTGCTGTCATCATCCAGCGGTCCCTTTCCCATAACTTACTCTCCTTACCAGTCCTCAATTTCCTTCAAACCACTGCTATAAAAATTCCAACATCAATTTTTCCTGTAACAATTGTTGCAGCATATTCCCCGCCTAAAACACCTATTTCCGAATCCCAATTTAATTCCTTCCTTAATTCCTTAGGACACCATTTCCTTATAGGTGCAGACTTAAATGCAAAACACCAGCAATGGGGAGCCACAAATACTCGTGGGCGAACATTGCTGTCTGCACTTCCCATCGCAGCAACATCCTCTCCCCTAGTTCTCCTACATATTGGCCGACCGATCCCAATCGTAATCCCGATCGTCTAGACTTTTTCATCCACAAAGGTGTAGGGCCACTACATTATTCAGTTTCCCGACTCGATGATCTTTCCTCAGACCAAACCCTAACTCTTTCCATATCACCGGTACCCAAATCACCAAAATCTTCTTTCATCAGAGGTCCAGTAAACTGGTACCTCTTCCGCCAAATAATAATAGATTCAATAGGCCTCAGAGTCAACCCCTCTGAGGTCGAATTCCTTATAAATAACCCCAAACCCCGAAAATCCTCTGGATACGATCTCATCACTTCCCAGATCCTTCACCAACTTCCCCCAAAAGCGGCTAAGCTCCTTACCTACTTATACAATTGTATCCTTCGCACAACCCACTTTCCTCTGATGTGGAAACACTCCACAATTATCCTTTTCCATAAAACCAGGTAAACCTTTCAATAATACCTCATCCTGTAGGGCAATGAGCTTGCTCCCGATTCTTTCATAAGAATTTGAAAAAATCCTGCTAAAACGTATCCTCCCAAAACTCGAATCCCTTCACACCAGTTTGGATTTCGCTCAGGACATTCTACTGTTTAACAAGGTCTTCGTGTTGTTGATCATATATCCTTTGTCAGCAATATTGCACTGGCGCCTTTCTGGACATAGCACAAGCTTTCGACCGGGTGTGGCACGATGGTTTGCTTTTCAAGCTCAAAATCTAATTACCCCAATCTGTATACCTAATCCTTCGATCCTACCTCTCTAACCGTTCCTTCAGAGTTCGCTGTGGTACTGAATTTTCCAAATATTACCCAATCGAAGTCGGTGTTCCACAAGGCAGCGTATTAGGTCCAGTCCTCTACATTTTATTTACCGCTGATCTTCCTACAAACCCTGATACTTTTCTGCCAACATTTGCCGATGATACCGCTATCCTATCATCCCATTCCGATCCTGAAATGGCATTCTTAAATCTTCAAAGGCATCTCTCCCTGATCGAACAGTGGTGCAACAATTGGCGCATCAAGGTCAATGAATGAAAATGTCAGCATGTCACATTCACCCTCCGATGCAGATCCTGTACGCCAGTCCATTTTAATTCCACACCACTTCCTATTTCAGACACAGTCCGGTATCTTGACTTCCTTCTTGACAAAAGGCATGGAACGCTCGTACTAGACTCAAGAGACAAGAGCTTAATCAACGATTTGGCCAGTTATACAGACTACTGAACAGAATATCTCATCTTTCAATAGCCAACAAACTGTTAATCAACAAAACCATTCTGAAACCTGTTTGGACCTACGGACTAGAACTGTAGGGGACAGCTAAACCATCGAACATCAAACGTATTCAATCCTTCCAGTCTAAAGTACTCCGTAGAATAGTCAATGCTCCATATTACGTTTCAAACAAAACCTTACACCATGACCTTAACATCGCTTGACATAATTCCATACAAATTCTTCTTATTTCATCAGAACCTTACTCATCACCCTAATCCCTTAGTACAATCCCTATCTAGCACCAACCATCCCTATAGCCATCCTCGAAGATTGAAACGGCATTGGCCTCGAGACCGTTTGTAAATGTGCTTTTGGAGTTCTGGCAATGGCCAGCTTCTCCACTCACGTCCTGAGCATCTGTGGCTCTAGTGCCCTCACTCAGTCTCCACTGGTTTTCAATACCAGTGACAAGACTGGATGAGAAGCGCTGGGATCTCCTGGAGTCCGGCTTCGTCATTCACATGTGGGGGCAGAGCTTGGTTCGGAGTTCCCTGGGTAGATTGTAAATATTGTATATAGGTATAAATGTGTTCAAGAAGACTTATTTTATTTTTAATTAACTTAGTTTTTCTTGTTATTGGCTGTTTACTTATTTTGCTATTATTTAAATTGTCTATTAATTTTTACTAGTAATGAACATTTTTTTTTCTGTTTATATGATATTTATTATTTTTATGTTTTGTTTTTTATCCTTTTATCTTGTATATATAATATGAATGGATTCTTATAGCCCTAATACCTATTGCCCTTGAGCGTGGCATCTTGTATTATTTTTAAAATAAAAAAAAAAGAAAAAAAAAAAAGAATTGTGTTTGGCACGGATTTAGCAACGACATAACTCTCTGGAAATTTAAATTTTAAATTCCTAAAAGGATATAGAAAATTATATAAAATACCTAAAAATGACTTGAAAATAACACATTTGAATCTGTACAAATGAGATGCGAGTTCTTATAAATCGATCTGGCTGTTATTAAACAACTGAATTTCTGCCTGGCAAATTAATTTTAGATTATTTAAATGAAATATTGCCTTATATTTATATACATATTTAAAAATATATTATCCTACAATATTAAATAGAATGTAAATATCGACTAAACAATTATGTTTTTGTTGACCGAAAAGTCGAAATGAAGTGCAATAAAATTGAAATATTTGGTGATCTAGTGGCCTTTTGTATTATATATATATATATATATATATATATATATATATATATATATATATATATTATACATATATATATATATATATATTATACATATATATATATATATATATATATATATATATATATATATATATATATATATATATATATATATATATATATATATATATATTATACGGTATCTCTTAGGGTAAGGAATTTATAAATCTTGGAGTTTGTAAGAAGAGGAATCAAAGAGGTTCAGCTTAATTTATGAGGGACGAAGAAAAAGTTAGGACTGCGGGAACAGCCTGACTCAGCAGCGATCACTCTCTCCTTCACTCTACCAAATCACGGCTAACATTTTTTATTATTGTAATTAACGCTATATCAGCAGAACATTATACATTTTTTCGAGAGTAATTAATCCATGGAACTTTTAGTCATGAATCCGTACCAACAGCAACGGGACTCGGAGATAATGGAAATTTGAATGGTCTCTAAAATTAATTTTTAAGATCAGCATTTTAAGAGTTGGATTATAAAAAAACATAATGTAGAATTTTTGTTTTAAAATATCCGGATGACTCTGAGACCGAGACCAGCATTTCAAATATAACTGGCTATCAAAAACTTAATTTGGATTTGTGCTATAGACAAATGTCTGGTGTGTCCACCCATACCACTTTCCTTGCCGCATTTGGTAGGTAATGCGTTTTTCGTTTCGGACTCAGGGAGTGAAAACCGTTAAGTTCTGTCGAAAACCAGATAACGAAAATTTGACCCAATTATAATACCTTCTTTACCTAGCCACTTTGCTGGCAGTAAGGGAAGTAAAAAAACGCATTATTAATTAAAATAACCTCAAGCTAATAACCAATGTTGGTGCAAATAATCATTGAAGTTAAAGATATATAGTTAATATATCTAAGAGTAACCATTGTAAGTGTTGATAGCATTGTTTTAACTAAAAATTATCATTTCCCACGCCAAAAGCTTCTCTTTCTTGCACCTTTTTATCTAATTCTACGAACCAATAGAGCTTCTCTTTGAGGCCACCTGCTATAATGCATCAACAGAACCCACGATTCTACCAAGTATTCCCTCCACTACCTAAGCTTAGAAAAAAACCTTTAAAAAAAATCTAACAGAGCCAGTAGAGTTGGCGAATACCTACAAGTCAGTTGTTCCTTTCAAATTAATTCATTTAGTAGTTAGTTTGCAGTACTTGCATCTCTCTGACCTCTCATTAGCTTACCCTGTGGACTTTCAGAGTCTGAGTGCTATAGACAGTCAACTGTGTATCCACTATTTCATTCAGTGATAAAACATTCTTGTTATTTTTGATACAATAAAAGATTGGTATTAGCCTCACTAATCATCCTGGTGACAAAATACTTATTACCTCTTAATAATCCCTTCCTATCGTGATATGATAGACAGAAAGGAAAAATTGGTGTCGGAAGCGGGATAACTTCCAGTCGACAGGCCCGCCATCAAATGTTCATTCATAATGCCTACTGTTCATTCTAACACCACAAATTCCGAAGAACTCAATAGCAACCACAAATCAAACGCTTAGCTCTTAACATTTGTATTCAAATTTATTAAACCATTTATGGAGACGGACGTGAACTCACCACATTTATTTAAAATAGCTCGTTTTAATTAGTCTATGATTATCAAACTCATTTATTATTTCCGTTTGAAGTTTCGCAATCACCCCCAAAGTAGTTAACAAATTAGATTTTTTCTGAAATAAAAGACTGGCAAAATTTAAAAATCCATTTAATTTATACTATTGACAGCAAAAAGATGTAACCTGGCCCGTCCTAAGATTTTCGGTGCCCGTGGGCTATTAAAAATAATGCGCCCCTCTTCTAAATATATGCATATATATATATATATATATATATATATATATATATATATATATATATGCAAGAGCAAAAGCTCAAAATAAGACAATAAATAAATAATAAATAATTGTGAGGACATAAATGGAAAAATCCAAAAAAAGAAGCCAAGAATCTCAAAAATAACAGAAATAAATATAAAAATATTTCGCCAATTCAGGCATCAGGACATTAGGAGAGAAATAAATAAATTATAAAGAAAAAACCTAATAAAGAACAATATATATATATATATATATATATATATATATATATATATATATATATATATATATATATATATATATATATATATAAAATATTTTATATTGTATTTAGAACAGGTTATTTAGTTATTTTTGTCAGGAAAAGATTTTGAATAAAAATAACTAAATAACTAATATTTAAAAAAATACACCAACCAATAAAAATTGCCGCCCTCAAAAGGCTTGCGCTCCAGGGCTGTAGCCCGTTTAGCCCAGAGGAAGGGTGGCCCTGGATGTAGCTTAATTCCATGAAGACCTCGAAACCATTCAGCAAAATTCCAACGAATCAATCCCTACGTATTTTCAAAGATTAGTAAAATTATAAAACGACTGTATAATAGCGGAAAACAATTACAATCACAGCGAAAACGAATTATTAGGAATTTAAGCTGCAATTAAAACAGCTCATAGGCGATTTATCTTGCACTCGAAAACAGAAATATTTCAAATGTTACGTACGCTCAACGAAGCGTTCTAAATTGTTTTACATGAAGAAAATGTATATAATTTTATAAATCACCGTCTTAAATCTTATAATAAATATTGCTCTCACTGCAAATCTAATTCTCACAACATGCGGGATTGTTGTAACAAACCGCAACATCAAAATAAATCTTATCCTCGATCGCCTCATTTACATTACACCTGAAAAGAAGTTATATGCAGAACGTATCCCTTCGGTTATTCACTATACTTAGCACTCTCCCCCATGAAGAAAAAAAAATTACATACAAGTTAAATCAGTAATTTTTTTTTTTACATCAATTAATAAAATATAAATGTAATTTATGACTAACAAATTCTCTGCCCTTAATGTGTTTAACAATCAAATTGTAATCCTGCAGCAGTAGGCACCACCTCAGTAGTCGCTGATTGTTGTTCATCTTTTTATAAAACGAGAAGGTTATGGTCAGTGAAGACGATTTTAGGCTCAGTAGAAGAATTTATGTAGACCTCAAAATGAATAAGTGCTATTATAAGAGCCAAACACTCTTTTTCAATAGTGGAATAGTTCCGCTGGTGTTTATTAAACTTCTTCGAATAATAGCAAATCGGATGTTCCTCTCCATTTTCATCCTCTTGCATAAGGACAGCACCAGCTCCCACGTCACTCGCATCGATGATTAACTTGAATGGTTGACGAAACATCGGTGCAACCAGTACAGGTGTGTCGCAAAGGATACCCTTAATTGTTTCAAAAGCTCTTCGGCAATTCTCTGACCAAACATAAGGTACACCGTTCTTCAGCAATATCGTTAAAGGAGCTGCGATGGTTGAAAAGTTTTGGCAGAACTTCCGAAAGTATCCAGCCTTCCCTAAGAAGCGCATTATTTCCTTCTTGTTTCTGGGAGTTGGAAACTTGATAATCGCTTGAATTTTAGCATCTATAGGTTTGACATGGCCCTGGCCCACTATGTGACCCAGAAGCGTAATGCTTGCACAGCCAAACTCACTCTTAGCCAAGTTAATTGTAAGATTTGATTCAAATATTCTGACCAAAAATGTCTGAATTCCCTTAACATACTCTTCCCAACTGTTGTGATAGAGGACAACATCGTCTAAGTAACACTCACAACATTCTATATCATCCGTAACCAAATTTACTAGGCGCTGAAAAGTTGCTAATGAATTTTTCATCCCAAATGGCATTACCTTGTATTGATAAAACCCGTGGAGAGTTCCTTTGCACGATTAGTCATCGGATCTTACTAAAACCCTTTTAACAAGTCAAACTTGGTCATGAATTCTGCTCTTCCCACTTTATCAATACAGTCGTCGACTCTAGGAATGGGAAAAAATCTGTTTTAGTTATACTGTTGAGTTTTCTATAGCCAGTGCAAAATCTAAATGTATTGTTTGATTTTGGCATCATCACACTTGGAGAACTCCATTCACTTTTGCTTGGCTCTATCAGATCATTGTCCAGTAGGTATTGGATCTCTTTGTCCATGAATCGCTGCTTTATGGGGTTTATTCTATAAGGTTGTTGTTTTATAGGTTTTGTCTCCAATAATTCAATATCATGGTATATTCTATTTGTTCGAGAAGGTGTATTCAAAAATACTGATTTATTTGATACAGGATTCACTGGTTGAACAACTTCCTCTTTAGACGTACCTCTATTTACGTATTTCTTCAACATATTGATGTGACACAACTGATTATTTCTCCGTCGTCCGATGGTATTAATTGTATAATTTACATCACTAATTTTTTTCTCGACAGTAAATGGACCCATATACCTAGCTCGAAATGGATTCCTTGGAACGGGCAGAAGTGCTAGAACTTGATCTCCCGGATTAAAATTTCTATCCCTAGCATGCGCATCGAATCGAATTTTCATTTGCTCTTGGGATTTGGCAAGGTTTTGTTTAGCCAAAGTACATGCATTAATTAGTTTTGAATGAAAATCGTTAACATACTGAAGGAGATTAATTACTTTGGATTCCTCGGATAGAATTTTCTCGTTTAGAAGTTTCAAAGGTCAACGAACTCTATGTCCAAATACCAGTTCAAACGGGCTAAATCCGATAGAATCCTGAACAGATTCCCTTACTGCAAATAGTAAATAATTTACACCTTCATCCCAGTCATTATGAGTGCCATAGCAATACATCTTGATCATATTCTTAAGAGTCTGGTGAGATCTTTCTAAAGCACCTTGACTCTCAGGATGGTACGCGGATGATTTAACTTGTTTGATACCCAGAGTGTGCATAACTTGTTGAAAAATTCAGACATGAAGTTTGACCCTTGATCAGACTGAACGCATGAGGGGAACCCAACAAAACTAAAAAATTTCGTTAATGCTTTTAAAACTGATTTTGTTTTAATACTCCTTAGAGGAATAGCTTCAGGGAATCTCGTAGATGCACACATGATTGTTAAAAGATACTCATTTTCTGATCTTGTTTTGGGAAGAGGACCGACACAATCAATTAAAATTCGACTAAAAGGCTCCTCTATTGCTGGTATTGGAAGGGTCGAGCTTTCGGTATATTTTGATTCGGTTTGCCCACTATCTGACACGTGTCACAAGATCGACAATAATTTGAGACATCGATTTTTAATTTTGGCCAATAGAACTAATTCAAAATTCGATTGTAAGTTTTGTTAATCCCTAAATGCCCTGCCATCGATATGTCATGAACGAGTTTCAGAATTTGTTGACGGAATACTTTAGGCACCACAATCTGGTAATTTACCGCCCAATCTGAATCAGCTGGGAGTCTATATTTCCTCATTAATGCGCCATTTTTAAGAAAATAGCATATGGGTACTTGGTGAGTCTCTTCTTCCGTGAGATCCTCATTGAAAAACCCTGAAATCTCTTCGTCAGTCTGCTGTTCCTGAATAAAATCATAACTTAATTTAACCGACTTTAACTGATATTTCAAAGTCTCAAATTCCGTATATTGTGGACCAGATTTAAGCAAATTACCTACTTCAGTGGTGTCTAGATCTATCTCCAAAGCTTCGCTTCCTACTTTATTTTTATTTTCCATAGCCCTTGTAATTACGCATGTATATATATAGGATATATATTTGTTTTATCATCACGGGAGCTTAGATTTGAATTTAGAAGAGGGTTATCAATCATAATAGGGCCAGGGATTACCACCTTACCACCAGCTAGGTCGTTTCCAAGTAAAAACTGTACCCCAGGAAAAGGCAGTGAATTAATAGCGCCCACAGTTACAGGGCCTTTGAAGAGATTAGAGGCCAAATATACAGTTCGAAGTGGTACAGATAAGGGCTCAGAAGAGACGCCCTGAATAAGAACGCAAGTTTCTGAACGGCTTTCTTCAACAAAAGGAAGTACCCCAGAAAGAATAAGTGACCGTGATGCCCCAGTATCCCTAAGAATTTTAATTGGAAAACTGTCATGAATATTGCTTGTAATGCCAACATAACCATCTGATAAAAATGGTTAATAAATATTCTTTGAAAATTCAGATTTTTTGACATTACCAGAAGTGCCACAACTAAACCAAAAGTTTTTAATTTATCAATTTCCTTTTTCTTTTTTAATTTCATGCATTCAGATATAATGTGACCTGATTTTTTACAGTAATTACAGGTGATTTGGGAAAACGGATTTTTACTGTGCCAATTATCTTTAGATTCAATATTACTAGAAATGGGAATTCTATGATTAACGTTAAAAGTGTTATTAACATTGCCGTGGGCTAAAGTATATTCTTCTGCTAGCCTAACAGCCATTACCAAATTAGTCACATGTTTCTCCTCGATAAATAAACGCATGTTTTTATCAATGCATGCCTTAAATTCTGCTATTAGAATAAGTTGCTTTAACTTAACAAAATCATGATCAACTCCATTCGATGCGCACCATCTATCAAATAATTGTTCCTTCTCTCAAGAAAACTGAATAAAAGTTTGAATAGTAAATTTTTTATAGTTCCTAAACTTCTGCCTGTATGCCTGAGGGACTAATTGATAACCTTTTAAAATGAACTCTTTAACGGTATCATACTCAGCGCTCTCTTCAATCGACAGTTGCGTATAAATATCACCGGCTTTACCTGTTAATACACTTTGTAATAGCATTGTCCAATACTGTTTAGGCCAATTAACATTTAGTGCTATCTTTTCGAAATTGAGAAAATATTTGTCGATATCATGTTCCTGAAAGGGAGGAACTAATCTAATATTTTTAGAAATGTTACAATCTGATACTGGCTTTGAACTACTAGAATTACTACATAAATTCAGCTCTCTCAATCATAATTTAATTCTGTCCCTTTCAAGTTCAATCTGAAGACGATTTTCTTCTTAGCATTACATTACAAAATTTGTTTTTATTATAAAATTATAAGTTTTAAGCTATGAGCTTTTATACAAACTACCTCTGGTTTTATAATAATTCTTAGGGTTATGCTCTACAATAATTAAATACATGAGGATAAAAAAAATAACAAAAAATAAATAAAATAACATAAGACTACAAAATGACAAAACGAAAACAAAATATATATCCATACATAAAACTTTTATCTAATTTACAATACTATATGTTTTAATCTTTTGTGTTTATAAATGTTATAAGGTAGATCTGTTTTGGTATAGTTGACAATTTCACTTATATGTCTATGAGAACTAGCCTCACATGAATTAAAAAAGTCTATCGTTAGTTTGTAAATAAAGGTGGAAATGCTGGGCACGTTTAAAGTATGATGAATTAAATCTATTGGAGTCCATTTTGGGAAATTTCCAACTAACCGCAAGCATTTATTTTGTAAAATTTGCAATTTCCTATAGTTTGAAACACATGTATTGGACCAAACAGGACAGGCATAGCATATAATAGGTCTTATATAAGCATAATATAACAATTTTTTATTTATAATATTTAGATGGGAATATTTGGATAGTAAAGGGAATAGTTTGTGTAGGACGCCTATACTTTTATTTATTTGAATGTTGACGTGGTTTGTGTAGGGTAGTCGAGAATCTAAATTAACTCCTAAGTAGGAAACATTTTTGGACCAAGGTATAGCATTTCCATCTATAACTACGAAACTGTCTATTGTAGGTCTGCGCTTGGTAAAGAGGATAGCTTTTGTTTTGTGATGATTAGGTCGGATTTTCCATTTGTGAAAGTATTTAAAACATTTTGATATTGCTATATTCAGATGATTCGCTATTGTGTCAATTCTGTATGAGGAGATGAAAAAACATGTATCATCAGCGAAAAGGGCGGTTTCAGTTTTACCTTTAATTGCTGTGACTTCGTTGATGTAAAGATTAAAAAGAATAGGACCAAGTACTGAGCCTTGTGGAACACCAGCTTGGATCATTTTTAAGTCGGATTTTGAATCATTAATTTGGACAAAAAATTTACGATTGGACAGATAGTTGTTTATTAAATGAATAAGATATTTAGGAAAATTATAAGCGACGAGTTTGTATATCAGACCACTGTGCCAAACGCAGTCAAAAGCCTTTTCAATATCTAATAGTGCCATGCCCGTATGCTTTTTAATGTTAAAATTGTGAGATATGGTATCAGTTACTCTAGCAAGTTGACTAACAGTGGAATGATTTCTCTTAAAGCCGAAATGGAAAGGAGAAATCAATTCATTTTCATCAACATTCTTGTTAAAACAATCCTTTCCACCACTTTGCTAAGGGAGCTGAGTAAAGATATTGGGCGAAAACAGTGAGTGACAGGTTTTTACCAGATTTGGGAATAGTTATTATTTTTGCTATTTTCCATGACTCAGGAAAGTGACCAAACATTAATATATGATTAATTATTTTGGTTAAATGAATCAGCTACTTTTTTGATAATTGTTTTAAATATATATTGCAAAGTCCACCAGTACCAGGAGATTTTTGGTTGACTAATTTAGCGATAATATTTTTTAATTCTTTTGGGGAAACAATTTTACAGTTATCAAATTTCTCGCTAACAGGAATTCGATAGATTTTAGTTTGTCTGAGAACCTTGCGAGTAAAAGATGGTATTCCCAGGTCTAAATTCATTTTATGTATATTTTCAAAGTAATCGGCTAAGATATTGGCTTTGCCACAATCACTGAAAGCATAGCTCGAAGCTGAGTTCCTAATTCTGAGTTGACTAGTAACCGATGATCTTACTAGTGGGGGAATACCTGTTGTCTGATAACGGAAATGGTTAGCTAATTTAAACATTTTATTATTATTTGTAGGGGTTATAGATGATAGAAATTTATTCCACTCAGTATTTTTTAATACTATTACCACTTTGGAAATAAATTTATTGAGTTTGTTTAAAGTTTTCTTTATCCATGGATAGCGATGTTTACAGTAAGCTTTTTTAACTTGGTTCCTAATTTTGATTAAGTATGATATAAGTGGAGAAATTTTTAATCTTTCAGTTTTTGGTGAAACAAGTGGTATTGATTCGTTAGCTGCAAGAGTTGTAACATTATGAAAATTATTGATAAGTGTATCTATTTCTGAGGGATTAGTGATAACAGGATTGATTACTATGTTTCTGTCAATAATTGAGCGAAATTTAGCCCAGTTGGCATGTTTAAAGTCAAAAAACGTTTTTGTTGGTTTGTGGTTTAAAGTTTGGTCTATTGAAAAAATGACAGGATTGTGATCCGAAGGGAGAGCTGATAAGGATTTAGATGTTATATTAAAAGGAATGTTTTTTGTAAGAGCAACATCTATAATGCTAGGAGAGCAATGGATTCTATCAGGGTAGTATGTGGGTTCTTCAGGAGCTACAATTCTAAAATTAATTTTGAAAGATAACTCACTCAACAATTTGCCATTTCTATTGTTTACATTACAATTCCAGGCTATGTGCTTGGAATTCAGATCACTAAGCAGAATTACATGTTTGTGGAAAGAAAATATTTTTTAAAAATCGCTAATTAGAATGGTTTTAGATGGAGATTGATAAGCAGAGATCACAAGGATTTCAATAGGACCGACAACAATTTTAATTCCTGTGGCAACTAAACTTATTAAATCAGGCAATAAAAGAGGATAATGAATAATAGAAGTTTTAACTAATAGCGCTACTCCTCTGCCATCATCGCATCTGTAAACTTTATAGCCTGGGGTTTTAAATGTATGCTTTATCTTTAGATTAGTTTCACTGAGGGCGATTATATCAATATTATTTTGCTTAACAAAATGAGACAACTCACCAGTTTTGTTTAAAATTGATCTGCAATTCCAGCACATTAATTTACAATCTCTAAAATAATTTATCATATTATTTCACAAATGAATTCTGCCACTACACTTATTTTAGTGAAGGCGTCGGGTGCGGTTTTAAGTTTGCAATAAGTAATTTCAAATTATTAAATAATTTAAACATATTTAAAGAAGAAAACAATGTTTTTATTTCTTTCAAGAGGTCGGTGAATGATAATTCCTGGCTGACTTCCGTATTATTGTTGTTGTTCTTGTTGTCTGCTGTGTTGATACTGGGCCCTCTTCCCCAAGCCGAAGGATTAAAGGTCGATGTTGATGCCGGAAGTGAAGGAAAATCGGCTTCGTTTTTACGAAAATCTGTTACTGATATATTTTTTTTCGGCGTTGTTATTTTCTTTTTCTTTTTAATTTCGTAGTATCTACATCCGCGGTAATTAGCGGGGTGTGGGCCACCACAGTTCGCACATTTCGACTCGGCCGCTGAGTTAATTTTACAATCTTTAGTTAAGTGATCACCGGCACATTTTACACATTTTGGCCTTCTATAACAGTTTTTCGCCACATGGTAAAAAGATTGGCACTTATAACATTGTGTTACCCCTGATATATTCCTGTAACGCTCCCACGTAACAATGCACTGACAAACCTTTTTACTGACATTATTTTTTTTAATTCGGCAGTATTTTTAAACCTCACAATAAAAACTGGTAATTTAACAAGTTCATTTTCACCAATTTTTTTTATCATTTGAGTAATTTTGAGCACGGGTAACTGGCTGTCAATCAGATCAACAGTAATCTCGTCGCAAGTTACATTAGGCGAAACGTTTCTTAAGATTAAAGTTTTGTTCGCTTCTTCGCTAGGCGTATAAGTATGGAATTCTAATTTAGAATTGACAACTTCTTTCAGGATGAAGTCATAATCTTCTTTGCATTGGGGGTAAAATATTAATCTATTTCCACGATATTTTACGCCGAAATCTTTTTTACATTTGCTTTTTAGATATTTCATAGATTCAGCGTGCTTTTCTATGTAACTATAAATTACTATTGGTGGGAGTTTACCTTGTTTATGAATAGCGGGCGACGGCTGCTGTTGGATTGAAGTGCCGACTTCGACGACCGGCTCGTCGATCATCTCTTCTGAATCGGATAACTGAAGACGATAAATCTCCATAGTTTCTTTGTTTAATGAATTTAGTACTTCAAACTCTTTAATTTTACTATCAGCACATTTAACAGATTCTAACGCACTATCATCAAATACACTTTCTGAGACGAAAAATCTTACCAAAACATTTTGGATTAGTTTCTTTTTCATAGACAGCTTAACCTCACTAACATTATAAAACTTTGCAATAGACAATAGATCATCTTTTTTTGCAAAAAGTAATTCTTCCAAAGATGGTGAACACTTAAATTTATCAATATCAAAAGACAAAATTGTTATTTAAAAAGGTACTCATCAATGTTAGACAAAAAGACAAATTTTGTGAGTCGAAAGAAAGGAAATTATGAAATTTGTTAAGTACAAATTATTTTTGGAGCGGCCCCCAATTATTATGTTACTAATTTTAACAGTGTTATATAGAACATAAAACAACTAAATTTACAATGTTCTATTAAGAATAATGAACAGATTACAAAGGAGATAGAAGGCCTTCTCTAACTTAGATGCTAACATCAAATATAATCATCTGGGAAGAGGTTATCTGCAGAACCCACCCCTTCGGTTATTCACTATACTTAACACTTAGGAAAAACTCCATTATATTTACAATAAATCTCTACACCATACGACGGAATCCTAGGAACAGACTTCTTTGAAGCCCACGACCTACGACTTCATTATAAATTATAAACAAAAAAACATTACAATAAATGACCAAACAATGACTTTCAATAATTCCATTATCAACACCACAGATCAAATTATACCAATCACTGACAACAATTATCAAATCTTACTCATCAACAACAATTCAGCACAAACTATACATTACACCCAAAGCATTTCAGATAGAATTAAAGATTTAAAAGATAATTTATGAAAAGGCCATTTAAACAAATGCGGATCAAATTCTTTATTAACTATATGCGCCAAATTTAATGATATATTTCACCTTCCCGGAAATATTTTAAAACATACTAATGTAATACAACACGAAATTCCAACCACTTCCGAAAGACCTATAACTTAAAAAAATTATAGATACTCTAATATCCACGAATATTAAGTAAAAAACAACAAACAATTACAACACTTATTAGAAAACAACATTATACAAAATTCTAGTTGCTCCTGGCCTTTCCCAGTTTTAAAAGTATCAAAGAAAAAAAAGAGTCTTCAGGCACTCAAAAATGGAGGCTAGTAATGGACTACCGGAAACTATATCGAACAAATACCCTCTTGCAAACATAGAAAATAATATTAGCAGTAAGTATTAGTAGTGCCTAATACTTTTCCATTCTTGACTTAGTTTCAGGTATGAACCAAATCCTTATTAAAATAACGATATTGCAAAAATAGCTTTTCGAATTAAAAAAAATGCCTTTTGGACTTATGAACGCACCAGCCACATTTCAAAGACTAATCAACACAGTGATCCGAGATTCAAATTCTTTTGTGTATTTAGACGACATTATTATATACGGGAAAACATTACAAGAACTTAATCGATGTTTTTAATAGACTCAAAAAACATCATTTAACACTACAACAAGACAAATAATAAATAAATAAGAATTTTTAAAAAAGGGAAAAAACTATTTAGGACATATTACTTCAGACAAAGATATCGTCCCAAATTCATAAAAAATCAAGGCTACAAAGTACACGAAACAACCCAAAAACACTGTAGACTATAAGTATTTTTTAAGACTTGCAGATTATTACAGAAAATTTATATCTTCATTCTCACAGACAAACTACAAACATATTTATTAAAGAAAGATAAGAAATTTCAATGGACAGGCAAATGTGACAATTTGTTTGAAAAACTCAAACAAGCATTAATGACTAAACTTTCTTCTTCCTTTTCTTCCACTCGTTTGCCATTCAGCATGGGGCCGCTTCTATTAAAAGTAGAGCCAGGATTCTCGAGCAATTGTATTTTTATTGATTGGAATCCATAAAAAACAATTTATTTACAAGAATTATGGCATCCTGATCAACATATGTATTTTTATTTTGCATGAAATTGCACGTTTTTAACTTTTTTGCGTAAATTGCATGTTTTAACTGCAGGAAATTGCATATATAGCCGCAATTAAAAAATATATTTGTAAGTTACTTGAAAAAGTAAATATTAAAACAAAATTACAAAAGAAAGCTTCATGAAATAATATGTGGTCGTTTATTACACAGTAAATAAGATCCAATTTTCTGGAGAATTCTCAACAGGTTTTCAAGTTAATTTGTCTCTCTTTATATTCGTTAACAGTCAGTTAATTCCCACAATTACATCCTCTTCCTTTTATGTTCCACAATACTACACGCAGTCTACAGTAAGCAAAATAATTATTCGCACATTTAGTTTTTCGGAAAAAAATTGTTAAACAATTTATTGAAAATAAATGGTGGATACGATAAAAAACAACATTTCGCAATCATTTTTACGGGAAATTAGAATTCCGTACAAGCTAATTATCAACAACAGTTGAGCATTTATCGTGCAAAAACATATTTCCAACAGTTGTGAAAATAATTTGTTAGTCTGTTATCAGCTCATAATTTTGACCTTATACGTAATCCCTTATTCAAATACAA
Source organism: Rhaphigaster nebulosa (assembly GCA_948150685.1). Taxonomy (NCBI): domain Eukaryota; kingdom Metazoa; phylum Arthropoda; class Insecta; order Hemiptera; family Pentatomidae; genus Rhaphigaster; species Rhaphigaster nebulosa. The sequence goes on along the minus strand of OX411307.1, from coordinate 180,234,180 downwards.
ACCTAAAATGGGCCAAATGATCAGAATTGAAAGATAATTTCACTAATATGGATCTTAATTTAATAATAAAATTAATTCTATGAGCAAAGATGAATTGTTCATTTTTTCCGAAAAGAATTGAGTTATATGTCGGAATAATGTTGGGTTTGTCGCACTCGACCAAGCAATTCATAACGAAAACCTTTAAAACCGGATCAGTGGGAAATAAAAAGCACTCAGGCAGTAAACTTTTTGTCACAGTGCATAATATCATGCTAAAAGTAGCCAAAAATCTCCAAATAAGAGCTTGTGAACTTGGAGAACACATCACATCACAATGCTCCACCCGAACTAATTTTATGATTAAGAAATAGTAATTTAGGTAAGTATTTATAAAAATAGTAATTTTTATGAACGCACTCCAAGCTATCAGGAAGTTATTGGAAGCTATCAAGCTGGCCTCAAAAGAGGAAAATCTTTGGAAATTTTTGGACTTGGAACAATATTAGAAAAATCTATCGAATTTAAGATGATCACACATCACCTATTTATTGATTTCCGTAGTGCCTATTATAGTATTAGGAGACCGAAACTGTTTGAGGCTCTAAGAGAATTTGGAATCCACTCAAAACTCATCCATCCTATCAAGCTTACCATGCATGATGCCAGGTGTGCAATTTGGGTACAGTCGGAAACATCTACATAGTTTGGTATAGATTAGTTACTACCAAAGGCCTCTAGCGTGATATTGATTTGCTCGTAAGCCGTTGAATGAATGGCTTCTGGCGTGGTATCAACTACCCGTAATCGAGTGTGTATGGCCTCTGGATTGGTATTAATTTAGCCATAAGCAAGTGTGAATGCGAGAGGTGATAGCTACTCTTATAATTTATAATTTTACACTTCCTCTCCATCTAGAAAATCATTTATTTTATATTATTCTTTCAACAGGATTTTATTCCAGATTGTTTTTAACTACATTTTAACTCTTTTATCTTAATTTTAACTGGATTTTTATTTCTTTCATCCGATTAAGTTTTAATATAGAGTACATTATTAGTTTGGGAGGAGGGGTGAGTTGGATAATTTATTTCTGTTATATCATTTTATTTTATTTCTTGATTTTACTATTACTTTTTATTTAATTTTAGCGGTTTTTAGTAACTTTTATGAATTTTTAGATATTTGTATAAGTGATTTTAGCTGTTTTTATTAATTTTAACAGGTTTTATTGTTGTATCCATTGCTATACTTTTTTATTTACTAATTTTATTAAAAAAATGTAAGAATTTGAAACGGAAAAGGGAGGAGAGGGTAGAGTACTTGAAGGAAAAATATAAACCTTTGACAAACCGTTACAATCGTTCGTGGGGAATAGTTCTCGAAATCTGGTAAAATCATATGTTTCTACTAATCAGCCGAAAAAAGAGGAATAAATACTTACTCATTCTCTCAATGTAAACCTATCACCTCCCGAGTCGATGCCTCCGTCAAATAATTTTATTGCTTCTTTAACGGTCGAGACCCGTCTCAAGTTTAAGTCGTCCATACCTCTACTCACTGTACCTGGGCTTACACCGAATGTCGTAAATCTTTTATCGTCATCGGTCACTTATGAGAGTATTTCAGCTTTAGAAGAAATCAGTCAACACGCCCCAAGGTGTAGAAACTGTTTTTACTATTTAGACCAGATCGCTAAAGAGGCTACAAAATATATACCCAAATTCACTACAAATCAAACCGACGATTTGGATCAAATTTATGGAATTTGTAACGGTGAAAATGTTACGCTCGGTGACACGGTTTTACGCATCTAGAACTATTGGTTGGATGTGGATGGGTCACTGTATAGAATTACTCCAGGGCTTTCAGAGCTATTGCTCTTAAAAGACCCTGATATGGCTAAAGTTAAAGAAGAAGATAAACAAAATTATAAACCTATTTCAACAAAAAGTAATGCACATAAAATGAATTATAGCGCTACGGGATCAGTGAATGTTCAAAAAGGGAACCAAAAATACCGCAAAGTAATTGTTAAGCTTTTCCCGCCCAAGGAAAGTCAACATCCTGATGTAAGCATAAATTTATATTCACTATTTCGAATTATGAATGTTGCTTCAACAAATGAATGATTAAGACTGAATGAAAAAAAAAATCTCAGCAAACTTCAAATTTCAGCAAAGAGTAGTTCATTTATGCACGGGAGTAATATAGATTCCTTCACACTTTTTCACAGACTTAGGACTGTCAAGAACCCGTATGTACGCTAATGATATAAAACCATTTCTTCGGTATTTCCTAGACCATTTGGGTTCAATATATATGGTGGTTTAAATATATATTACTCTTCAAGGATTGAATTGCCTAGGGGTTGGGTGTGTTTACTCTGTATTCCATACACCTCTGGAATTTACAAACTAGATTAAATCATGCTAATATAAGTAAAATTAATTTTAAAAACTTTTTAAATGTACGCTAATAATATAAAACCATTTCTTCGGTACTTTGAGTCTGCCTAAATTAAATAAAAACACCTAAAATAAATTAAAATATATAATAATTGTTAAAATAACAGCTAAAATAAATGATAAAAATATCTAAAATCAGTGAAAATTGTTAAAATAAAAACTAAAATCGATTATAAAAAATATCTAAACTCATTAAAATAAATGAAAATATCTGAAATCAATGAATACATGCTAAAAACAATAAAAACCGTTAAAATAAATCCTAAAATCTATTATAAATAGATGTAAAGGCAATAAAAGATCAGCTGAAATATATTTTTAAAGTATATAAAATCAAATAAAATTGATTAAAAAACTGTTAAACTAGGCTTAACTTTACATGGTAAAACAGGTAAAAACGTGATAAAAAATACTAAAAAAAAAGCTATGCTAAAAATTGGAGGCTCAAGTCAAACCAGTAAAAGACATACTCAAAAGGTATTATCGATGAATTAAAAGAAAATGATGGATTCGGTTGAAACGTTATGGGCTTTGAAAACGTCAAATTTTAGTTTTGTTTTCTCTAAATGCCCCGCAGCTAAATTTTCACTATAAATATTTCTATCTTTAAAATAGGGTTTGTTAACTAATTTTGCAGAGGGGCTTGATACTAATTTAATGTCTATTATTTTTCTTATATTTTTCATCGTTTTACCGAAAATGGCGTTTATATTTTATTTGATCCATTTCAAATTCGTTATTGGCATTTTTTCTTAATTCCGTGTTATATTCGACGTACTCTTTGAGTCTGCCTAAATTTAAAAATCCTGTTTATCTTTTATATACAAGAATTCTTGAGTAGCGTATGAGAACCTACGTGGAACAGGACATGGAAGAGGAACAAGCAGCATTCCGGCCTCACAGACAAACTCAGGATCATATATTCTCCCTCCGGATAACTGAAAAAGCCTGGGACAGAGGCCGCGACATTTATCTTGCCTTCCTGGACCTAAAAGCTGCTTTCGATTCTGTTCCTCGTTTGGAGAAATTTGGAAGGCGCTTCAGGAGAGGCGTTTCCCTTCTAAACCTATTAGCGCCATCAAGTCAGTCTACCAGGATCCGAAGGGTGTCATCCGACTCAATGGTGCTAAGTTTGCCCCCTTCAGATTTTATAAGGGAGTTAAGCAAGGAGGTAGCCTCAGTCCACTCCTCTTCAATGTTGTTGTGGACGAGGTTTTGAAAGTGTGTAAGAGAAGGACTCCCAGAGCTGTTGTAGGATACTGGAATATGATACCAGTGCAGGTGCAGTGTTTCCTGTAGGCAGATGACATTGTGCTGGTTGCTGACAGTCCAGGAATACTGCAAGTGCTGTACCTGACGGAGGAGCTAAGAAGAAGAGGTCTTGCTATAAATCCAGGGTAGGCAGGGAAGAGGAAAACCTGAGAATCGTATGTGACGGACGACAACTGGAAGTAGTGAATGACTATCTTTACATGGGTACTGTGATTAGCCGGGACGGCGAAATAGACCAGGAGGTTCTCAACAGAGTAAAAAAGGCTAACCAGGTCTTTTATCAAATATCGACCACCCTATTAGGAAAACAAGAAATCAGCAATGATGCCAAGCTCCGAATCTTTAAGTGGGTGTTCCTCCCAGTCTTGCTTTGTGGATCAGAGAGTTGGGTTCTCTTAGAACGACACGAGAGCCAGGTCACAGCAGCAGAAATGAGATATCTAAGGAAAGTAGCTGGGAAGACCAGACGAGACTAAGTGAGGAATAAAACTATCAGGGAAATCCTTGGAGTTAGACCAACGAAGGATATCCTGGAGGAACGCCAGCTTAAGTGGTGCGGACATGTTTGCAGGATGGGCAACGATCGTAAAGCCAGGTGGCTGCTAGAAGCAAGACAAAGGAGGCAGAGACCGGTTGGCAGGCCGATATTTACATATAATGGTTATATGGAGAGACTGGGGAGTGAGCGGAGCTCCTCCTTGATGGAGACAAGAAGAGGACAGGGACACGTACAGAAGATGGGCTAAGGCTGGTCCACGCCTAACGGCACGGCGGAGGTTGGTAAAGAAGAAGAAGTTTATCTTTTTTACAATAATACCGTGGTCAAAGCTTGTTTAAATGCTACGTAATGGACGATATAGTTTCGTTTTTCTTAATAATGAATGTTTTTTTTAAAGTTTTAATCGTCGAAGTTTGTACTCTCTTGTAAAAAAATAAGTCATTATGCTTGTCTTGAAGATAGGGTGGGTAACTCAAGTCTACATCCAAAACGTAACCGGATGCATCATTTTCCCCTAATTCATCGACGATGGCGGAAGATGGGTCTACCCATCCGAATTCGAACTGTAGCCCCGTATAAATTATTGCAGTTTCATAAAATATATAACTGCTTTTCCTATTCAGATCGTATCCCTCAACGTTTGGGTTATTCCCTTTGATGAATCGATGGGAGAACTGGCAAAGCCCTCCTCTAATTCCCTTTTCAAAAATTAACATCATATTGTAATCGTTCAATAAGTCTAATTTAACTTGTGTAAGCTTTAACATTGCATCCCACTTCATCGCGGGTACCGTCAAAAAGTGAGTTGGGTTCATTTGTGAGATCTGATCATTATATCGCTAAATATTTCAAAAATATCAGTTAGTAAGAGTACATCTGATATTAACATATATAACATTATAGTCCCCCAGCGTCTCACATTTGAACTACCACATACGTTTTGAGCATGTATTTAATCCTCGTACCGTTATACATCTTTATTTTCATCTAGACTAAATTCATTTATAGAAATATTGTTTTTCGCTTCAAACACTTTTATCTCGTTGAGAGTAGTGGAGAAATTAATACATGCAAAGTTGTACCTATGCTGTAACAAGAGATAATTTAAAACGTGTTCCGGGTGACCGACTACGAATTTAGCTAAAATAGAATTTTTGAAACAGAAATTATCAGAATTTTTCACGTTTATTCAGGCTCTTTTACTCTTAATTTTAGCTGGTAACTTTAATTACGCCTAGGCCTCAAAGGCTTGCACTGATTCACTTTCAATCTTAATCCTTCTATCACGTAGAGCCGCCAACCGCTATTCTTCAATTCGCATTCACCCAACTCGGATTCCATGTGGGATCCGATTATTTACCACAAAAAGAACGAATGAAATTTATATTGCAGGAAAATTCCTGCGTTAATATGGACCACCGCAAGTAGCCTCATGTCAGTTTCGATTGGTTGCTGTTGAAAAAGATTTTCCACATTTGGCACATACACACAAGGCTGTTTGTGGACATTAATGTATACACTCGATAGTTCGACTTTGTTTGGTCGAACAAAGAAAATATCCTTGTCGGCTGAATGAAAAAGGTAAATAAAAATAATCTCTCTAGTTGAATGAAGAAAATAAACTTCCCAATAAACTCCCTCTTTGCTTGAAAGAAAAGAATAAACAAAAATGACCTGTTTGGTTGAAAAAAAAATAATCGAAATAAAACCGCATTGATTGAATGAAAAAAACTAAAACAAGATAAACCATACTGGTTGAATAAAAAAAATTAAGCATAATTAAACTCACTGGTTGATTGAAACATAATATAACAAAAATTAACTTTAAACTGAAAAAAAATTAGTGAAAAAAAGTTTTAATAAATAAACAATATATAATAAAAATTAAACTCACATTCGAATGAAAAGAAAATATTTAGTTGACTGAAGAAAAAATAAATAATTTTAAGTATAAAGTAAGAAGAAAACAAAATATGAACACTATAACATTGATAAATAATAATAACTATAATAATAAGAAAACTGAAAACTCGAAAATACCAACAAAAAAAATCACAATTATAGCAGCAACAGCAACAAAACGATGTTCCCTCATTGAAGTCACGAGCTGGAATAACAGAGGCCACGTGATTCATGAACGAGAATACTCGAATCTGATTGACTGTTGGATTTCCCCACCACACATTTACCCCTACCACCCATCCAAAAGCGACCACAAGGTAACAGACCTGAACAGTTCGGACAGGCTCAGACAGATACGGACAGGCTCAAACTTGTTCAGAATTGATCGACCTGTTTTAAAGTAATACATATGAATTAGGATTAATGGTGATTAAGGATTAGTGTTGGATGGTGGATTAATTAATATTAATTAAATATTATGCTCAGAGTTGTGAGAAATTATTAATTCGACTCGTGTACTTTAAAAAATAAAAAATAACAGTTTAAAAGCTATATCTTCTTTGGCCAACATGGAATGAAAATTCTGGCATTACATATATATGTATATAAATATTAACAATTGGCGCAAGGCTTCATCAGGACTGCACTGCTTCCGATTTTTTTATCTATGATCATTTAAAATTTTCATAATGTTAAATTATAATAATTATTGTGGATTCGCTTCAAGCTTAACTATATTCGCATTTCGTTGACCGGAGTTATGAAATACAAGCTCTGCTGCAACGGCTATTCCTTCGGCAGTTTACTGCAGACCTTTCCGTTTATTAGTTTTTTTGAAGCGTGCAAACAATTTTTTTTTCGGTCTTTATAGTCCCTCAAAACCTCAAAAATACGGTGGATTCCTATCGTAAGATCCAGAAAATTTGCTCCAAGGACCCATCTTTCTCATAAAAGCTGATTTTTTTTCTCAGAGTATTTATCAAGCGCTCATTAATTTTGTATGTTAATCGAGCTACATTGTCTTTCAAATCTGTATAAGTCTTATAATCTAATTCGCCAATTTTGTGAGTTTAATAATTTCCTTTAAAATTTTAGGTCTTTTCAGGAGATGAAATTTTTCCCACATCTATAAAAATGTGACCCCTGAAATTGTGTAAAAACAATATCTTATTATTATCGGTATAGAAATATCAATATAATATAAAAAAAAAAAATCTTAATACTATCGGCACAGATATAGGAATATTATAATTACAATATCTTAATGATATCTGCACAAAAATACCGATATTCTAAAAACAATATTTAATGATATCGGCACAGAAATATCGATATTGTAAAAACAATAGCAGAATGATATCGGCACAGAAATACTTATATTATAAAAACAATATCTTATAGATATCGGCACAGCAATATCAATATAATAAAAAAATATCTTAATAATATCGGCATAGAAATAGGTACATTATAATTACAATATCTTAATGATGTCGGCACAGAAATATCGATATTATTTAAACAATATCTTAATTATATCAGCTCAGAAATATCGATATTATAAATACAATATCAGAAGAGTTTGAAGTAGAGAATGGTTTACTCCAGAGAGACCCTTTCTTCAAATTCAATATTGCGCTAGAAAAAGCGACCAGATCAATCAGGACGAATCTAGGAGGAACAATATATAACTGACTTATCCAACACTTGGCGTATGCGGATGACGTGGTAATAAAGGCAAGAACAAAAGCGGCACTTACAGGAGCTTAACAGGAATTTGAAGAAACTAGAAAAAAATTGGGTCTTGAGATAAATAAGGGAAAAACCCAATATATGATTTCCTCAAAAAAATGAGGGGCAGGAAGAACAGAACTCCGTGCAACTTCTCCACAACACATTAAAGAAAGTGTTCAGCTTCAAATACCTAGGGGCTTTAGTGACATGAAAAAATTACATCAGAGCAGAAATAAAAGCAAGGATCGTAGGTTGTAACAGATGTCTTTTTGCAGTGCGAAAAACATTGCAGTTTCGAAACCTGTCACGGAAAGCAATGCTGCTTATTTATAAAAAGATCTTTTAGACCAATTGTCACAAAGGTAGGCGAAACATGGGTTCTGACCCGAGAATGCGAGAAGATGTGGATCTGAGAAAGAAATGTATTTCGATAGATCTATGGGCCAGTTTCCCTAGATGGCCAATGGAAGACAATAAATAATTGTATAGGGAACTATATAGGGAACCAGACATAGTTACTTAATGTCAAATCAAGTCGTGTAAGATGGTTTGGGCACGTAGAAAGGATGGGAGAAGATAGATACACGAAAAAAAACTATTATAACGCAAAACAAGGAGAGGAAGACCCAGGCTGCGATGGATCGATGATGTAGAGGACGATCGGCATAGGATGGGAATTAAACGATGGAGAAATAGAGCTGTTGATAGGGAAGATTGGAGAGCCATTCCTGAGGATGCCAAGGCTCTACTAGCTTAGTAGAGCAACAGAGTAAGTAAGTAAGGAAAAACTATATTTAATGATATCGGACCAGAAATATCAATATTATAAACAAAATATTTTAATTATGTCTGTACAAATATATTGTTTTATGAAAACAATATCATAATTACATCGGTTTAGAAATATCGATATTATAAAAACATCTTAATGATATCGGCACAGAAATATCATTGTTATAAAAACAATATCATAATTATATCGGAACAGGAATTACGATATTATAAAAACAATATCTTAATCCAAAATAATTATACCAAAAAAATTCGATATTTCGATAATACTTTGACATCTCTATTCATAATTATTTTAATTTTTTTTTGAAAATGAGTTATCGATAATATCGTGAATAAAATATCCATATTCCGATAATATATTCCTCGGACTTCGAAATAACCATCAGTTAATTGATTTCAAAATTAACTCAAAAGAGAATTTATAAACCCATTACTCGGTCATTTGTATAGATAGAGGAAAATGTAGTGCCTTGAAATCAGCATACTAAGAAATAAAAAATCATCTATATAAAAGTTTTAGATTTATGATTTTTAATAATAAACCTTTGTAATCGACATAGAAAAAAAAAATTAAACCCACTCTCAAAACTTTAGGCTTCATGTTTCAAGATACTTAGAATTAATATCGAATAAAAAAAAAATCAGTCCGCCATACGTTGTCCGCGGCCATTTTTCGATATTACTGGAGCGATTTTCTTGAGATTTAGCAACAAAAATAACTTAACCCTCCTTAAAATGTGAGTTTTTTTATTTCAAGATTTGGTAGAAACGAAATATCAAAAAAAAAAATAAAATGAACAAAGTCACAGGCCACACGAATTTCGACTTTACCATCCGTCATTTCGATTTAAATTAATTGCCGATCAGTGAATTTATAAGCCTATAACTCGGCCATTTCTGTAGATAGAGGAAACATGTAAAGTGTTTTGGAATCAGCATACCAAAACAATATATATAAAAAAAATTCATTATTAAATTTTATTGTTAATTATTTTCAATAATTAACCTTTGTAATCGACCGAGGAAAAGATATTTAACACCCCTAAAAATTTGAGGTATTACGTTTCAAGATCCGTAAAATCCAAACATCGAATAAAAATAAATCCGTCCGCGGCCTTTCTCTGATACTAATATACCGATTTTCTGTAGATTAGGCAACTAAGTCCGATTTTCTGAAGATTTAGTAACAAATTCAGAGGTCACCCCAGAATGATCCTCGGAACTGGACATTACCATTTGTCATTTCGGTATAAAATGGTGGTCGATAAGAGAATTTATAAGCCCATAGTTCGCCCATTTATTTGGTTAGAAGAAAAATGTAAAATGATTTGGAATCACCTCACCTAGAAAAAAATTAATATAATCTATATAAAAGTTTTGTGTTTATTATTTTTAATAATGAAACTTTGTAATCGACTAACAAAAAAAAAAAATTAATCTCAGTTTAAAATTTGAGGTTTTTCGTTTCAAAATACGTAGAATCCAAACATCGAATAAAATCTGTCAGCGCCCTTTCTATTGGGCCCATTTCCTTGAGATTTGGCATCAAAGTCACAGGTCAGGGTGATCCTCGGAACTCGGTATTACCATCCGTCATTTCGTTATGAAATGACGTTCGATTAGAGAATTTATAAGTCCATAACTCGGTCATTTATGTGGTAGAGGAAAAATGTAAAGGGATTTGGAATCACTATACCTAGAAAACAAAAAAATATAATCTATATAAAAGCTTCTGGTTTATTATTTTTAATAATGAACCTTTGTAATCAACCAAAAAAAAAAATGAAAAAATTTGTCTGTCCTTCGTTGGCGGTACTGCGCAAAGTGGTTGAAAGGCGGAAGAAAACTATTTTTTTTCACTATTAATAAATAGATTAGTTACCTGAAATATTCTACCAATTCAATCGAAAATATTTCAATTTTTACACCTATAACGAAGCCTTTCAAATCCAATAATAGAAAAAAGTTTGAGCTTCAAGATAAAAATTATCGATGTTATTATTATTATAGCCACTCAAATTTGTTTTTCTAGGTGTGATTTTCCTTTGTAATCAACAACAGCCATACCATACAATATATTGAATGACAAAAAAAAACAATTTTTGTTCTTTTTAAAGCTAAATATAATATTCCGAATAAGTACCTAAATAAATCCAATACATTTTTTTTTATAGTACATATCTCCTGAACACAGCAGACCACAGGTCTAAAATCTACTTTTTTATTAAAACAAGACTCCTAATAGAATATTAGAGGAAGTCCAACTGCGTGTGTATGCAAAATTTGATTTTGAAACGGAATTACTATCGTTGTCTGTTTATAGCTCCCTCAGTACCAATGCTGTCAAATCCATATGAGCGGCATAACACCTACTACTGCTAATCCGATTTTAATGAAATTTTCAGTGATTGTACCATTTTGGTACCAACATGATCCCATATTATTTTTTTCAAATTCCATCCACTATTTTCGCATATACATGCGCAAATGTATTTTCCTTGGCACACCTATATTTTAATAATGGCTAGTCCGATTTAGCTGAAAGTTGGAGGGAAGTTGGCTATTAGTGCAAAAATGATCTCGTATAAATTTTCTCTAAGACTATTAACTAGTTTCGCTTATGCATGCGAAAACTTGTTTTCCTTAACACATCCATATTTCAAACATGGCTCCTCCGATTCAGCCAAAAGTTGGAGGAAAGTTGTAGACTAGTAAAGTAATAGTCTAGTATAAATTTTGCCCAATCCCATTTACTACTTTTGTTTATCCACGCGCAAACGTATTTTCCTTGACACACCTATATTTCAAGAACAGCTCGTCCGATTTGGCCCAAAGTTTGAGAAAAGGTGGGTTTGTATTAGTGTACAAATTATCCAGTATCAGTTTCATCAAATTCTATGTGTTTGTGTGAATATATATATATATATATATATATATATATATATATATATATATATATATATATATATATATATATATATATTAGACTGATTGTATACTTAAAAAAAAGGGGTTTTGGGGCAAGTTAACGACACAACTTCTAGAAACGAACTAACTTTATTATCTTTTCCACCTAGTATATATAGGTACAGAGTTGTTGATATATAATCCTTTAACTAATCCTTAAGAGTTACACAGTTCTTATTGTTGTTTGAGTCTTATATATCGCTAACTCCCTCCCCCAGTTCCTTCTCATGGAGGAACTCATAAACTAAATTAAAACATCTGCTTATCTTAAGCTAAATAACAGGATACTTACATAACTATAACTATATAACAAAATACTTACTCTATTTACAACTACTACATAACTACACTATAATAACAGTAACCAAAAACAAACAAGGAGAAAAAAAAAAAAATCTGTACCAATTCTTAAATTGTTTAATTGATAATTTACCTTTTCTTTATCATACAATATATTAGAAACATAAAAGTAAAAACATAAAGGAAAACATTCGTTTTGTTACTATGCGTCCTACTGAGCGCAGCCGCCAGGCTCGAGTTCTGACGCTATCCTTGGTACGCGTAGTTCTTCAAGGTGAATCGTACGCGATCGAAATGGGTAGTTCACATCCTTGATAGTGAACAAATTATTTTCCCTTATCGTTGTGACTTTATAGGAACCCTCATAACGCGCGGCCGTTTTGTTTCTGGCGGTCCTCAATCGCCTATACACAATTGTTCCTAAATGTAATGGACCCTTTTTATAAACTACCGGCCGATTGTTCGCCTTATCCACCCGCATCTGTTTCTCGCGGATTAATTTTTCCCTGATTCTCGCCCATGTTTCTCTGCGCTCGACTCTCGCCTTGTATAGTTTCGTCCTTAGCTCAGCGTTATTAGTTGTGGTGAGGTCTCCTCTGTCGCGTCGCCTTTGTCCAAAAACAATTTCCACCGGAGATAATCCCGTCGCTGCGTGGATCGTGTTATTATATGCGATCACCGCGCGTGGCATAGCATCGTATGGGTCGAGGTTACGTCCAAGCTTGAGTAACCGAAGGTGTTCCCCTAAGGTGTTGTGTAGCCGTTCCACGGCACTGGGGGGTGTTTAACCGCCATGTGATGCCCAACGTTTTACTCTCGTCGCGAATTATAGAGTTATCGAATTCTCTACCGCAATCTGATATGATTTCATCCGGTACTCCGTAGGTCGCTCACCATTGAAATATTCCTTCCCAAACTGCCTTGGGTGTTTTCGCTTCGATTCGGTAGCCCATCGCGATTTTACTGAATGTATCTATCGCTGTCACCCACGACTGCCCTTCGTTGGAGTAAATGTTTATTTGTACAGACCGTAAGGGTTCCAACGCGGTGGCCGTGGCTACTTGCTCTGCCACCGGTGGTTGGCGGTCATACTTCGCTTGCTGACATATTTCGCACAGCTCGATACATTCGCGTACAGTCCGGGCCATATTTTTCCAAAAGTATAATAATTTCAGCGCGCGTAGTGTCTCCTCAATTCCGCGATGGTTCGTTTTGCCAGTGTGGTGGTCGGTAACGAGTTTCTGTTGGGCCGCTGGATCGGTAATTGTTTCCACTTGACTCAGACACCGAATTAAAGAATAACCCACTCCTATCCTTTCCTGTCTCCATAATCTCTTTAATCTTTCCGTTATTAATCGATTTCCCACATACACGTAACAGCTTCGTCCGGGATTACTGAATTCCACAAATATGCGTTCCAGATCATTGTCATCTATCGATGCGGGAATCCGAATTAATATGGTTGACAATCCCTCGTACATGCTCGTCCGAGTCTCCGTCCCCGGGTCCTGCTTCGATTTTATAATGATCTGAAGCTTCTTATCGTTTATAATTTCGTCGATTTCAGGTAGCTCCTGGGGTCAGTCCGTCGAAGTCTCGTTTTCCTCCGGTTCGCTCTGGACTAACGGAATTTCGGGTCCGCCTTCCGCCCATTCTCGTAGATACCGTAATGTGAATGGTTCCGCCGAGGTGTTTTCTTCCTCAATTGCGTTCGTAACTAAGTCCCGCGATAACCAATCAGCGACCGCGTTTTCGACGCCTTTTTTGTGGATCGTTTGGAAGTTATACGCAGCTAGTCGTTCTTCCCAACGCGACACCCGCGCCGAGGATTCATTTAGCGCGCCTAGGTATACTAAAGGCTTGTGATCGGTTAGCAACTCGAATCTTCTTCCGTATACGTAAGGGCGAAAGTGTTCCACGGCCCACACTGCCGCTAGAAGCTCGCGTTCGATTGCGCTGTATCGCCTTTCGGCGTCGTTTAATTTCCGGCCCGCGTATGCGATGGGTCTTTCACCTTCCTCAAAGTTCTGAGATAGGACGGACCCAACGGCGACCTCGCTTGCGTCCGTGGTGACTTTAAACGTTCTGTGAAAGTCGGGGAAAGCTAATAACGGTCGAGTGGTTAAAATCTCCCGGCATTTCTTAATACGTGCTAACTGGTCGGGCCCGAGTTGAAACCGTTTCCCTTTTTTCAATATTTCGGTTAACGGGAGGGTCAACTCCGCTATACGGGGGATGAATTTTCTATAATAATTTATCATACCCAAAAAGCGTCTGACTCCGCGGGTATTTCTAGGCAAAGGAGCTTCTTGAATGCTCTTCACTCGCTCCTGATCCGGTTTCACCCCGTTCCGCGAAACCACGTATCCCAGAAACCTAATCTTGTGTAAGCCGAATTTAGATTTCTCGCGGAACAATTTAAGTCCGAACTCGTGTAATCTGTCAAAGACCTGTCTCAAGTGTTTAACATGTTAATCCTCGGTCTTACTAAAAACAATTAGATCATCCATGTACACTTGAGAAAAATCTTCGCCTAATCCTCTCTGTAGTTCGTCCATGAGACGTTGAAAAGTTAACGGGGCCCCCTTTAATCCGAAGGGCATCCTAACGAATTCAAAGTGCCCACGTTCCCATGAAAACGCCGTCTTTCTTATATCCTCTTCGGCCATTCTAACTTGATGGTATCCGCTTTTGAGATCCAATGTACTGAAGACCGTTGCTCCCGACAGGCGATCAAGTATGTCTTCGACCCGCGGAAGGGGATACCGTTCGTCCTTCGTTGCCTCGTTTAGTTTCCGGTAATCCACTACCACTCGGTATTGTTTCCCCTTTTCACCCGATTGTCCTTGTTTTTTCTCGACCACCCATAAGGGACTGTTAAATGGAGAATTACTTCGTCTTATGATACCTTGTTTAAGAAGATCCTCTAATTGTTTGCTAATGATATCCCTCATAGCTTGGGGGTACCGCCTATCTTTGACATAAACTAGGGTCTCCGTTTTGAGGTTGATCCGATGTACGGTCTTCCCTGTGGTCGGTAAAACTTCCTCGTCTCTGTAAAACAGCTCTTCGTTGCGTTCCACTAACTGGCTTATTGCCTGTTTTGTGCATTCCACGGCCCCAATTTCGATGTTCTCGTCATTGCCCTCTGTTGTTATTTGGTATCTCCGTTTCCCTATCTTGAAACACCAAGTTTTATAATTAACCTTCATCTTTAGACCGGCTCGTTGTAAGATATCGCATCCTATAATTAAGTCGTATTCCGGCATTAATTTTTCGATGATATGAATTCTGATACGTGAATCTCGCTCTGTTACTTCGTTTAAATTTAAAAGCGTCTCCCCCAAAGTTTGGCATCTACCGCTTACTGTGGATATCACGCATTTACAGAGCTTCCGACCGACCCAGGTACCCAGTTTCTCTGCTCCGCTCCTACTGATTAAAGAGTTGGTACTTCCCGTGTCGATTAAAAATTTTATCCCTGATTCCCTTAACCTCGCCACGGGCAACCTATTCCACCGTCCCGTCTTTACGCTATTGTTTACCCTTACATCGTTCAGTTGGTTGCCCCGCCAATTACCGTGTCCTCAATCCGCACGGGGACGCCCCGCCACTACTTCCGCCCCGGCAGGTCCCCCCCTCCAGGGATTCCCGCTACTTACCTCATGTTTCCTCGTAGCCGGGCTACTGCGCTCAGAATGGATACTCTCCTCTCCCGAAGACTCCTCGCTGCTGTAGCACCTGCCGCCCCTCCTTCCGGTCCGCCTGCTGCTCCAGCCCTGGTTGTTCACCTCCATCGGTTCCGGTTGCTGTTGGTCTCTTCTATTAGCTCGGGGATTGCGCCTGGGACATTCCCGTGCCACATGACCTCGCCTGCCGCATTCATAGCACCTTGTGAGATTGCACTGGGCTGCGATGTGACCGGTTCGGTTACATTCGTAACAGCGTCGCTCTGACTTCCGCCTCCTCTCACCCGGGATCTTACTCGGCCGTTTTTCGAAACTGCGGTTGTTATAAGTTTGCTTCCTCCGTGATGACCGCACCTCCATCCACTCCGTTTCCGGTTTCTCGAAGCGGGGTTCGTTTCGTTCCCTGGCGTCTATGAGATCATGCACGCACTCTATGAAGTCTCGGTCCCTTGGAAGTGATCCTGGGCGGTCCACATAGTGATTTAATTGAACCTCCATCACTCCCTTTAAAAATTCCATTTTCTGGGCCCCCTCCGCTTGGCCAAATGTTTCGACCATTTTCTCCATCAATCGATTATATTGGACCAGGAGTTTTTCAGCGAATTCGCCTTCTGATTGACCTTGAGTCCGCCGCTCCTTATGGACGATCTCTTGGTGTTTAGCAAGACTGAGAAGCAGCATAGGGAAGATCTCAAGAGTGTGTTCAACAGGATACGGGAATTTGGCCTGAAGCTCTCCGCTGAAAAGTCACAGCTAGGAAAAGGGGAGATTACTTTCTTAGGACACACCATTACGAAGGAGGGAGTTAAACCTGATAAGAGCAAGGTGGACGCAATTTCCAGGATGGCGGTACCGATAGATGTAAAGGGGATACGTCGTATGTTAGGCTCGTTGAAGTACTACCGACGTTTTGTCCCGGAAATGGCGGAATATCTGGTCCCTATCAGCAACCTATTGAAAAAAGGACAGAAAAATTTTGTTACCCCAGAGATGGAGAATAATATCCGCAAATGTATGGCGCGGCTGCAAGAGGAACCAGTACTTGCCTTCCCAGACTTTGAGAAGCCTTTCATGCTCATGACAGATGCCAGCGAGTACGCACTGGGAGCGGTTTTGTCACAAGATGGGGAAAAAGGAGATCGTCCTGTTGCTTATGCTAGTCAGCGCCTCACGGAAGCCGAGACCAGATATAGTGCACTAGAGAGCGAACTTTTAGGAATAGTGTGGGCAATAGACCATTTCCGACCCTACGTATTTGGAAGAAAGTTCACGGTGCATACGGATCACAGACCTCTGCAGTGGGTGGGCAAAATGAAGGAATCATCCGCTCGAATCACTAGGTGGAAGGAGTTTTTGGGACAGTATAACCTGGAAATCAAGTACAAACCCGGCAAAGAGAATGTGGTAGCCGATTGGCTGTCCCGGGCCATAATGGTAAACGCGGTGGACGAGGCGGGAGAGGGATCGTCACGGGACATTAGACAATTTCTACAGGAATGGACTCCGGAGGGAGAAAGGGAACAGAGTACTGACAGTAGCGAGCAGGAGGATGTGAACCAGGTCGAAGAAACATCAGTGGGAGACAGGCCGATCGAGATGACGCAACTTGAGGAGATCATTAATGACAAGCGACGCCAGGTCATTTGGAAAACCAGGACCTCGGGACTTTTCAAAATGGAGTTCTCCAAATATGGCAATTGTGACATCATCACCATCTGGTCACAATCCGGAGTCAATGACGAAAATATTTGTCGGGTACTGAAAGATGCTTCCAAGCCGGGAAGAACATCCCACTTATATATAGGAAATGCCACCATGTGGGAGAAAGTGCAGCGGTTATGGTGGTTAGAAAGATTGGGTGTGGACCGCACCTTCATTCGATGTACTCTGATGGTAGAGACGATCCGAGAGAGCGAACGTCAGAAAGAAATTACCGTAGCATATCACCAGGGCAAAACGAATCATAGGGGAATCGCCGAAACTTTGCAAGCACTTAAGCGGCGGTACTTCTGGTGGAATATGAAGAAGACTGTCAGGGAGGTCGTGGGGGCATGCGACGTTTGTCTATCCACTAAATATGACAGGCATCCTCCCAAAGGAGGGCAAGAGGAGACGCCCACTGCAGAATCACATTTGTCGGACCTGCAAATCGATACATTCTCCTGGAGGGGCTATAAGTGGGTCACGTTAATAGACTGCTTTAGTAAAGTTGCTGCGGCCCATCTCATAAATGAGAAATCGGCGAATGCAGTCCTATGGACCTTTCGCGCATGGTTTGAGGTATACGGGGTACCCGATAGGATCGCCTCTGATGGTGGAATGGAGTTTGACAACGCCAAGATCAGGGCAGAAGCAAAGGAACTGGACATTGTCTGGAGAATTAACACATCGGGACACCCTAAGAGTAGAGGAGTCATCGAAAGATTACACAGTACTCTTAGCGACCATCTGCGTATTTATCAGTTGGATAAAGGGTTAGAGCCGGATGAGGCGATGGAAAAGGCGATCGCGGCGTATAACGGGTCCATTCACTCAGTTACCGGATTCTCTCCCTTTGAAATTATTTTCGGGCTGCGACAACGGCGGAGGGACATTAGAGCTACAACCGTTGAGGGCGAATTAAGAGATCAGGTGGTTACTAATCGGATATCGATCGCGACGTTACGGGAGAAAGTGAAAGATAAGTTAGAACGGGAGAAGCGGAGTCGCGTGGCGAAAGAAAATCTCCGGGTCAAGGACGCCATGGGGAGGATCAAAATTGGTACCGTTGTGTATAGACAGCGGAGTTCCAACCGGGGGAAAGAATTGATTCGCTACGGAGGGCCATTCCGAGTGGTAGCAATTAGGGAACATAACCTTGTAACCATTGAACACATTAAAGATCCCAGGAAACGTAGAAATGCTCATATTGAACAACGTAAGCTTCCACTCGAGTAGTGTGACCATTCGTAACGGCTTGGAGTGTCCTGGTCGCCATACACAGAAGCATACATTTTGTTTTATTATTTTTGTTACTATGAATGTATATATAATGCGGATCTATGTTTTTACTGTATGAAGTATCTATTTTCTATTTTTTATTTATTTTATTTTTTCTCTTCTTTCTCTCTCTCTTTTCTTTTTGTGTATAGTGTGTGTTAGTTCTATTTCTGTGTAAAACATGAGTGGTGCAGTGAATCGAAAATCGAAAGTTAAAAAGAGAATTTTGTTTGTAAATTCATTTTTTTGTGTGTGGTTTGTTGTAAGTATGGTTTAGCATTCTGTACGTTGGCTGTTGTTGGCCTTCCGGCCTTTGATTCCTCTTCTCCAAGTTTCCGAAATTTTTTTTCGAAACTGGTAGGGGGGAGTTAAGTCCTGGAGACCAACAATATTCATGGTTAATCCTAAAGAGCTTCCATGTAAACAAGCCAAAGCTATATATGTAGGATTACTGGAGCAATAAAGTCAGTTATTATCTTGAATTCGTTGTGCTTATTACTAAACCCTTTCTTTTTTTTCATCTTTTTCGCTCGATAAACGCTAAGTTATATATATATATATATATATATATATATATATATATATATATATATATATATGTATGTATGTAATTCTGCGATTTAGAAAGAATACGACCGTAAACGTTTGCTAAAACAAAATAGCAGAATTACAAATTGTATACGAGTCTTTTACTCCCTAAATCACTATAATATATTTTACTAACAAGCTTGCTGATTAGTACAACCTTCATTTATAACAAAAGCCAATAAACAGCTGTTCAATGTCATTTAAAATGATCTGACATTTCCTACAGGAAAAGAGTAAGGCACTAGCTTACAACTATGAAAATAGTTTGTAGCGCTATGTTTTTTATCGCATTCTATTTCATAAATGCTTGAAGAAATGCGTCGTTTAATACAAAAGGGTCCATTTCTGACTGCATCCAGTTTATTCCTGTTTAATTTAGCGCCGTTTGTTATATATACAAACAAAATCACCTTCTTTAAATTCGTGAATTTATCTATTCGATTCTTATTTTTTTTTTTAAATTTTCTGGAATTTTCAAGTGCTTCCCGGCGATCCTTTATTAAATCAGAGCCTCGTTCCAATTCAGTCGGTACTATTTCTAATACCTAGTAAGAGGTAAGCAGGTGAGAATTTAGTCGTTCCATGAATAGTACTGTTATATTCCTCAACACACAACTCAGCAACCTTAGTCCAGGGCACGCTAGAATTACTCTCATTCAATCGGCAGCGTATTCTGTTTACCAAAGTTTGGTTTAAACGTTCGTTTAAACCATTAGATTGTGGGTTATCCACTGTAGTGAAAAGCAACTCGATCTTCTTGTTGTCTAAGAACATTATAAATTTTTTTGAATTGTAAGCTCCATACTGGTCCACTAGTAACACTTTGATATTATTTTCCTCTGTCAGTGGATTAAGAAGTTTGATAAAATCTTTCGCATCCCGACTTCTCGATGTTCTAATCCACGCGTATCGAGAAAAATGGTCTACTAGTAAATGCATATATTTTTTTACTGACCCGTTACCGGCGAATCCTCCAACTGTGTCAATGGACATCATGTGGAACGGGTATTCTGCTGGACCCAATGTGGATAACATCCCGATTGCTCTTCCTGTTCTAGTCTTGTTTTTGATACATATCTCACAGGACTTGCAATATTGATTTATAAGTTCATCCATGTTTTTAAAATAGTAAAATTGTCTCAATTTCTCAGCGATTTGACTAGTACCAATATGACCATAAAACAGATGTATTTTTTTAATCATATTGAGCCCAAATTTTTCAGACACATAAATCCGCTTTCTGTTATTTAACATCTTGAAACTAATGTTACCGTCTCTTAAAACCTTCTTTAATATTTCAATTTCATCTTTAATTGTGTTTTGATCATTCATGATGTCATCTAATTGAACCATATTGATTACCTTTAAACAGTCTTCGTCGTTCTCAAAACATTGTAATACTGGGTTCCTCGATAATGTGTCCGCTTCTACATTATCCTTCCCTTCTTTATAAATTACTTTGAAATTATACTGGGATAAATACAGCATTAAGTCCCCTAAAGCCTCATCAGTTCTTGATTTTGCTTTTAGATTAATCAGTGGTTTATGATCTGATGTTACTATAAAAGTTTTTCCTATTAAATAGTGTTGCCAATATATAATGGCTTCTTTTATAGCGAGACACTCCAAATACATTATTTCTTTTTTCATCTGGCTAGCTTTTTTGAAAAGTAAGCCACTGGATGTAACATTCCATTTGTTTGAACTTGTTTTAAAACTGCTCCCAGTCCTGATCGGCTTGCATCTACTTCTATTACTATATCTTTGTCTTCATTGTAAATCGCTAAAATTGGTGGTGAACATAAGTATCATTTTACCTCTTGAAAACAAATTTCACAATCATCTGTCCAAACAAATTTTTCATTCTTCTTCAACAAATTATGTAAGGGAGCTAATCGTTGGGTACAATGGGCAACAAATTTGTGATAGAAATTAATCTTTCCTAATAGCTGGCGAACCATTTTTCTTGTTGTTGGGCGTTTAAATTCCCTAATTGCAACAAGATTATCATTAATCGGTCGAACTTTACCATTTTCTATCATATGCCCAAGATACTTTATAGATCGCGTAGCAAAGTTACATTTAAGTAATTTAATTCCCTCTTTCCTGATTGTTTCAAAAACTAACCTTATGTGTTTTAAATGTTCCTCAAAAGACTTCGAAAATATTAAAATGTCATCTATATAATTAACACAAAATTTTCCCAAATTATGTTTACGTAAAATACCTGATGACACCCTTTGAAAAATTGCTGGTGAATTTTTATATCCGAAGGGGAGTACTTTCCATTGCCAATGACCTTTCTGTGTTATGAAAGCTGTCTTCTTCCTGTCCTTTACTCGAATTGGTATAGACCAAAAAGCCGAGTTTATGTCCAATGCCGTGAACCAACTGCAGTCGCCAACATTCACAACCAGATCTTCAATTCTAGGAAATGGCTGAGGTTCGGTAACCACCACTAGTTTATTTAATTCTCGGAAATCAACACATAATCGAGTTCTTCTTCCATCTTCTTTTTTAAAAGCTAAGGTTACAGGGGATGCAAATGGAGAACTCGATTCTTCTATTAAATCATTCTCCAACAATTTTGAAATTTGTAAATCTATTTCCTCTTGGCCTGGGAATGAACATCTATAAGGTTTTTTTGCAATGTACCTGTCTTCTTTTAGTTTAATTGTAGCTTCGCTATTCCCCATTGAACCAACGTCAAATTTATTAGTAGCAAAACACATTTTATATGCTTCTAATAAACCAATTATTTTGTGCTTTTTATCGTTCTCTAAATGATCCAATTTTTCTTCAACCGGATATTTATCAAAAAATGTTTCAATTTTCCCAACTTTATTATTCATGCTGTTCAAATCGATTAGTTTATTACCCACTCTCTGTTTAATTCGTAAGTTTTCATCCTGAATTAATTTGAACTTTTTTATTGCATCCAAACCAAGTAACAAATCGTAACTAAAGTTATTATTTTTTATGACAAATAGGTCCAATTTATCTTCTATTTCTCCAATTTTTAAATGTAGATTAGCCCAGCCTTTACAAAAATTCACACCACTTATAGTCTTTAGGATACTTTTGTTGGCATACAATTTTGATTTGAGTATACCGACAAGATTTTCATTAATTAAAGAGCGAGTAGAGCCATTATCATAAACGGCTTTAACTAGTTTATTTTGGTCCACAATTACTTTAACTTTAATTAATGAACATTGTGTGAATTTTCCCGGGCTGAT
The DNA here is from genome assembly GCA_948150685.1 of Rhaphigaster nebulosa. Lineage (NCBI taxonomy): Eukaryota > Metazoa > Arthropoda > Insecta > Hemiptera > Pentatomidae > Rhaphigaster > Rhaphigaster nebulosa. The sequence continues at coordinate 180,211,769 of OX411307.1, read as the reverse complement.
TAGTATTTTGTATTGCTATCATTATTTTGCATATCAATCCGTAAATCTACATTGTTATTGCCCTCATCTTTTTCAGTCAAATTGATCCAGTGTTTGGATTGTGATGTTTTGTACGCATATTTGTTGTGAGTGAAAGCGATTTTTATAACCTAATTTTATGCATATTGGACAAGGTATTCTTTCCGAGTTCATTGGTTTCCTTGATTTAAATTTAGAAAGAATACGACCGTACTCCCTAAATCACTATAATATATTTTACTAACAAGCGTGCTGATTAGTACAACCTTCATTTATAACAAATGCCAATAAACAGCTGTTCAATGTCTTTTAAAAGTAAATGATCTGAATTAATAATTAATCTTGTTAATTATTAATTTACATATATATATATATATATATATATATATATATATATATATATATATATATATATATATTAAAAAATCTTTGTATTATAGTTAAATTTATCATTTTGGCCAAAAGAAGTAATTAGTTGCAGAAAAAAAAGGAAAAAAAACAAAACTTGTTTAGCTTTCATATATTTCGAATTATAAACTCAAATTTTCAGTGTATTCAGAACCTAAATACATTGGAGTTTCTGGTATTTAACCCCAAATAAACTGTCAACCCTCCATCTTTTCACAAAATAGCTTTTATTTAAGTTTTATTTTATTCAGGTAGTTTATAAAGGTGAGAAAAATTGGCAGTTTTTCCTTCCGGAATAGACATCTCAAAATTTCGTCGGCTACATTAGTGGTAACAACTGTTGAAAGGCTACATCTTAATCTAAATTTCATTGTGATTATGATGGAATCAAAATTGTGTGTATGTGGCTCATAGATCGGGCTCGACAAGGCTTTCACCCGAAAATAGTTGATTTTCAACCACAGTGAGGCGTATGGCGCACAGTGGTCAAAAGGTGGAAACATACCTTGATTCGCAACCCTCTCAAAGTGTCGATTCAAGTATATCCCATCATTTTAGAATAGCATACGTACACATTTCCTGGATAACAGGAGAAAATGGTATTTTTACGGTTGTTTTTGCTTAGCTCAAGCTCGTAGGAATCAAAAATCATACCCTGAAGTGTGGAATTTGATGTCGAAATTCTGAGTCTCTCCATTTCTACTAATTTATTTGAATATGCAATTATAGTTTTGGGACATATATTTGACATATAAGCCACTTGTGGGTGGTTCAAGGACTTTTTATATATGTTTATATGTACTTATATGTATTTTTTGTACTTTTTGTTAATTGTTTAAATAGCTCATTTTTAAAGCGTGCATCTTAATTGGATAAATAAAAGTAACAGTTGAAAGAAATTATACGAACATTAATCAAATATAATTAACTAAAAAATAATCGTTTTAAAACTTTTAACATATTATTAATATATTTTTTTATAGTTCATATAATTTTAATATAAAACATAGTATAATATGTAGTATATGTTCCAACAGTGTAACTGCATATTCATAGATAAATTAGTAGAAATGGAGAGACTCTTTGTACATCAAACTCTATACTTGAGAAGATGATTTATGAAAACTAAGAGTTTGAGCTAAGCAAATACTACTGTAAAAATGCTATTTTCCCTCGTAATCATGGAAATGGACACGTGGACTATTAAATTAGTATAGGGATATACTTGAATCGGCATTTTGAGAGTGTTGCGATATAGAGTTTTTTTTCCACGTTTTGACCGCTGTTCTCCGACATTACTTCTGGTGATTTGGCAACAAAGTCACGGGTTACCCCGGTTGATCCCCAGAATTCGACTTTACTATTCGTCATTTCGCCTCAAAATAGCGACCGATTATTTATAAACCCATAACTCGACCATTTATAAAGATAAAGGAAAAAATTTAAAGTGATTTAGAATCACCATACCTAGAAAATAAATAAATAATAATCTATGTAATAGCTTTTGGTTTATTATTTTTGGGAGTGATCCTCGGAACTCGACATTTCGATCCGTAATTTCGTTTCAAAATGGCGGCAGATTAGATAATTTATAAGCCCATAAGTCGGTCATTTGTACAGATAGAGGACCATTTTAAAGTATTTTGCAATCAGCAAACCAAAACTATAAAAACAAAAAAAATCTTCATTAAACCTTTTGTTTTATTTAATCATGAACATTTGTAATCGACTAAGAAAGAAAAAAATTAAACTCCCCTCAAAATTTGAGGTTTTGGGTTCCAAGATACGTAGAATCCAAATATCAAATAAAAAAAAATCCTACCGTCCGCCGTAAGCGTATGAAATTCCTTCCCACTCCCCCAAAATATAAAAAAAAAAATTAACGACGCAACTTGCGTCGTAATATTCCTCTCACAGAGGGCACCCCTGGCTTTATAAGTTAGATCTTTTTATTCTATAAAATAAATAAATCTTCAGTTTTCCTTCGGTGTATAATACATCTATATTACAATTCATATTTCCGGAAATAAGTTTTCAACGTAGGAAAATATTTCTCCCTTTTGCTCGTTCAGTTTGTTATTAAATTCCTTCCCAGTTTATATTTATCCATTTTCCATTACTATTAACAATGAGAGATAGCTAACTATTTCAAATAAACAAAATTAAGGTTACATTAGACAAAGCCATTTTGAATATTCGGCACTTAACCCTGTCAGACTATTTTACTGAGGATAATACCTAGCAGATATTAAAGAGAATTTAATTGTACACTGATATAAGTAGTTTGATCATAATCGTTAGAGTATTTGACATAGTAATTGACATCCGACAGTAATTCTAGAAAGAGATAACTATAGAAAGAAAGTTAATGAATTCATAAACAAAAACGGTTTTCCTAATATCAAAAATCCCGTGAATAAATTTGCCACCGAAGTCCGCGAGTTGATAAAAAACAGCATATTGATACCGGATGATAAAAAAACCACTCTCATTGAGATGAATCCGCTACCTCCCCGACTATATGGCCTACCAAAAATACACAAACCGGAAATTTCCATAAGACCAGTCGTTACTAACATCAATAGCCCATTCTATAAACTTGCCCATTACTTGGACAATTTATTCAAAACCAGAATCTCATTTTCCCCACAACACACGGTAAAGAACTTTATAGCGTTAGTCAACAAAATTAAGAACACAGTAATTCCGAATAACGCGAAATTAATATCATTCGACGTCACAAATCTTTTCACAAGTATCCTACCACTAGAAAAAATAGAAATTTTAGAACAATTAATCTTCCGATCGAATCTATCACCGCCAGAAAAACTAGATCTTTTCAATTTGATGTTTATTTGCATAAACCATAATTATTTTCAATTTGATGGAAAATTCTTCAAACAGGAAGATGGCTTACCGATGGGCTCCCCTCTCTCACCCCTGGCAGATTTATTTATAAACAAATTAGAACAAAAAATTCTTGACCCAAACAAGTCTCAACTAGCTCAACATATGATATACTTGTATCGATATATAAATGACATTATATGCCTATGGTCTGGTACGACAAGACAAATAAATAATTTTTTATAGGAAATAAACGAAATACAACCCTCGATTAAATTCACAGTAGAACTGGAAAAAAACAAAACCATAAACTTTTTAGATTTAGAAATCTCAGTAAAAAACAAACATGAATTTGGTATTTACCGGAAACACGCCCAAACGGATGTCAATATAAATAATGGTGCTAGGAGACCGAAAGCACATAAACTCGCAGCCTTTAATAGCATGATTTACCGTCTTTTGAACGTATCATTAAATAAAAAGAACTATAATAAAGAAATTGAAATAATATATTCCGTTGCAAAAAATAACGGGTACAATAAAACCAGTATCAATCATATTTAAAAAAACAAATACAAAAAAAGACAATTAATGATATCTATTCAACAACCCTCGAAGATAGGTCCATCCCGAAACATTATGTTTTGATTCCATATTACGGCCCTATATCCACCAAAGTTGGAAATGAATTGAAAAACACTAGGATTAAACCCTGCATTTAAAATAGAAAAACCCCCATCTTCATATTTATCTTCTCCTAAAGAGAAAATAGACCCTTACAAAAAAGCGAAGTATACGAACTAAATTGTAATGATTGTGCAGCCAAATACACGGGAAAAACTGGAAGATCACTAAATCAGAGATTAAAGGAACATATACGTGCATATAATAATAAGACAGAGAATTCTAACTTTGCAATTCATTTTAACGAAAAAAACCATAAATTCATCAAAGTCTAAGGAGTTAAATTAATACATCACGCTGAAAACAGCCTCAAATTAAATATATATGAAGCACTTGAAATAATAAAATCCTTCAAATCCAATTCAGATTTTTGCTTAAATGACCAAATGAACGTCTCCAATAGTCCAATCTGAAATTTATTCCCATCTATAACAGAAAAACCAATTACTCACCGGCATTACTGGAAAAATCCCGACCCTTAAACCGTTTATCTACAATCATCCCAGCTTTCTTTCGATGTTAGCTCAGAGCGAGAAGAAACCAGTACAAACTTTTCTGTTTAATATAATCTAAACCTTAGTGAGTACCAACATGTATTTGATTTCTTGTCTTAATTAAATTCATAATTCAGAAATGTTTTACAATACTGATTTATATTACATCTAATATAATATGCATAATAATACCAAATTATATTTTGAATTGCTTATTTTTTGTGTATTTTTAGAACTGAAGATGAATGTGTAATATTCGAAACTAGTTTTCAATAAAAAAAAATTATAGAGTGGCAAATAAATTATCTCAAAATGTAAAAATGTTTAAAATCGATGATATATAGTGGCCCTTCTGGTTAGTACATTTTGGTGAAAATGCTGCTGTAACATCAGAGGCTTATACGTACTTTATATAAGCAATTTCAGTTTCGTATAATTGAAGCTAGACTTACCACACAGACCATTTTGCGAGGTTATTAATTGAAAATGAGTTATTTCATATAGTTCATAGAAAAGTTCTATATTTCAAGATACTGTTAGAAATAGAGTTCAAATGATATTTAGAGTCTTCATGACATTTGCCACGATCAAGTCACAAAATGGTGATTTTTCGATTTTCAGAAAAAAAATTTGTTTTTTGAAATACTGTTTTTTGTGAACTATTAAATTTACAGATCTGTATTATGGCTCAAATTTTAGGATATCCACTTTTAAAAATATAATCATAAAGTTATTAGTACGATTAGTAGTTTACAAGTTTTTAAATACTGAATGAATTTTAGGTTTTTTTCTTGAATAAAATCTACTTCCGGTGGGGTACCGAAGTCGGAATTTTAATGCAAATCCAAACTCAAAAAATCAGAACTACCTGACCTTTTGCTTTTATTTTCTCTCCCTTTTTTTTTTGCTTCTTTTTCTGGAATTAAAAATAGTGAATAGTGAATTAAAAATCGGTTAAATTTGATGTTTCGATGATTAATGTAATGTATACACTTATTTAGCTGAATCAAGAATGAATAACTAGAAAGGTAATGAGCGCTGAACTGGCGGGTAGTTGTTCTTTATAATATGGAGGTTTTGTTAACCTCCATCATTGAAGGCCAGCATAAAGTTGGATCTTTGGCTTTCCGTAAAATTCGGTGGAGGATCTCGAATTTAAGGGATTTTGGGGGTTTTGTATGAGAAGCGTCTAAATCCTTGTCCAATAATTTTAAATATTTATAGATCCTTACTCGCTCTTCATATCATTATTATTTATATCAACTAAGTTAAATATTTGAAATATGACGACCCTGTAATAGTGGGATGAAATAGCTTTATAAGCTATTTGAAATTCTGTTGGAGGTAGTTGTGATGTTTGGCAACTGATCCCCGATGATTAGCGACTTGTTATAATGAGCAAAGAGAGACAAGATGTAGGAGGAGGATACCGCCTCCCATGAATAATCCATCGGCGATGGAACTACCAAGGAGGTCAAGTCCTCCTTCCATGCCATTAGCCTCTTCTCCCTTTTCTTTGCCACCTAGGGATATGCTCCACTAAAAAACATTTTGTGAGTCACAACAATTATTAGTTGTTTATTTGTTACAAAAAAAAAATATCATTTTATACATGTTTTGCTTATATATTATAGTAATTCTAGGTTTAATTTTGAACACAACTGGATCTTCAGGTCGAAATAATTGACCTATTTAAAATAATTTAAATATAATAGTATTCTGTTATACCTTCTTTATAATATGATGTAAGATTTATATAAGGGTTTACGCTAAGTTGTACTAATAATTATATATATGCCGAATAAATGATTGGAGTCAAACAATGTGGATTTTGTTGGAATCAATCAACTATTGATAAAATATTTTCACTTTGGAAATCTATTTAGTATCGTTTTAAAAAAAAAATTGAAGATCTATTGACTGTCAGAAGTTGTATAACATGTTTGTATGACAAGAAATAATAATGAGTGTGTGTCCGAAACATTTAATTCTCTTCCAATGGGTGTACATTAGTCCGTTCTTGTTTTAAAAAGGACCCCAGTTTTATTTAATATAGCACTGAAACACTTTAACAGAAAAGTGAGAGAGATTGATTTGTGGTAAAGGTTTAAAGTTAAATTTAATCGTAAAAAGTCCCATTCTTGGTTAAGCTTAAGGACAATCCTCACCGTTTTAATTCATTTTATGGCTAACACGCCCTGCTTCAAAATTAGAAAAATTTTCTTTGAAACGGAATATCCGATTTTCGTTCTGTAAATTGCAACTTACTCATGGCACGCAGTCTTGAATTCCTGATCCTCAAGTGTTGACTTCTTGTTTTTTTTGGGGGGGGGGGGGGGAGGGGGCCGGCCCTTTTTTCACATTTAATAGTTGGACATGGTAGGGACGATGTGGGATTCCATTTTGTTTTTGACTTATAAGTGCTAGAAATTTCAACGATAATTATTATCTTTATATATTAGTCATACACCAATTTAAAATTTGCGCTCATCCAACCACCAAATGAGTAAAATTCAATTTTATAAAAAAAGTGAATCTGATTTGAGGTGCGGGCAATTTGGTACCCCTTAGTATTTCTTTTTCGTTGGTGGATGCGTGACATTTTTTCGCAGAATCATTGCTACGGTTGCAGTTACATTATAACTATGAAAACTTTATATTTTTCGGCCAGCTCTTCGATAAATATTTTTTTCTTGATATGATTTTATATTCGGGATTAGTCACTTCCCACAAAAAAGGTGCCATGTGAAAAATATCCAAAAAATAAAGCCCTTTCTGTGTAGGTCACGTCATGATAATAAATAATCAAAAATAAATGGCTTGGAGGAAGCTCAAAGAGAATAAATAGAGACTTGGCCTTCCGGGACGTGCACACTATGAAGCAGTGCACTTCCGGGACGTGCACACTATGAAGCAGTGCACTTCCGGGACGTCCACACTATGAAGCAGTGCACATCATTGTCTAAAAGTTGTCTCATTTTACCGTGTTTTCCATTTTAAACGAGAAATATTGAATTGTTTCTCGTCTTGATTACACTAGTTTTACATTAAAATTGAGAGGATAAAATTGGAAGATTCCAAACATTAAGTCGTGAGTCTGTGATTTCAGCTTTATTTTATGTATTAATTAAAATTGTGCATAAACTAATATAAAAAAGGATTTATAAATAATAAAATTCCCTCGAAATACCGCCCCCTAAATTCGGTCGCCCGGGGCAAGTGCTCCTTTGCCCCTCCCCCTAGATGCGACCCTGTTGCTTTATATTATTAACTTTCAATGATTATTTAAATGAAAATTTAAATAATAGGAACATTTAGCATAGCTTTAAAATCACTTGGTTTTTCAAAAATAAGTTGGTCAGCTTTTTAAATTTATTTTAATTTTCTCAGCTTCGTCTGGATAAAAATTAATTACAGCTAAATTGTTGAGTCTTGCTTGTGTCATAGTAGACCTCAAATAGATTTTTAAGCGTCTTAACATGCTAAATGACCGTTCTCATGTTCATCATGTCATACGAATAGTTGAAGCTAAAATCAATAAAAGGCTAACAGCAGTTTTGGTGCCGGGGTATTTGGAGCTGATTTCATATCAATTTGGTGCCCTAAATTCAAATATGCTATTAGTTTTTGCCTAGGAGGTAACATTTCTAAGATATAACGTTTCAGTGAAATGTATATTTTACGTTATATTAGGTTAAATCCATATGAATCAAATCTAAAAATTAAACATGAAAGTTTTATTATTAAATTACATAAATATTATTATATTATACAAATATTATTAGTATATTCTAATATTATTATATATAAAAACATAGTACCAAGTCATCGAACCAACTAGTCACTCAACACTTCGGAAGCTTCTTTTTCGTGACCTTCTTGAATATACCTTGGAACAGTCCCTCTGTAAACTCCAGCAATAATCTGCCGTCATGTGCGTATCCTATCTACCTTGATAGCGGTCCTCCATAATATTAATATCTTGATGAAATCTTTCATCTTGCTCCTCACTGCTGTCTCCTAAATTTTCAGGGAAACGGTCCAGGAAATAGTCCACCTTAATACTCATGTTGCACCCAAGGGGTTTGAAATTTTTAAGCACATCGTTTACCAGTTCAACATGGTTTTCTGCTTTTCGTTGGTCAAGAAAATTTCCGACAACTGCAACAAATGAAGTCCAGATTTTTGGCTTAGCCTCATTTATAGAATTTACCAAGACTTGGTCCTTAATGAACTTTCTTGTTTCTGGGCCGTTAAATATTCCTGATTTAATTTTTTCCTGACTCAAGTGAGGCATTTTTCCCTGTATAAATGCAAACCATGATCCGTCCTTATCCCTTTGCAAGCCTTTACAAACTTATTCATAAGGCCCAGTTTGATATGCAGTGGAGAAAAGATTATTTTCTTTCATTCAACTAAGGGTTTTTTAATAATGTTATTTTCTCCAACGACCATGTCTTTTTTCTGAGGCCACTCTTGTCTAACCAAGTAGTGTTTTTTGTCTCTGCTATCCCAGAGGCACAAGAAACAAGGATATTTGGTGGGGCCACTTTGTTGTCCAAGGAGAAAGTTTTTACCATTTTTAAGTCCACACAAATCACCCATTGATGTTCACGATATCTTATCTTCTCCAAGACCAAAGCTATGGTGCTATATGTTTCTTTCATTGTCGTTGAGTGAGAAATTGGTATTGAGCCATATTTGTTCCCATTTTGTAGAAGAACACATTTCAAGCTTCGCTTTGAGCTATCAATAAATAGGCGCCAATCATCTGGAAAATATTCAGGAAGACTCATTTTTTCCAGGAGCCCTCTAATATTGTGACAAAGCGGAGCATCCTTGGAATCCCTCCAAACTCGAATTCAAAACCAAATCATCTGCAGGTACACCGAATGTAAATTCTTTGTTGAAGATTGGTAAACAAAGGGCATTAGAGCTCCTTCCAGACAGAAATGAAATTGAGATCTTAGAGGTACAAAAGACTAGATTTTCGAATGAGAATGTGACGAAGTCAAAATATTACTGAATATTTAAAAGTAGACCTCCGATGAAAATAAGAAATGAAAAGAATGCCACTTTTAGGTTTTTTATATACATAAAAGATAAAAAAACAATGCTACAGTATTCAAATCTAGATACGAGAGAATATCTTTCCTCATAATTAAGAGCAAAAAAAAAGTATGCCTTAGTTAATTGTCATGCACCAATAAATGAAGACAACAATAGGGACCCTAATAATGCAGAAGAATTCTGGGAGCTCCTGGATGACAAGCTATCTATTACGAAATCGAATGTAGTGATACTAATATAGGATTTCAATGCCTTGATTGGAAGAGAAATAATTTATAGATCAATAGTTGGAGAACATTCTGTACAAAAAAGAACAAATAAGGTGAATTTCAATTTGACCATATAGCTATATCCAAATGGAACATGAAAGAAATCATAAACGTCAAGGTAGTAAGAAACATGGAGTTTGACTCTGACCATTACCTGACCAAAATAAAACTAAAATTCTTACCCCACAGAAGAAGGGAGAGTTAGGGAATATAACATAGACAGACTACAAATCACTTAAGAAATATTAAAAACATTTCAGGAAGAATTAAAAGTAATTGAAAATGGAAAGTGGCAGGATTGATGTGAAGAAATAGTCGAGGCAGCTCAAAAAAAATTTGGGCTAGCTAAATCTAAAGGTCCGTTGACAATGGTGTCAACGGACCTTTAGATTTAGCTAAGCCTAGGCAAAACAAATGTGGGAATGGGGTAGCTTTACTAGGCTAGGCTTGTTTGTGTTAGAGACCGATCCGATTCTTTCGGGAAGCGTCACAAAAGCTGCTGCTACTAGCCAAGCCCGCCCTTGGCAGTTGAGCCATTTGGCGACGCGCTGACCAATATAGATGTGCTTCTTCAAACTCCGGGCTCTTATTCCGTGGGGTGTGGTCCAAAGCTAAGCAGTCTTTCAGATGTTCAGCATCCATTGTACCGCAACCACATAGTGGACACTCGGAGGATGTCAGAACTTTGATACGGTGGAGGTGGCTAGCGAGGTAGTCATGCCCTGTTTTCAAATGGAAGGCGGCTACGCTGATTGCTCGTGGGAGGCTTGTGTTGATGGGACCCTCAGTGACCAATGTCTCCCATTTTTTACCAGCAGCCGCTTCGAAGAGGCGCTGTTCGTTCCATCTGCCGACTGCTGCACTAATTAGTGCCTTGGATGTTTGCAGAGACATGGGGCAACTAGGTTGAGGTAGAGAGTTCCTAACTTGGCTAGTTTGTCGGCTTCCTCATTTCCATGTATATTGACATGACTGGGTATCCATTGGAACATTAGTGTCCATCCACGATTTTCCAGATTTTCCAATATTCTTCTACACTCAACCGTCCTCTGGCAGTCTGTTTGGGTGTTGCGCGACAGGTTGAATATGGCGGCTTGCGAGTCGACCAGAAACACTGCTTTTGAAGGAGAAGCAATCCTTTTAAGTTCGATTGCGGCGGCATGCACTGCTTCAACTTCTCCATCATAGTTACTAAGGGGAGAGCCTACAGCTAAATGTCCTTGATATAGCGGCAGTAGTACCCAGCTCCAGTTTTTCCGCCATTTAGGATTGAAGATCCGTCGGTGTAAACGTGAATCCACTCGTCTTCTGGGTATTCTCCATGAATGGTTTGTAGAGCTAGCTGCTTCAATTCATGTTGTATGGAGGCGGGTTTTGACTTCGAGTGGTTCTTAAGGTTGTTGCGAGCTAACGGTAGGCTGTTAAAGAATTCCTGGCACACATACAGTGATGCGGTATCATCCATGGATGGGATATCATATTTTTGTCGAATGCAGCTAGTGGAGCCGTATGTGTTTTCAGCCTCGATGCAGCCTGTTGATAATTTGCCCATTGATGCTTATTTACTCGCCTAAAACGCTCCCAAAATCTCAAAGCTGCCTTTTCTCGGTAGGCTTGGAGAGGTTCAATCTGAGTCTGTGCCTCCATGGCTGCAATAGGAGTGGACTTAGCAGCGCCTGTAATTATCCTTAAGGCCCTATTTTGAACGAGGTCGAGCTTGCTTATTGTGCTAACGCTAGCAGTAACGGTTATTTCGCTCCCGTAGTCTAGCACAGGTCTTATATAAGACTTGTAGACTGTTTTCAGAACATCCTGATTTGCACCCCACTTTGTGGCAGTTAGTCTTCTTAGTAAGCGGGTCCTTTTCCATGCTTTTTCCGCACAGTGGTCTATGTGAGGCTTCCACATTAAACGTCTATCTAGTTGAACCCCTAGATAGTTGGAAATATTGCTTTCCTTCAACGCCAATCCCTTGTACTGTAGTTGGATCTATGGAATTTTTGTAGACAAGGAGAAGATCTGAAAAGTGGTTTTTGAAGTATTTACCGTTATTAGCGTCACAAAAGCGCTAGTGTTGCATCCACATATTTGTGTATTTATATGAATTATATCTTTTTATTTTTAATTGTTAATTGTTTTTAGTTTGTATAAAATAAGAATAGTTTAAGTCGAAATTAACAGCCGGCAAAAGCTGGAGTAGCCCGGACAGTAGCGTGTGAATAGGTTAGTTTGCAAAGCTTCTGTAAGCCCCATTTAAACGTTTGCCTTTTGGCTTGGCGTTTGACCTGCCTAGGCAAAGTTGAGAACGCACCTTAAAAGGAAATCTCGGTGGAATGAAAGATATGACGATGCGTTAAAGAAAGAATGAATCAAAAGGAAAAGTGGAAATGCTCTAGAGTAGTTTTAAAAAATAAGAAAGGTTTTAAAATCTGTCTATTTATGTTGATATTACTAATCCCTCTTTTACAATTGAATTGTGGTTACATATTTGTTTATTATTGGATTATGTACTCTTCTATTTATCCTATTTTTCTTGGAAAAAGTTAGTTAGTCTGTACTGAAATTTCAATTAAAATGGGTCTCCCCAAAAACCACTTACGCCATATTATGATTTGGGAATTCGATAAAGGAGAAAATGCTGCTTCAACTTATAGGAAACTTGCGGAAATATATGAAGAAAACGTCATTAGTGAACGGCAAGTGCACAGATGTGGTTTGAAAAGTTTCGAGCGAGAAACCACAAACTAGAAGACGAGCCTCGGACAGGTCGACCACCAGAGAGCTTGACGACGAACTCCTACAGGTTACTGAACACAATTCAATTGTAAAGGAGAGATCAGTAATATCAGCATAAACATACAGAATTTTAAAAACCGACATTACTTATGGGATGACCTGATATGTTTTGGATGAAAATGGTATAATGGGCCTAAATAATACTGAGAATTGTGAAATAAAGCATTTTGATCAACTCATAAACTACTCTGAACCAAACCATAAGTTTGAATTCTCAGAAATGAATGAAAATACAAAATAAGTTGTGCCACCTACTATTATGAAATCAAACCAGTAATTGACAGCATAAATAACAATAAAGCTAGTGATGAGGACTCTATAATAGCTGAACTTCTAAAATGAAAACAATAATAATAAATAAATAATTCAGAAACAAATAATTCAGTCATTATAAAAACTGAGAAGATTCCGGAAGAATGGAAAGTAGCCCTAATACAGCCATTACATAATAAAAGGCTACAAGAAAAATGTTGATAACTATAGAGAAATATCCCTACTGCAAATCGCTTAGAAGGTATTCTCAAAAGGCATGATCAACAGCGTGGAAACAATAATTGACAAACAATTAGATGAATATCAGGGTGGATTTCGAAAAGATAGATCTTGCTCAGAACAAATATTTAATTTAAAATCAATTATACGGCATAGGATACTGGACTCTAAGGATGTGGTAGTGACCTTTGTAGATTTTAAAAAGGCCATTGATTCTGTTAATAGAGAAACCTTAGATAAAACAATACGAAAACACACAAAACGCGCATAGAATAATACTCCAATCTGATTGGCTGTTGAATTCCCCACCATCTATTCTACAGCGGACATGTTTTAACAGGTCGGACAGGTTCAAGATTGTTCAGACTTGATCGAACCTGTTTAAAAGTATCAGTTAAAATTTATTAGTTAATATTTAGTGATTGATTAACATTGAATAATTAATGAAAACAAAATTAACCTTCTTGGTCAAACGAAAAAAGTAAACAAAAATAATCTTCTCGGTTGAAAAATAATATTTGTTAATTAAAATTTACTACGAAGTATATGTTCGGAAGTATGCGAAATTATTAGTCGAATTTATTCGACTCGAATACTTTGAAAAATAATAAATAATAATAACTATTTAAAAGCTATATCGTCTTTGAACGACACGGAAAGGTATTACCTCTTTGGCCAGCGTGAAACCATCATTTCGATTTATTGATATATTTGTGATATATATATATATATATATATATATATATATATATATATATATATATATATATATATATGTGTGTGTGTGTGTGTGTGTGTGTGTGTGTGTGTGTATAAAAAGAAGGTCGACGTCACCTAGCAAGTTCATCTTATTTCTTTTAAACTTAATTGGAATTTTACGAGTACTCAAATAATTAGCCGTAGTCAGCTAAAAAGAACATACGGGAATAATGATCATATGGAGTGGTAAAGAGGAGGTTACGTCGAAACTGGCATTATGCTATAGTGTGTTTGAATTATAAATTGTTTTATTGTGTTATAATAGCTTTAAATGCCGTTTCTCTTTTTACAGGTAAGAGTGCTAATTGTAAATGAAATCTATGATGTAAATTATGAAAAAATTATATAACTAATAAAATATACTCTTTTTACCGAGAGAAACTCAATTTAGTTATTATTACCTTATAAAACGGTTATTATTACCTTAGCTGCTTTTGAAAAATAATGGATAAATTAAAATTTGAATTTGTAGTAAAAGCTGTAGATGACCCAAAAACAAATATTATTTGCATAACCCCAATTACAACAGTGAATAACCAAGCTTATATCATTCCGGAGCAGTTCCAACCGGCAAAATTGCATGAGACAATTATAAAAACTCAGTAAAAAAAGGTAATATAAAAAGGTAAAAAATACTTTACATAAGAGACACGATAGGAGATGGGTTTGGTTTTCGTTGTCAAAAGAAATTAGTGAGGCTTATATCGATGAAGAAGGAAATATTCAGTTTTTTCATCCACATGTGGGAGGCAAAGCTTAGTTCCGGGTTCCCTAGGCAAATTGTTAATACTGTATATGTAAATATTGTATTGATTATTTTATTTTAGATTTACTTACATAAATTTTCTTTATCTTGATTGTTCAATTATTTTGCTATTATTTAATTGTCTATCTATTTATTTCCATTTGTGACGTACATATTTTTTCAATTATTGTTTTTTCTTTTTGTGTCATTTTATTTAATTTATATATTTTCCATTTTTTTTTCATTATATATATGGATTCTTACAATACTTATACCTATTGCCCCTGATGGTGTGGAGATTTTTTCTTCATAAAAACTTTTATCTCTTAAAAAAAAAAAAAAAAAATGGTTCATTAGCGAATTAAATAGAACGAAATGACTCAATTATTGGTGATTATAAACAAGTATATCTTTATAACCCTAGCTTCCATAAATTAAAATAGTTTAATTAGTGTTCTGTTTTACCATAGAAAAAATAATACCGAAAATATAATATGGAACAAAAATAGAAATAATGATTAAATAGTTATATAAATGTAAAAAATATATATTCTCCTACAGTATATTGTAGGATAAAAATTTTGTTTTTTATAGACTTGAGAATAGCCTAAGATAGCCGTAACGCAGCGTTTCTCAACCTTTTAGTATTTGCGACCCAATTTTCAATCACAATCACCTCCCCCATTCAATAACTTTGTCTGAAATCGTGTTGTAATCGTAATATTAGTTTCTATTTAATTTAGTGTACGTAATAACATAATGCCTATGTCAATTCTAATTTTCAAATATATCATATATCAATTCAATATTCAAAATATTAATGCATAGATTTGTCTCGAACGTTCTAGAACGTCTGAGTGGCGGGTATAAATCCTGCCAGTCTCAGTCGAGTCGATCCTTCTATCTCTACCGTGAATGTGTATATTGTAATTTGCGTGTTGTCTGCAATTAACGATATTATACAATATTATAGCAGTAGAATTATAATACAGAATCAATGGATCAATCAATCAATCAATGTAGGTATACAGAATCATGGATAAATGTTTAAGTGGGCGTAAGCGAGTATTAAATGATAGTGAAGCATCAAAAAGTGCACAGACGACAATGGTTCCAAAAATAAAATCAAGAAAATATTTTGAAGAATATTTAAATTTTGGTTTTACCAGCACTGATGTAAATGGAGAAGAAAGGTCGTTGTGTGTCATTCACTCAAAAATTTTGGAAGAAGACAGCATGAAACCTAATAAACTTACGAAACGCTTTATAGTGTGCGTTAGCAAACCCCGAGAATTCTTCTAATTAAAATTAAATTCATATGAAAAGCAAAAATCACATTTCAAAAAATCGTTGTCTATGAATGAAAATGTTTTACTTGCTTCTTACAAGGTTTCATATCAAATAGCTAGCTGTAAAAAGAAAGCCTCACAACATCGGTGAAGAGCTTATTCTGCCAGCTACAATTGAGATTGTAGAAACTATATTTGGAGATAATTTTGCTAAACAATTGCTGTCCATACTTCTATCCAATGATACTGTTGCCCGTCGAATTGGTCATATAGCTGAAGATGTACAGCATCAGCTTTTCGGATAGTTGCGCAACTATTTATTCTATATTCAGCTTGAAGAGGCAACATTGCTATCAGTTATAAGAGTAGTTATATTTAGCGGATTGTGCAAATGTGCAACTGGGTCATGACCTTAACCTTCTGCGTAGGGCGGGAGGGGGTGACCTTGGTCTGTTGATCAGGTTTTTCTGCACAATCTGGCAACGTCGGAAGGAATGTGTTAGATGTGGCAACGTCGCTTGCACCGTTAGTTGGTCATGTTCATTCCTTAGGCGGGAGGGGTGTTTAATTAGAGCTGGATTTTCCTTGCTTGACCTACTTTTGGATACCGGTTACCAAGCACGTTGACCTGAACAACTTTTTTCGAGCTTCGCTACGAGCATGATCCTTGCACCGTTAGTTGGTCAAGGTCATTCCTTAGGCGGGAGGAGTATTTACTTAGAGCTTGATTTGCCCTGCTTGACCTACTTTTAAGCACATTAACATAGGAGATAGCGCTATAATTTTCATTTTGATAACCAATAAATCAAGAATAGTTATCCATCCGTGAGAAAAACTTACTTTTCTTATTTTTGTCTGATCGAATCGCTCCTTCAGTAATTTAAATACCACCTTTTAAGCTCCACACAAATTAACATTTAAAGTGGAGCTATTATTTTCTTCTAATGATCAATAAATCTACATTAGTTATTCGATTCGTCTAATTGTCTCGCTTAGGTAGTAGTAATTTAAAACTCAGGCCTTTAAACCGCTCCATCAATGTACTTAGTGAAGGTTGAATTAGGCTCCAACCTGTTCGCTTGAAAAAAGTTGTCCAGGTCAACGTATTTGGTAACCGGTATCCAAAAGTAGGTCAAGCAAGGAAAATCAAGCTCTAAGTAAATACCCCTCCCGCCTAAGGAATGATCTTGACCAACTAACGGTGCAAGGATCATGCTCGTAGCGAAGGTCGAAAAAAGTTGTCCAGGTCAACGTACTTGGTGACCGGTATCCAAAAGTAGGTCAAGCAAGGAAAATCCAGCTCTAAGTAAATATCCCTCCCGCCTAAGGAATGACCTCGACCAACTAACGGTGCAAGCGACGTTGCCTCATCTAACACATTCCTTCCGACGTTGCCAGATTGTGCAGAAAAACCTGATCAACAGACCAAGGTCACCCCCTCCCGCCCTAAGTAAACACCCCTACCGCCCTAGGAAGAAGGTCAAGGTCATGGCCCAGTTGCACATTTGCACAATCCGCCAAATATAACTACTTATAAGATTGTCATTTAATTGCCAATGTTCGTTTTTATTATGGTATGTCAGCAGTAGAAGAACTATTCTGTATACCAAAAGAACTTAAAACAACAGCACTTGCATTATTAGGTATCTTAAATCAATTTTTAAGCGAGGCAAATATTGAGTGGAAAATTTGCGTCGAAATATGCACCGATGGTGCTTGTACAATGTCTGGAAGATTCCTAGGTATACAAACACTTGTGAAACAAAAATCTCCAGAATGTATCTGGATACATTGCCTGATCCATAGAGAAGCTCAGGCATCCAATGAAATAAGTTCTGGTCTGAATATTTTGCTAACGACGGTGATAACGGTAGTAAATTATATAAAAATGAGACCCCTAAAATCAAGAATGGTTTCTGCACTTTGTAAAAAGATGGTTGCAGCACATTCAGCGTTACTATTTTATTGCGACGCAAGATGGTTATAACGTGGCAGATTTTTGCAACGTGTTTATGAATTAAGAGATGAAATCGCTACTTTTCTAGAAGAGGAAAACCTACCGGAGGCAAAGATGTTTCGAGATAGTTTATTTCTGATGGAATTGAGCTACTTGATCGACACATTCGAAAAATTAAATACCTCGAATCTTCAACTCCAAGGAACAAATACACATTTGTTCGCTATGAGTGATAATGCTAATGCTTTTTTTTAGAAAAACTGCATTGTGGAGCAGAAATGTAAAACAAAAAAAAAAAATCTAGAAATGTTTGTAAATGTGGATGAATGTGTTAAAAATTAAAATAATGAAAAAAAGCATTTGGAAGCTGTTTTTGTAACCATTGAAAATTATTTAACCATGCTGGCAAAGAATTTAAAAAAAGTATTTTCTTGCTGACTTCAACTTGATAGCAAGTTACGAATGGGTTAGGGACCCATTTAAAAATACTCTCGAAGGTCTCTCAACTGCCAAAAAAGATATATATATATATATATATATATATATATATATATATATATATATATATATATATATATATACCATGGCAAGCAGCGAAATCAAACAACAATTTAGTAATAAATCAAGTTTTGAACTTTAGGCAAGTTTCGATTATGAGTTTTCTGCACTAAAAAATAAAGCATTTCGTATGCTATTACCATTTTAAACAACCTACCTTTGCGAAACCGAATTTTCTGCGGTGACAGCTTTAAATACAAAATATGGATCTCAGTTAAATATAGTAAAAGAGCTTAGAGTGGCAATTTCTAAAATTAAACCTCGATTTGAAAATGTTTGCTCTTCAAGACCAAAGGAATCAATAATAAGTATTAATCTTATTTTTAATTTAATTTTGATAAGTTAATTATTAAATAAATTGTGCAATACCTATCTATAAGCGTCTTTTTTTTTTAATTAGGCCGGAATGTTTTCTATAAAATAAATCATTTTTTTATCGATATATTTTTCTAATTTTTTCTCAATATACTCGCGTCCCCCTTTAGTTTTATCACGCCCCCAAGCTGAGAACCACTGCCATAACGTCCAAGTATTTGAAATAAAATAAAAGAATTTGGTGACCTATTAGCCTTTTATGTTATTAATTAACTACATATAAAGATAGTTAGTCTTCTTCATCTGAAATAGAATGGGTAGAAAAAAGTACTTCTAATATAAAGAAACATTAAAAAAAAGAGAATAAAATAGACAAAATGTCAAGTTGTATAATAGTGGTGGTGCGGAGGAGGACGGGATCTCTGAATGTCAAGGGCGGAGTGCCCGTAACAGAGTTTTTAGTAGGCCTTTGAAGTTTGAGGATTAAATATTTTCTTGCGTTTTTTTATTTTATTTTATTTTTTATTCTAATTGTAAGAAACAATTTTTTGATATTGTTTCTCAGGTGGAAGGATGTCCCCCTCATGATGATGATGTTCATGATGAACTCTATTTAAATAATATTTTTTGTATAATGCTTAAATTACAATGTGAGCATACGTTTTTGAATTAGATACTTATTGTTATGGTAAAAAATAAGTGTTCATTTACTGGAGTGTACTCAATATTTACGAACCCCAGGATCATATATATATATATATATATATATATATGATAGTTATATTCTGACCACTAATAAACAGTTAATCAAGATATGGCTCCAAAAGGGTTACTACTCCTAGGCAGGATAGACATTTGATCATATTGTTAAAAAGAAATAGGTTTTGAAAGTTTAGCAGCTTTGCCAACAGCTTCAGCTTGCCGTTGAGCATCCAATATTTGATCAAACGGACCAAAATCGTCTATGGGTAGTTGTTACAACATCTTATGCTCCTCTAAGGCGACATCGTCAACAAAGATTGTTCTGTTACAACGAGATCATTTCCAGAATGAACAAATTTTTCAGATGTAATACTTACAGATGAGTCCATATTTTGCCTTAGAAAATATTCTCGAGGTCAAAGAGGGGAGCGTGGCCAACAAGACGGAGCGTGGCCAACGCACTAGACCTCAACCATTTTTTCGGTATCAACTTTTGGAAGAGGTGACTTCATGGCATGGACCTCCATTCACGAGGTGGCCCTACAGCCTTTCCTATTATCCATGGAACACTGAGAGCACAATGATTCTGTGATGAAATTATCATTAAGAACTTTCGACCTTCCAGTGATTTTCTTAGCCAAGGTTTTATGTTTCTGCATGATGATGTACGGCCATATTAAGGAAGAATAGTTTTTGAAACGCTAACCAATTTAGGAAAAAGGAATCTTGCCCTGCATCTTATTTCTCTAGACCTTAACTCAGTTGAACACAGTGGGAAGTTTTTTATCGGCCCAAGAAGAAGGCCATCGGGCTCAAATCCCATCCCTTCTTGCTCTGAGAACTGCAGGACATTAAATCTAGTCTTTGATAGGAAATTCCTGTGGATAAGATAAGATAAGCGATAAGATCATACACAGAGACGTGTGTGGAGCAAGGAGAGCACTTCACTCAATATTAAAAAAATAAAAACTATTTTTTTTTTGTAAAAAAAATAAATAAATTGTAAAATGAATTTTTTTAAATTTATTTATTTATTGAAATTTACAACTGTATTACATAATACAACAAGTAAATGTGAATTTGAAGTACAAGACATGAGAATTACTTGTGAAGGAACCACCCATTGGTAGCACTTCAATGTCTATTTTAAGTTAGAAGGTCCCGTGGCCATCTTCTTTTCAGACGCCTCAGAGGATTATCAGGAATACATGGGGATGAAAGGCTACGAACAAAAGGGTTGGTATGGGTAAGGAGTTTGGAATTAAAGGAGGTATATCTATTTCGGGTTAAATCTGCAACAAATGGGATATTGAGATCTTTGTGGATAATTTTATTTGTGACAAAATAAGGAGCATTAAGCATTTTTCGAAGGATTTTGGATTGCAAGGATTGGATGCGGGAGGAATTTGATGGTTTAGTGGTACCCCTAAGCTCTATCCCGTATGTCCAAATAGGCCTGATAATGGTGATGTAAATGAGTTGAGATATCAGCTGTATACACCGTGTAAAGGATGGGGCCAAGGATACTACCTTGAGGTACACCGGTGGACTGAGAGAATAGTGATGAGGAGGCAAGATTATGGTTTACTTTGAAGGTTCTATCGGTGAGGTAGGAACGGATTAATAGAAAATATGTCGGGGGAAGGAATTGACGGAGTTTGTAAAGTAGTCCCGGATGCCAGACTCGGTCAAAAGCTTGTTCTACATCGAGAAAGGCTCCCGTGTAGTACATTCCGCGCTCCAATGTGGAGGATATCACATCCACCACACGATGACACTGCTGAATAGTAGAATGGGATGTTCGAAATCCAAACTGATGGTCAGGAATCACTTGATTTAATTCTAGGATTGAGTACAGTCTCTTTAATATGAGGTTTTCTAGGATTTTGCCCATAGTGGGCAAGAGGGAAATAGGACGATAGGATGATGGATATTCAGATGTTTTTTTTTTTTTTTTGGTATCATTTTTATAATAGATAGTTTCCAAGGATCAGGGAAAAATGTGGATCTGAGTGATACATTGTATATATAGGCTAGGAATAGGACAGCTTTTCGAGGGAGCTGTTTTAGGATGGGCGATGTGATGAGATCATGGCCAGGAGCTTTTTTGGAAGGTAATTTCTGAATGATGATAGTTATTTCGGAAGGATGAAACGCTTTAGGAGGAAGGGGCATCTGAAGTGGAATAGTTAGTTCTACCTCAACATGTTCAAGATGGGCTGAGTTAAGGATATCAGGATGAGGATTAAAAGTTTTGAAAAGGTGTTCACCGAATATTTGGGATTTATCCTCATCTGATCTAGACCAGGTCTGAGATTCAGTGAGAAGCGGATGATTAAAGGTTTTGAATTTTAATAGCTTTGCTGTAGTTATCCATAATGATTTATCGTTAGTAGTTAGGTTCTCTGTAAGTTTCTGGAAATTTTGAATTTTGTATTTTCTGATTTCTACTTTTAATTTGTTGGTCAGTTTTGTATAATGAATTTTGCCTGATGGATATCTTGTTCTATGCCACCTCGCTCTTGCTCGGCGTTTTTCAGTTAATAAAATGCGAATATGATGTGGCAAGTTGGTTTCATGGATATTTCTAATTTTGTGGTGTGACGTGTTGCTACAGCATAGTGTTGCTACATCTACAGATAGTGGTACCTATTGCTCTTGTGAATTCCTCAATAGCTGAATCAATCTGTTGTTTAGTTTTTAACGGAATTTTTAAGTCCAGTTTGTTTTCTAGATCGTACCGAAAATTGTTCCAGTTTACTTGTCCTTTAATCAGGGAAGGAGGGGAGGGTTTCGGAACAGGATTTGAATGCAAGAAAAGCAGAACCGGACTATGATCTAAGGATAGGTCATCTATGGATTTTATTGTAGATTGGAAGGAGGGTATCTGGAAAGTAATGAATATATCAAGGATATTAGGATGTTTTTTAAGGGATGTGGGCCAATAACTAGGGTTCATGGGAGAGAGGATGGAATAACTATTGGAGGTTGTGATACGAGAAAGAATTCTGCCACGAGTATTGGAAGTTCGACATCCCCATCGTTGGTCTTTGGCGTTGTAATCCCCTACAGCAACGAAACGCGGACCAATGGATCGGAATAAGGAATCAAGGTGGTTACAGGAAAGGGAATTTCCAGGAGGGCAGTAGATGCAAGAACCTGCGTGGGATGTGTTATATGGATGATCTGATCTGTATGTAATGTAGTCTCGTTTGTAAAAGAAAGAACGCGTCGTGAAATGAGTTTCAGTAACTAGGGCAATGTCAATGAAATTTTAGGAATATGTCAAGTTCGTCTCTGTGATTCTGTAGGCCATTTGCATTCCACAAAAGGATAGTTAGGGTATTTTTGCTCATCGTGAGATATTGAGCGGGATTTCAGTTAGGACTCTTGTAAGTAGTGTGATCAGAGGTCATATCGTATCTTGAAAATCACGAAGGAATGATGAAAGGATTGATGTTATATCGGAAGGATTTTGGCTAGGACAGGAGTAGAAGGAAGAGTCGTGAGGTGGAGGGTTATTCTGCCTGGGTGGAGGTTGAACCCTCGTGTGGGATCGTTGTGTGGATTCCACATTTAATGGAGCTTCTTGTGAAGGATAGGGCAACTGGGATAGTTCAGGATGCTTGGGATAGTAAGGTGGTGGAATCTGTGGCGATAACTTCACCCTTAGGGATGCGCTTTTGGAAGAAATTTCATTTCTAGGTATTTTAGGCTGAGGATGGGAAGTCTGAGGTTGAGGGTATGAAGACTGCGACTGAGAATGGGAGGGGTGAGGCTGAGGATGAGAGGTCTGGGGTTGAGAACTGGAGGTCTGAGGATGAGGGATCTGGGGTTGAGAATGGGAGGTCTGAGGCTGAGGTAAGGAGGGTTGAGGCGCCTGTGGTCGAGGCAGATGTCTTGTGGTGACGTTGGAATACGTTATTCTACTCCTGGAGTTCATCTGTCTTCGTTCTGCATTGTTTACCGGAGTTCCCAGGGTCACAGGATCATTCCTCGTTGAAGGGCCAGGCATTTGGTCTTCATGAACTGCATTCCTTTGCAAATTTCTTGAAACTAGAACTTTTTGTCGTTGCATGTTTTTATAAACAATGCAACCTTTGTAATTTGCAGGATGACTTTCACTGCATAGAATACATTTAGCTGGGGTATCCCGAGGCTTCTGGCAAGTGTCAGACGCATGAGGGCCTGCACATTTAACACACCTGGCCTGATGATGACAGTAGGCTTTGGTATGGCCTGGACTTTGGCATTTAGCGCACTGGACAATTTCTGGTCACTGCCTCGGCTCTTCGAAACGTATACAGGAGTATACTAGCCTATTTACTAAAAATATTTCTGCATTATTTGGTCCTGGCTCAAGGTCGACGAAAAATAGTGGCAATGGATATCTTTCAGTAGGGTGGAAAACGTTGGAAATGCTTCTAACAATGTGCCCTAACTCTTCTATATCCTTCTTGATAGCGGTAGTGGGGGTGGTGGTATGAAGACCCCTCAAGACAACTCTGTATGCTTTTTCTTGTTTTAATTGATAGCAATGGAAGTCATACTGCTTTTCTGTCAAATGGTTGACTAATTTTTTTTAGTTGTCTTTGTTGGTTGTATTGATTCTGATGTCCTTTAATCGGGAAAAATATTTGAAATTTGTTTGTCCAATTAAATTTGCAATTTCATGGCCAAACGCCATAAAGTCTTGAATATTGCTTACAAATATTGGAGGTGGCTCTGGTTCAGAGAACTGCCGGTGATAGATTCGGTTGCATTATTTAGGACTGCAAATTGGTTGCTTATTGGTATGGTAGGAACTGTTGATGTAGATGCTATTTCAATAGGTGCTGCAGTTTTACTGCGGGTGTTAGGTGGGGAAGTTTGTTTGGATTTTCCTTTTTTTTTTTTTTTTTTTATTCGGCGATTTCCTAGCAAAGCCAGGTGCAGCGTTTCGTTGACGCTTCTGGAGGGTCCTTCTCTTCAAATATTGGGAATCTGTCTCGCTTATTTCGGAAAAAGCCGTCTCCTCGTCCGTGTCCATATTCGACGATTTATCCATATTAATTAAAATAAATAAATTTTAGAGAATACAAAATTAAAATTTAACTTCTAATTATTTATAATTATGTGCATGAAAAAAAATAATAAAAAATAAAACATTCTATGAAATTACGGGAGAAAAAAAAAAAAAAAGATTAATAAGTCTATAGCTTCGAACTCGTGACTAACCAGAAGAAGAGAACTGGTGTACAGCGCCTAGTCTACTGAGTTACCTCAGATGTGATAATAGACTGTTCCACGTGATGATAGCCAGATGCCAGTAGCGTGCAGGTAACAGACTGCTTTGCCACGTGGGTGATCTCTCTGGTCTACGAGTACATCTTCTCACAATTAAAAATTAATTAAGGTGCACTCACCTCACTCAATGTTATTGTAATATTGTTCACCTTCGTATAAAGTCAATATTTACAAAGTTTTTGAGCACAACTTGAGCTAATACCACTACGATTACAGAACCAGTGGAGAGCGATAACTACGCCTAACTTCAGTTGCGGCCATGACACTTGAAACTAAAAAAAATTTAAAAATTAAAAATCTTGGGTCAGTGTTCAAGGAAGCAACATAGCGGTGTGGCGCTTTGAAGTTTTTGTGAACAATAGCTCCCTTGATACTGACCAGTGTTGTAGTCCCTTTGAAGATAGTCCGGGAGAAATTGAAATTACCATTTCCCTCTCTCAAAAATTATTTATTATTTCAATATTACTTGATATCTATTGAGGGTAATTACAAATATTTTAAATGGATATTGTAGGAAATTTAATCCTCTATAAGATTAGTTATTATGCATTTTGCTCTAAAATATGTTTATTATAATTTTTATTGATTAAAAAAACTATTAACATTAAAAAGAGCCTATTAACTTTTATAACTAATTTATTAAGTGAATAAATGCGTAAATGGACGCTTAAAAATGACTGAGCCCTTCATCGCTTCAGACCATGTTAGTGGAATGGACGGTACGGAGTCTGTGGCAGTCCACGATTCTCAGAATCAACAAGGCATCTGGGAAATCGTAACGAGCGAAAGCGTCTTGTAGATGTCGGACGAGACCCATGGATGCAAAAAAAAACATGTATATCAGGTTCGGCCACATCAACTTATAATAAATTTGAATTATTAAGCAATAGTGTAGAGACACAATCTCAATAGACTACACAACTGGCTACAACTACTAAGCCACCGCCTATTTTCCTTAACGGTGTACACAATGACTCAACGCTGGTAGAATATCTGGAAAAGGTATGTGGTCCCAATAACATTCAAATTAAAATCCACCACTAAAAATATATGCATTTACTCGGATACTCAAGTTGTTATCGAGAAATAGTCAGCTCTCTCAGGAAGCAAGGTGTTCAGTAGTATTAATTAAGTACATACACCATTTAACTCCTCAACCAATTATTGCTGATGCACTAAACTTTTATGGCTATGAGGCAGTAAATGTCAACAATGTAATATCGCAATTCAAGGAGTCGTTGCCCATTTTCTTTGTATTTATAAAAAATAAACATACAACGAAAATATTTATCAAATAAAAGCGATCTATTATACTCGGGTGTCTATTGAAGAACCTCGAAAGAAAAAGATAATATCCCAATATAATCGGTGCCAACTGTATGGTCATACTGAAATACATCTGATTGTTAGGTGCGGGCAACAACATGAGAGTGCCTCATGTTAGCAGACGCGGGACACACCCGTCACATGTGCCAATTGTCAAGGGGCTCACCCGGCAAACTATAGGGGAAACCAGACATTGAAAGAGTTAGACCACTCAGAAGCTTGCGAATTCAACCCCATCTCAGGCTTGTGCCCACTCAACCAGCCGTTCCTCAAATGTGGCCGTAAGATTTCCCTACAATGCCGCAACATTCGTAGCTACCTCAGCCTACTCAAAGATGACCAGTGACTGGACCATAGCAGCAATAACTTCCGCACTCTTTGCCAGTTTCAGAAGGAAGACAACAGCAGAATATAAACATGTCAAGTATGAGGCAGGGCATTGCTCAACCCTGCTCCAAGCTAAAAATGTCACTCCTCAGTTTTTTAACATATCAAATGGATTAAGTAACCTTATACAGTCACTTTTCAGCCTTATTCTAAAACTACAAGTAACTATCCAGTTTATGGGCTATAAACTTTTAACTATGGGTTCTTTATCCATCCTTCTGTGGAGCACTAACGGGCTACTTCTGTGGAGCGCTAACGGGCTACTTCAACATAAAACCGAACTTTATATGTACTTACATGAAAAACGAACAGATGTTGCCATGATAATTGAAACACATCTCACTTCACGTAACAAAATAAATATCCCGGATTACATTATTTACAGAACCAATCACCCAGACAACAATTCACATAAAGTGACTGCCTTCATTATCAAAACATCACTCAAACACTGCCATAACACTATACAAAACATTGCACCCAATAATATTAGCAGCGGCATATTGTCCCCCTCGGTAAACGCTGACACTTGATATGTTTTGTAGTTTCTTTGAAAAAGTGAGATGTTTCATTGCTGGAGGTTATTATAATGCTAAGCATCAGGTATGGGAGTTGCGACTATGTGCTCCCAGAGGAAGAAATCTTCAATCTGCTCTTTCGATTCAACTAAATCCACAGACTTACTGGCCTACATCGAGACTTAAGATACCGGACATGAACTTTTTACAAAGATCATTCAGGAATCAGCATGGTCCTCTTCAGTTCCCAAACGCAAAAAAGTACCCTGCCAAACTACCCATAGTACATAAGAGATCTGATCAGAACTAAGAGAAGAGCTCACAAGGTATCGCAGACTACCGTCGGATAAACAGACCTATATCCGAATAAATAACGAACTAAAACGACAAATACAGATATTAAAACAGACTAACCTTGAAACATTAGTCAATAATCTCAGTACTGACAACGGAAGCTTATGAAGGCAAACTAAATAAAGTATCGTGAGGTGTCTGTGCTACTCCGAAGAGGATAGTTTTTGGGTCTCGTCGGACAGTGAAAAATCTGAAATCATTGCCAACCACCTAGCGACTGTTTTTACACCATACACAAAATACCCAGGCAGTGAACACGATGACAATTACACACAAGATTCTCTTCATACCCCTTTATCATTAATATTACCTACACCAGTTTTTGGTCGATCTGAGGTTCTGCAAGAAATCCGGAAATTACCCAAAATAAAAGCTCCTGGGTATAACCTGATCACTGCAGAGCTACTCCAGAATATGCCCAGAAAAGCAATAGTTTTTTTAACAACACTCTTCAACGCTATACCAAGGACAACAAAATTTCAATTGCAATGGAAATTTTCACACGTAATAATGATACAAAAATATAACAAGTATAACGTCCGGTAGGGATTGGAGTGCCGCAGGGATCTATTCTCGCACCTTTGCTGTACATTATATACACATATGACACACCAACTTACCCTAATACATTAATAGCAACCTATGCAGATGATACAGCTATTCTCACCAGACATGCAGACATCACTCAGGCCTCACTGACCCTTCAACATAATTTAAAACAATTAAAAAACTGGTTTAAAAAATGGAAAATTAAACTCAACAATAACAAATCACAACACATCACTTTCACTCTCTGGCACGACACCTGCTCTCCAGTTTATATAAACAATGTTCTCATCCAACAGACTAACACAGTTCATTACTTAGGACACACATTCGACAGAAGGATGACTTGGGGGCAAGCATTAAACAGAAACGTCTAACCCTAAACAATTGACTCAGGTTTCAGTATTCTCTTTCATACAAACGATAAACTTTAAAAATTAGACGACGACTTAGTATTTACACTTACTTACCCATGGTACAAAATCACATTTGGATTTCATATAAAAAATTGCATGCCAAACTTCACGGACATACCAACCAACTTATACAAAACATGGCCACGACACATATCCCTGAAAACACCCGAAGAAGGCTAAGGGATCTCCTGATGTAAATCCTTAAAGTTTAAGTTCAAGTGAGGAGTAGGCACCGATGGCTATTAATCTCCCTCAGGCCTCACATTTCAATTATATCATGTAACATCAGATTCCTTAATTGTCTGGGGTTTAGCGACAGGTGGGGATACAAAAATAAAATCTATAAAAAAAAAATTGAAAAAATAAAAATATTGCTCTCTAACCAATTTTTTTTTTCAAGTTCTTCCCTTAGATTTAAAACAGTAAATAAGATTATAACTTATTACATTAATAAATTGAGTTTTAGTACATATCCCTATACATTTTTGAGTAGTTTATATGAAACTGCCCCTTACCTGCTATTTAATTTATTATACATACAACTGGGGTTGGTGGTATGAATGCCCTGCTTGTATTATGTACCAGGTTTGCCGGAATATATTTCCTCCGGTGTGGTCTCAAGTTGACATTGTGTTCTGCCATTGTCGTTGGTTTAATTGAAGGTCTGTGTTATGAATGTTTATTGTCTTAAAGTACCAAATGACTTACTAAAATCATTAGTGGAAACATAAATTAGAAAATGAGTACCGAAATTAAAAGATAGTAAAAACAAATCGGTAGGATGATGAATGGATTTTACGATACATTTTGCGCAATATGAATAAATTACTAAAAATGGATATTCGTTCTAACTAC
Organism: Rhaphigaster nebulosa; assembly: GCA_948150685.1. Classification (NCBI taxonomy): domain Eukaryota; kingdom Metazoa; phylum Arthropoda; class Insecta; order Hemiptera; family Pentatomidae; genus Rhaphigaster; species Rhaphigaster nebulosa. Next base: position 180,182,678 of record OX411307.1, on the reverse strand, counting down.
TCATCGACCAGAGATTTTAAGAAGCTTAATGCCTCAAACTCGCCCATTATCGATGTTTAAAAAACTGGAATGATGATTAAAATGTAACTGTCAATGTTTTTACCATGGGCGCCCATAAAATATTTTTCAGGGGGAGGGGGACTACCGTGGGGTATTGAGAGTTTTTCATACCCCCCATACACAGCGGGGGACTTCCGCTGGGAAAATTGAGGAAAATTAGGCGGCAAAAAGTGAAAATCTAGGCAATGAAAATATATTTTTTTCAAGATGTAGATGCAGGTAAATTTCTGTTAGATGGCTGAAAAGTACGAGTACATGTAGTAAAGTATGATGCCTACGAAGGCAAGTTCTACAAGCAAACTTACTACCACAATTAGAATGTGAGTTTGCAGCCAAACAATTCATACAAAAGTTTTGCTTTTTAATTAATTTAATTCTTTCCTGAGGAGATTTATTTAGCAATAACGAACAAGAATAAATTTTATGATCGTTAGTCTCACACAAGGGGCCTTTGATTGTATTAACTGTGGTGGCTAAGGAAATAGCCCTTTTATTAAAAGATGGATTAAAATTAGTATGAATTGAGGAGGGAATTAAATTTATATTTTCCGGCGTATTGCTTGCATGGTAACCTAATCAATTAATTCCTTAATAGTTGGAAGGGTGATGGTTTTTTTACTCTTCATTTTGGAATATACAACGCGTTTGAATATTTAGCTTGGAGAGTAAAAAATGAGTTACTATTGTCTGATTAACATTGATAGTTGGAATAACTTGCAGGGATTTGTAATGCACTAAAAATTGATCAAGAAAAGACCGTACGGATGTAGAATGTTTTCTATCTATGTTACATAAATGCAATAAACTTTGACAATGGTTAGCAAAATAGGGATGGGACATCGAAAACAAAATAACGATATTATCGGCTTAGAAAAGATCGATATTGAAAAGATCGATAACATTTTTGTAGAATTAAATTCTAACAAATTGGAAGAGGATTAGATGATCTATTTCTTAATATTTAAATACAGCAGTAAATGAATTTAATAAAAACAATATATTAATTATATCGTCACAAAAATATTGATATTCAAGAATATCGTTAATTTTTTTATTAAATAAAACACATCTAAACGAGTCGGAAAGTGATAAGGAGATAACCTCTTTTCTAATATTTAAATCCTCCTGTAAATGAACTTAATAACAGCCATATCTTAATTTAATGGGTACAGAAATATGGATATTCTAATATATAGTTATTTATTATTTTTAAAAAATATTTATTTATTGAAATTTACTACTGTATTAGCTTAAAACAAATACTAGTAAATGTGTATCAACTATGATATAATGACATACCACAGACATGTTGAGAAACTACCCATTGATAGCACTCCAATATCAATTCTAAACTAGAAGGTCCCGAGACCAACTTCTTTTCAGACACCTCGGAGGATTATCAGGAATCGAAGAGGAGGGGTTTGAAATTAGTGTGTTTGAGTGGGAATGGAGTTTGTCATGAAAGGATAGATACCGAGTTCAGGCCAGATCGGCAACATATGGGATATTAAGGTCGTTATGGATGATTTTATTTGTGACAAAGTAAGGAGCATTGAGGATTTACAAAGGATTTTGGATTGTAATGATTGAATACGAGACGAATTTGTTGGTTCAGTGGAGCCCCAAAGCTCACTATAATAAGTCCATATAGTGTATATATGGATCACTATTATAGTGATATATAGACTATATGAATATATATAATAGGCCTTGTTATAGTGATGTTAATGAGTCTTTAGTTATTGATCGGAAACTTAACTTAGAGCGTTTGCCGAGTAATTGTTAAAGGAGCCGAAACCTTATCAGGATTCCAAGTTATCCGTTTGTCAAGATGGAGTCCTAGGTAGCGGATCTGTTCAACAGGAATAATCGGAATATTATTAAAGGACACTGTGGGACAAGAAGTCAAAGGTTTACGACGAAGGGTAAAGGTGCTTGGAGATTCGTTGGAGTTTATTTTGGTTTTCCAGGTGACACCATTCTTCAAGGTCAGTGATATATGATTGAAGTTTAGGTATCATTTTGACTATTGATAATTTCCAAAGGTCAGGAAAATGTGTGGAGTGGATTACAGCATCATATTTGTAAATGTACGGTAGGAACAGAGTAGCTTTTCGAGGAAAGACGTTTAAGGTGTGGGATGTAATAAGGTCGTGTCTGTTGACTTTGCGGAAGGGTAATCTGTGAATGATGTTGGATCCTTTTGAAGTACGAAATGATTTAGGTGGAAGGGTCATTTGGAGGGGTATATTTAATTCTACTTCAATAGTATTCAAGGTGAATTGGATTAAGGATACCTGGATGTGGTTTAAAAGTTTTAAAAAGGTGCTGACCTAATAACTGGGCTTTTTCTTCGTCAGATCTTGACCAGGTATTGGATTCAGTAAGGAGTGGATAATTGAAATCTTTAAACTTCAGTAGGTTTTTAGTGGTTATCCATAATGGTTTGTTTGTAGTCGTAAGGCTTTCAGTTAAGTTAAGTAAATTCTGAATTTTCTAATTTCTATTTCTAGTTTGTTAGTCAATTTAGTGTAATTAGTTTTATCTGCTGGATATCTAATACTATGCCACTCTGATCTTGCTTTGCGTTTTTCTCTTAATAAGGTACGGATATGCTGTGCTAAGTTGTTATGTTGAGAATTACTAATTTTACTGATTGAGACGTTGTCAGTTATACTGGTTTTTATTTATACGGTATATTTTTCTATGACTCAGTCAGTGTCTTATTTTGTCTTAAGTAGAATTTCTAGGTCCAATTTATTTTCTAAATCATGTCAAATGTAGGAGGGGAGGGTTTCGGAGCGAATTTTAATATAAAAAAAGCAGACTATGGTCTGACGAAAGGTCATCCAGGGATTTGATTATGGTTTGGCAGGAGGAAATCTGGCAGCATAAAAATGAAGTGCAATCTGAGGGATCGAAATAAGAAATCAAGAAGGTATTACTAATTAAGTCAATCCTTCAAGTATCTATCCTGATAGCGAAACTAGTGATAAAGAGGAGGATTGGGCTCTACCGGAGTCCACAGTCAGGGCTGTCGGGGAGCTCAAGCCGTATAAGGCCCCAGGCACCGACAGTATCCTTAAAGAGGGACTCAATACCCCGAATCAGAGCACTACTAGGAGCCTCTCTAGCCATCGGGTACATTCCAGAATCCTGGAGGAAATCTTCAATAGCTTTTATTCCGAAGAATAGAAAGGAGAATTATAGCGTCGCTATTGCTTTTCGACCTGTTAGCCTATCCTCCTTTCATTTTAAGATCCTGGAGAAGCTGGTAGCAGTACACCTTACAAGAAAGGTACTACCACTCCATCCCCTTAACCCTCAACAGTATGCATATCTTCAGGGAAAATCGACAGAAACTACCCTATATTCCCTAGTAGGAAAAATAGAAAAGGCCTTGGTAAATAAAGAATCCGCCTTAAGGCTCTTTTTCGATCTTGAAGGGGCATTTGACAGAACTAGGCCTGAGGCAGTTTGCAAAGCTTTAAAAGAAATATCTGCCCCTGTAGCGATAGTCAGATGGGTCGGATTTGTGTTAAAGAACAGAACAATAGTCATCTCAGAGGAAAGCACCAGACTACAGGCGCAGGCCTTCACAAGTTGCCCTCAAGGGAGTTGCATCTCACCACTGCTCTGGTGCCTTGGATAAGGTATTAAGAAGACTTGAGGACGATGGATTCTCTGCCCAGGCGTTCCCAGATGATGGAGTAATCCTCATAACAGGTAAGCTTGTTACCACTATCTTTGAGCGCATGAAGTTCACTTGCGATATTGTTCAGACTTGGTGTAATGAAGTTAGACTTTCGGTCTGAACGGAAAGTGGATGCTTTTAGGACTCCAACCTTTTTTGGCAAACAGCTCCAAAAGAAAAACAATAACATCATTTTGGCATGTTAGACTCGCTGTGAGCACCACCTAGGGTTTTAAACCTAGGGTGATGCACTGGATATACACTTCAAGACCTAGAATTCAATATGGAAGTATAGTGTGGTGGACAGCCCTGAATAGGGCCTCCCATGTTCGGACGCTCAGTCGCATTAAAAGGATGGCATACAAGAGCATTATGGTAGCGTTTCGTATCACACCTACCAAGGCATTAGAAGTCCTTCTATACTTAACACCACTTCACCTATGGCTGAGGGGTGAGGCGGTTATGGCCCATCCAAGAATTAAAGAAATCTGACAGTGGCAAGTGCGGGGTAAACCTACAGGCCACTCAGTAATAGCCAAAGAGGTGGAAAAGGAGCTTCCTATCCTTCAATATTGCTGTCCTTCACTTGATGGAAACCTTACTCTAGATTCCAAAGTGAGCTACTCATATCCTAGTATATCCGACTGGGAGCAAGGTTCAGTAGCCACTCAAATAGAAAACCTATCCTGTTTCACGAATGAATCAAGAAAAGACTCGACCGGCATAGCAGGAGCGGGCTCTACATAGAGGATTTAGGCATTAACTTAAGTCTACCATTGGGAAAACACTCTATTGTATTCCATGCAGAAGTGTTTGCGATACTGTCTGCAGTCACATGTACGGAAGTTATTAGTTACGACAGTTCTGGAATTACTATCTATTCAGACAGCTAGTCGGCTGTCCTAGCCCTGGGATCCTCTAGGATAAGTTCCGTTTTGGTAAAAGAGTGCAAACAGTGGATTTACTCGCCTGCTCGAAGAGATTGGAATTAGTATGGGTTCCTGGACTCACAGGCAGAATGGGTTCTGGAAAGAAATCACAGGCAACGAGATGGCTGACCAGCCTACAAGGGAATGCTCTGAGAACCCTGTCTTTGGGCCAGAACCTTCGGGAGGCATCTCTAAAAGGTATCAGCGGAAGCAGGTCCACGATTGGACGTGTAAAATAGCAAGTAAGGAGTGGAGGGAGTGGAGGGAGTGCGTGGGCCTTAGACAGGCTAAGGCACTAATTAAAAAACCCTCTCCTACTAGAATCAAGTGGCTACTGGGCCTTAGGAGAAAGGAACTCCGACTGCTTATCGGATTACTTACAGGTAACTGCAGGCTTAAAAGACACTTAAAGATCTGTGGAGTAGTTGGGGATCAGACCTGCCACTCCTGTGGGCAGGCACCCAAGACTGCTCTACAACACATATCTGAATGCAACAGATACGCGTCATTAAGATACCGATTGTTTGGATCTGACAGAATCCGAGAACAAGAAGTTCCCTCCATTGAATAGACGTCCCTTCTGAACTTTATCAGGAGAACCAGAAGGTTCGACATGGAGGGCTAATAGGCTTTCTCTATTGGTGACCACCCTCGGGATAGGCAAATAGGACTTTATTGCAAATAGAACTTTATTTATGATTGGACTTAAATAGACTTTATCTAGTAGGCAACTAGGCCCACTTGTCGGACTTTGTCCACCACCCTTGTCAGTACCAGTACCAGTAATAGTTGAAACTTGAATTCTAAAACATTTTGTAAAGGCATTTAGACTCTTTTACATTTTTATGCTTCAATTATTAGAACTCTCGGAGGGAGGGGGGGAGGGGCAACCAGGACTTTCAACGAAACAACCGGTGACTCTAAATATTCTAAGGCCAAAGGGGTGAACATTCTTCTTGGTAATCGACTGCATTGTTCAGAATTCGTCTCATTTCATTTACATGCTTTCTGCAAACAGGTTCAAAATGATAATAAATTTGTCAAAAGGGCAATTAAGCTTCACATTTTTGAACTTTTTTTCCCTTAATCTCCGATATTATTAATAAATGACGCTTTCACACGATAATAATTATTTCACTCTTGGTAGTTGGAATATAATATAATATAATAACACTCGTTGTCATGACAACGATTACAAAATTACATATTTTTAAACATAGTTTTTTACCGTTAAATACACTCCTAATTTTTTTTTTTTTTTTATATTTAACTTTTAAAAGATAATGTGTGTAACAGAACTATTGTTCTTATCATTCCTAATCACCATTCATCACCATACTCTAAACTTTTACAAACAACTTTAAAAAAAAGAAATGATTTAAGTTTAACTTTTGTTGTTAACAAATTAATTATATATTGCACATTGCATCATACTTATTGATATCTGAAATGAATGAGAAAGTAAATAAAAGTGTTTTAGCGGATATAGACTCACCGAGGAATTCGTCCGCATTGTTTAGAATTCGTCTCATTTCATTTAGATGCTTTCTAGGAACAGTTTCAAAATGATAATAAATTTGTCAAAACGACAATAAAGCTTCACATTTTTACATCGTTTTCCACTTAATTTCCGATATTATTAATAAATGACGCTTTCAAGAAATTCTCTAAATGAAAGTGAAAACCGCATCAAAATCGACCGACTACTTTTCGAGTTTTGCAAGCACAAACATCCGCAGGCTGAATTTTTATATCAATAGATTATATCTATAAATATTTATATTATATTATATTTATAAATATTTGCATTATATCATATTTATAAATATTTATATTATATTATATTTATAAATATTTATATTATATTTATGAATATTTATATTATTTTATATTTGGCACTGCTAGATGTAAATATTTAGCTTCTTTTAGGGTGTAACCAACAATATTTCACAGAAATTTTCGATTCTTATGCCTCCATCATTCTGATTCTAGAATATCATTTCTATATAACTTAAATAGCAGCTAAATAAGTAAGGTGACAATATTTCTCTCTGCCACAAGCCCAATGTATCACGTGATCACTTTTAACTCTAGCTGAATCATTGTGATAAATATTTTAAAATTCTAATAATGTTGTTACTTATGCCGTGTTTGCGAAGAGATTGTCATAACAAATTATGATTGAACGAATCAAATGCCCCCTTTGAATCACCAAACAAAACCAAGAATATTTTTCGGAGCGATCTCAGCTGGATTTGATTAATAGCGTTTAAAGTAAACAAGTCAATGGTGGTCAAGGTTCATTTATTTTGTATAAGCTATTAAAAAGTTTTATTTTCTTTAATAAACCGAGTGATTGTGATGCCTCACGGATCGCATATAAGAGGTTATTTTGAATTATTTCAACGGATTCTGAGTTTATGTGAGAATCTATTCTAGGAGAATTCATAACTAGTTCATATTAGGTTTTTTGAGATGTCCCATTTCACAACAGTAAGACCGTGGTATGGTATATTTGAAGAAATATCAAGAGTAGAATTAGGAAAAATATAGATCCTCTACAGGAAAATGTTTTGAGCCCCAAACAATATGTTTTGTTTTTAAATCAGCTATTGAATTTATATGGCTACAATTACACCACATCATATCTTATACGATTTTTCCATTTGAAGTGATATCGGTATACTGGCCGGGATTATCACTAACAGTTCTACCGTTATTTTCAATGAATTCTACCAATGTTTGCCCCTTTATATGTTCAACAATATCTAAGCAACATCGAATAAGTGATAAATTAGAACCATTGAAGACCTCAAAATCACCCTGATTCAAATTAGCTACTCTAGCATTGAAGTCACCAAGGTAAAAAAATAAATTCTGAGTATAGTTACTTTATATCCCGACTAGGGTAGGCTCAAATAATTCTAATACTTGGATTATATCCAAAGAAGACTTAAAATAAACTAAAATTATAATAAACGTATTAATTCCCTGAATTTCCTTAACATAAACTATGATTCAATATCCACTAATATCTAATACATACACATTATTAACATAAGGGTTATAAAATATAATTGAACCTCCATTGCCTATACATCGGCTCTTCTCCCTGACGCCATTGGACGCAATAAAACTGAATTCTGAGAGCGCTGGGGGCACGGCCGCCGGTCTTTCAAGTAAGAGCGTTTCAAAAAGGCAAATTATAGATAAGTGTTTGAATTGTCTATTATTTTCAGTAAAGTTCTTATACCCATCAGCATTCCAGAAAAATATTGTACAGGATTCTGCACAGGAACTGTATCTTTACGCCTATTATCGTTATAGTAAACGGTTCCAGATTGGCCAGCTGGTGTTTCCTGAGAATGTGATCAAGATATAATCACTTTGCCTTTAGTTTTTTTTATTTCGAGTTGAAGAACGTGGATCGGAAGAGTTTTCAGGAGATGCGGAAAGAGAAAGTTTCTTATCGTTTATTCCTTTAGTTCTATTGAATTCATCAGAATCTGTGTGGTAAGACTGTTCTTTCGTGTTTTTTAATATAGACAAATCTGATTCGCTTTTAATGAGTGTCTTAGTGGAGACTTCAAGATATCCTTCATAGATGTTTCCATTCCTGTGCCATACGAATTTAAAATGTCCTCTCTGCAGAAATCTAGCTTTAGCATATAAAATCTGGTTTTCTGCTGTAAGAGTGTCGTTAATAAATATTTTATTATCTTTTTCCTGGCTAAGTTCAGAATTGTTGAGAGATTTTAGAAAAAGTTTATCTCTATTTGCTCTTGCTTGAGATAAAAATGAGTCTATCCATTTTGCTCAAAAAATAGATTACAATGATATCGGTATATGGAACACGAGGAGGTCGGAAAATAACAACATATAACAGAGGAGAGGAAATATTTGAAATTTCAACAAAAATATATCCTAGGTGAGGAATGCCAAGTGAAGGGGATTGAAGGAGGATTTTGGCCTTGATATCATATAGCCCGACACCACCTCCCGTGTGATCAGAACTGTCATGGCGTAGAAAAGAGTGATTAGTGAGGGAAACTTAGGAGAAAGGAATGAAAGGTCTTAGCCAGGTTTGAGATACAGCTATTATGTGATAAAAATTATCTTGAAAATATTGTTGGAATTCATCATAGTGGGCAATAAGGCATTGGCGTGACAGGAATTCAGGATATTAGTCATGACTGAGGGGTTGAGATATGGAATAGCAGAAAAAAAGGATCGAGGTTGAGGAATAGGATATAACATCTTTTTATACAGTATTCAGTTTTAAGATAAGATAAAATGTAAATATATCATAAGAATTTAAAAATAATATTAATGGAATTCTAATATTTTGAGATTAATTTAAAAATAACTTTTCATTGAAAATTAAATTATAAGAAAAGAAAAAATACAGACAATATCGATTAAAAAAAGAAAAAGTAAATAGGATAGTACTAAAAATAAAGCAAAATAGCATCTCATATATGCCAATATGGTGAAAATACAAATCGACAAAAATAAAATATCTTCAATTTAAAAAATAAAAATGTCTTCAACATAAAAATATAAAATATCTTTAATAAAAAAATAATAAAATATCTTGAACATAAAAAATAAAGTATCTTATAAAATATCTTTAATAAATAAATAATAAAATGTCTTTAATATAAACAATAATGTATCTTCAATATAATAAAGTAAAATATCTTCAATATAAAAAATAAAATATAACCTCTCGTTTGTACCAAAGTTGTAAAAAAATACAAATAAAAATAAAATATCTTCAATAAAAAAAATAAAATATTTATAGTAGTGAGGTGACCCGTACACCGGATTCAGCTGAACACGTCCAGATCGCTTGGTTTATTTATGATCAGCGCCAGGTAACCATCCGACTGCCTAAACCTAACTCTGCCTCCACTGAACCAGACATATTTAATTATCCCTAAAGCGGCCTACACACATTGGAACATCGATTCGGTGAACCAAGTTCCCATGTATGTAGAGCTGACGAACAACGGTTCGTAAGTTTTTCCTTCGTTCGTATAGAGTGCCACCAACCGAACCGTTGTTCACGAACCAATGCTTCCAGGTATGTAGACGGCTTAATATCTTTTTCTGTCTTGCTAGCCCGTAAAGGTGTTAATTGGCGGGTGTCATCGCTTCGCTGACATATACGAGGTGGGATTCATTTTAACCCCAGCCTCGATGATGCGTGGAGAAGTCCCTCTTAGTTTTTGTTATAAGAAGTAGTTTGTTATAAATTTTTAATGTTTACTCACTATTTCCAAAAAATAATCTCTGTGTCCAGTGCCTCAATATTTCACTGATAGGCTGCCTGGTGAGAATATTCTCGGTCTAAGAAAGTTCTAACCAAAATTTATGTAGACTTACCTAGCCTTTACCCACGGATATAAGAAATAAGTTAATTTAAAAACCTACTGAGAAGTGAGCAGTGTGACTAAGACAAGAGGGCTCCGTCCTGGAAGACGTAATAAATTTTAGGAAACCAGTTACCCTGGGATCCCGACTGGCATACCGGAAAAAGATGGAGACCTGGGAAGGACAAAATTCGATTAGAGGATACTAATGGATTCGAAGAGATCGTCCCACCCCGGACAAGGGGTGGAACTATGCATTGAAATCCCAGAATTTCCTCCCTCTATAAAACTAGTTGGCCAATCAGGAAAAAGGTAAGGCACAGTGACGGGGACCTAACCAACTAACAACGTCAACGACCCCCTCTTAGGTTGAACAAGGAAGAAAAGGGGAACCGAAGCTGAGGAACCAACGAAAGGACACTTCTTCTTGCTGGTGACTTGAGGGCCGAACTAGGAGGACAAGGACTACCTCTAGCTATGCCTCCGGAAGATGACAGATGCTCTGGCTTCTTCATACTCCATGATTTAAGATATGCAGGGGAACCCGATGGAGAGATGCTGAAGGATCTTCAACACCAATTATTACAGATAAGATATTTATGTTAGAACAGTTAATGGCTAGGTTTGAATCATTCCATGGATAACAGTTTATTGTAACAGTTATTATTTTCTCTTGTAACAGTTTATTATTTTAAATTTGATGAATAAAGATAAATGTTAGGAAGGAGGTTGTTCTTTAGTAACCACGCCCATTATTAATTTGAATATATTTGATTAAGTATGATAGTATTAAACTAGATTAGCATTATGGTTATTAGCATTTATGGCCAGGCAATTTGTCCTTTTTTCAGACCTTTTATTGCTTTTGGGAGCACAGATAGACTGGAGGGGGGTCACACAACTCCACATTGCTACGAACCATAGTTTCCTTGGTGCAGCGGCAGGCTACCCATAGCTCCATAACCGGTCACTTTGGGACCATTTCGGTAGTGTCCTTCCCACCGACGTATACTCAACCGAGTTTAAGAGAAGGAAGAGTATGGAGAAGGAAGAGAAAAAGAGATGGCTTATCTGAAAAAAACTGAGGTGAAGTGGTGGGGATTAACGTGCATGAGAAGCTGTGTTGCAATGCTCTATTTTTGCCTTTTGATGCTCGTGTTTCTGTTTTTTTGAAAAATAAAAGTAATTAATTATAAGTATTATAAGAAGTCTCACTTTTTCTACCCGTTTAAAACCTCGAATATTGTTTTTAACCTTTCTTTTTTTTTGTATGCATTGTCACTAATTGTGCTTAGTGAGGAATTTATTATGGTATTTTGCCTACCATTGCAAATTCATTGCATTTTTGTAAATATAGAATGTAAGTAAAGTTTAAATAAATATAAGTAAAAATTTATTGAATATATTAATTTTTAATTTTAGGTGCCCTCAAAGAATCATGAATACTAAACATAATGTATATTAAAACTTTTGGTTTAAATCTGAATTTAGCAGGTAAAAATCGTAATAAATAATATTCTACCAGAATGTGTTACATAAAAATAAATTTAATGTAGGCACCGTGAGTCAATAAAACATCAGAATTGCAGGAATAGTGATAAATTCCTATTTTAAATTTAAATTAACCCAAAAATGTTGATTTTACACAAATATAGGAAGCTATGTTGGAGCAGAATGGGCGTGGCCGCTCACTGCCAACTCATCCCTCTCGGCCTCAATCTACACAATGCGTTTGCTCTGTATGTCATCATCTCCATTACTCTTTCATCCTCATACTAAATAACCTACAAGGGTAACCTTCCCAGCCATACGTGTGCAGGCCAAAGATGTTATACCTTCAAATATTTATTTTATATTATTTACTTATAGAAATTTGTTTTGTTTTAATAATCATTTCATTTCATAATCGACATAAAGGGAGTTAAACGTTTTGCCGGTAAATTTATTTGATGTCCTTTCAGTTAACATAAGAATATTATTATGTATATTACCACTCAAATTGGAGCTAGTGAAATCCACCATTAAGCATAATATAATTATTACCTTCGTAACCTTTCTATTCACTCTGGGAAAAACCTCATTCCGAACAAGAAAGTTGGAAAGAGCGTGGACATGGACGGGGAATGACGAATTGACTGTCCAAACTTTTTTTTTTCTACTGGAAGAATTGATTTATCGGAAAAATGGAAAAAATGGTTCTAGATGAAGTCAGAAATAATAATAACACAAAAATCTCAACTCGAAAATGTATAATGGGGCTTGGAACATGCTGTGTTCATCAAATTATTGGTTCCTCGTATAATGGCCTATATTATGTTACCATGAAAGTCTTTCAAATAGATAATTTTTTTTTAATGTCAAGAGAGAGGGCCTCGTCCTTTAGTTAACTTTCCTGTAGTTTTTCGTTTGTTAATTATTTTCAGTTTGTGAGTTTTGCTGAATGCTTTCTGACCCGATTTTGTAAAATAACATCATAATTTGCAACCAACATGACCAATTCCTGAAAATTACCATGATTTCTATATAGTCCAATGAACAAATTCCTTTTGCTTTATCGTCTCAGTACGCAATGGCTTGCCTCCTAATAGACAAACCTATATAAATTAAACGTTGAGCAATCATTTTTCGTGTGTTGACTTCTTTTTCTCGCTTTTTGGTTTTGCTACAAGGCAAAAGAGTAGTTTTGAAAAGCAGCCATTGCCGCTTTTTAGAGTTCATGATAACTTGAATCTCAATGGATTTATACATATACTTAGAAGAAACGTCATATCCGGTAATAAATGTAGAATGTCTATTATCATTACCTCCAAAGATACAGATCAGGAACAGTACATTTTGTTAAACCGAATCGAATATGATAACCATTTTCTACGAATTTTTCACCAGGAAACGTTTAGAATGGTTTTCTTCTCCAATTCACGATACAATTTATTGTTTAACCGTTGATAAAGAAAGCCAATCAAGGAAATCAAAAGTTGATGAGACTCGTTTAGCGTTGTTTTTTCTCGAATTTTGGAATAAAAGGATAAGTGTAGGAAAGCAGACATAAACGTTAAAAATAAACCATAAACTTCATTAAGGCCTCCACTTTAATTCATATTAGATTTCTTCAACTACTCAATTAAAATAAATTTCGAATCAAGGGATCGGTGGCTCAATAACCGAGTACGGGAGTTGCTTTGAGCTGATAAACTAATTCCAACTTTCTTATCTGAATTTAGTGTATCATTGTGACTCAAAGGCTGACTTTGGGACTGAGATGTGGAACCACAAAATCAAGTGTTTTTCAAAGTTTAAAGATTTTCATTTCCAATCTTACCAATGCGTATGCCGAGTGACTGTCGATGCAAAGAGTAATCATTTACTGGCGTTTTAAAAACAGCTTCAAATTAATTGTATACGTTATTTTTCTAAGAAAAAGTAAACTGACTGCAGTGCAGCAAAATATAAAGTATTGTAATTTAAAAAATACCTGAGTTACAAAAAACAATTACATTTAGGGTCCCCTTGTGCGATCGCTGACTAGCCGACCAGGTCAGACCGTGCCTCTTAACGCAATACTAAAGGAAAAAAGAAAACAAAAATTCGCACCCCATATGGATTGCAACAATATTCCAAGCATCATTTTTTTTTTTTTTTTTTAATATGGTAATTATTGTTAGTCGGCTACCACAATATTGATTGTGTCGCTATACAGGTGAATTTGTGGCGTACACAAAGCGGAAGATCAGATATATATATCCTGTCCCAAATTTATGAAAAATTATGATTTTTATACCCAGCAACATTAGGTTTTGATTTTTGGAAATGCTTTTGCAATAAAATACGAAAAACAGAAACGAAAATCAAATCAATTAATGAGTCCAAATAGCAAAAATTAAAGCGTATTTGGGTCATTCTTATATTATTTGACCATTTTCCTTTTCTTTACCTTAAAAATCAAGTTTAAAAAAATAAAAATTTTTAATGAAGTTTGATCTGGAATAATAGTACGGACTTTCTAGAGTCTAGAGCGTCGATTGTCAGTTTTCTTATCGATATCCAGTATTAGTATTGCGTCCTGACAACCAAAGATAGGGAATCTTTATGGTATACAGGAACTAAAAACAATTTTCGACCTCAAAATTGAAATTTTTCACTTGCGTTTTACGTTTTAGACTTCTAGGAATAAATTTAGTTCCGTACCTTCGGCATGTCTGCAGTCAACAACGAGTGTTACTGTAATTAGGGATTGATAAATTATTTGCCACTTCTATAAATTTGTTTTATTGAAAACTAGTTCCGAATGTTATACATCCTCAGGTCTAAAAACACACAATAACATTCGAAACTAGTTTTCAATAAAACAAATTTATAGAAATGGCAAATAATTTATCAACCCCTAATTAGATTGATCCTTCTATACCATCATGCGGATGTCAACTGAGTGTTACTGTCTCCAATCTGTTGATGCCAAGTTCATCACCTTATAAAATGCAATTCTCTTAAAAAACATTATGGTAATATTTGTATTTCTGTTTATATATATATATATATATATATATATATATATATATATATATATATATATATATATATATATATATGTATATATATATAACAACTTTTTTATTTATTAATTTATATTTATATAAAATTTAACTTTTTTCTTCATTCAGGTAAGGTATTGTGGAAAAGAATAGAGATGAAATATGGTCAGATATTAGATGCTGTATACTGGAGACCGCTACAGAGATATGCACAATGAAGAAAATTAATATGAGGCAAAAAGAACAGAATGGTGGAGTGAAGAAGTAAAATGTGCAGTGGCAAACAAAAAGAAAGCTTGGATTAATCTTTGTAATCATATTAATATCATATCATGTTAATTAATGTTCAAACAATCAGTAACTAATTAAATTAATTAATTTGATAATGGTTAATTACTAAACTGGATGGTAAGTCCCCACAAGCCGGATGCCATTTATTTATGCTATGTTTTATCTAGTTTTAGTTGAGCTTGATTTCTATTTAGCTGCTAATACATTAGTCTATATATATAGGGATGCCATTGGGCAATCATTGAGGATGATTATCCCAAAATTATGTAAGCTTATGAATAATTAGAATTTCTTACCTTGTCCTCTAAATTGGATACCTTTCCAAGGGCCTGGTTTGTGGTTACCATTATTTAATAATTAACCAAGATAATGTTCCTACTTTTAAGTTTAATACTAATGTTAATCAAAGTTACTGCTATCTTAATGAAATATATTCAAATTAAATATGGGCATGGTTATTAAAAAAATACCTCCTTGCTAACATTTATCTTTATTCTTCAAAATTAAAATAACAAACTATTACAATAAAAAGTTAACGATGGAATGATTCAGCCTAGACTTAGCCATTAATTGTTTTAACATAAATCTCTTATCTGTACTAATTGATGTTGATGGTTCCTCAGGCGAAGGCTTGAAGGCGATGGTTGTGGTTTGCATCAGGCGAGGTCACAGTTCAGAGAGGAAGTCTTGCCTCAACCGCTATCAGTCTAGAAGTCCCCTCTTTTTACCTCCTTGCTTCTATCCCCCTTTCTCTCTTGTTCTGCCTAAGAGGAGGTCGAAAACGTTGTTCATTGGCCGACTAGTTTTATAGAGGGAGGAAATTCTGGGATTTCATCGGATGGTTCCACCCCTTGTCCTGACAGCCGATATCTGCGAACCATTATCCAACTAGTATAATTTAATCATACCTTTTCCAGGCGGTTTTCACTTTTTCCTCGAGACCAGCCAAGCCTAAGGGGACCAGTTCTTAAAATTGATTAGGTATCCCAGCTTTTGACGTTGTTACAATGTTAACTTCTCGGTAGGGTTTTTAAATTAACTTATCCCTTATCTCTTATGTGGTGACATCTGTCATCGCCTGTCAGTTACCCTTCTTTCTACCTGCTCGTCCCTTATTTCTTTTGTTCGCACCTGGTCTGTTTAAATTATATAACGATAAAATTGTCCAATATCAATACATATTAGTTCATAATATAAGAATGACCCAAATACGCTTTAATTTTTGCTATTTTGACTCATTAATTGATTTTTTTTTCGTTTCTTCTTATTTTATTGCAAAAGTATTTCCTAAAATCAAAACCTTATGTTGATGGGTATAAAAATCATAATTTTTCATAAATTTGGGAGAGGATATATATATCTGATCTTCCCCTTTGTGTACGTCATTGATTCACCTGTATAGGGAGACAATAAATATTGTGGTACCCGACTAACAATAATTACCATATTAAAAAAAAAAAAAAAAAATGATGCTTGGAATGTTGTTGCAATCCTCATGGGGTGCGAATTTTTGTTTTTTTCTTTTGTTTTAGTATGGCGTTAAGAGGCTATGAACAACCGATTCCCAATTAAGGTGAAAAAGATAATGACCAAAATTTAGACATAATATGGGAATAGGAAGTTGAAGCGGCCATAGAGAGAATCAAGCTTGGGAAAGCAGCTGGAATGAACAACATCTCCCCAGAATAATATGCTGGAAGGAGATAATAAAGGTGGTGCAGAACGTTTTCCAGAAAATTTATGAGGAAAAGGAAATTCCTAAAGAATGGGAATACAACATTATTATATTCATCCACAAGAAGGAAATCACAAGCGAGTGTGGTAATAATAGACCAATATGTCTCGCCCAGGTGGTATATAAAATATATACCTCGATTCTAGAAAAGAAGCTAAGGCCATTAGTTGAGGAAAATTTAGAAGATGAACAAGGAGCATTCCACCCAGGACGCCAAACCCATTACCATATCTTCGCTTTAAGAATGATAATTGAGAAAGCCTGGGATCGAAATAAAAGCTTAGACCTTGCTTTTCTGGATAATAAAGCTGCATTTGACTCAGTACCAAGAGAAAAAATATGGAAAGCCCTGAGAGCAAAAAATGTGCCGAATGGTTTGTTACTCGCAATACAATCAACATACCCGGCACCAAAAGTCATTGTGAGAATTAATGGTCAGGAGTCAAGGAGCTTCCCGATGGAATAAAGAGCAAAGCTTGGAGACAGCCTCAGTCCTCTAATATTCATCATCTTTATGGATGAAATAATAAAAATATGTAAGAGAAGAACATCAAGAGCATTGATTGTTCATTGGAACATGAGAACTATACTGGCACAAGTAATGGTATATGCCGATAACATAGTCCTCATTGCTGACTCTACAGATAAACTCCAACATGCCCTAGTAGAGTGGGAAGTAGAACTCAGGAGGAAGGGCATGAATATTAATGCAAGAAAAAGCAAAATCCTACAAGTAGGACGAGAGCCCGAACAAATCTATGCAACGTGTAATGACGAGGAGCTTGAAGTCGTGAATGAGTTCTCCTACCTTGGAACTGTGATTAGCGGTAATTTAAAAGTGCAGCCAGAAATATCCCATAGGATAGGAAAAGCTAATACTATATATTATCTATTAGTAACACAATCGTGGGAAAGATAGAGGTCAATAAAGATGTCAAGCTCCACATTTTCAAGGCCGTATATATGCCTGTTCTGCTATATGGAACAGAGAGTTGGGTCCTCCCAGACAACAAATGGAGCCGAATAACTGCAGCAAAGATGAAATACTTGCGCATAGTGGCTTCAAAAACACGCAGGGATAGGATCAGGAATGAAACCATACGGGAAGAATTAAATATTCCTGCAATAAAGGAGACCCTGGAGAAGAGACAGTTGGGATTGTACGGGCATGTGTGTAGAATGAGCAATGATCGAGATCCACACAAATTTATGGAGGCGAGACCAGTAGGCATAAGACCTATAGGAACACCAAGGCTAAGATATAATGGCTATATTTCCAGGTTGGGTCAAGCGAGAGGAAAAACATTACAAGAGATGACGACTCTTGCGAGAGATAGAGATAGATGGAGATCCTGGGTTGGATTAACTAAACGCTGAAAGGCACTAAGAGGAAGTTAAAGAAGAAGAAGAAGGCAAGGTATTGTTAATTTTAGATCATATTATGAAAATGTTATACAAAAAGATAATGTAACATGTTTGTCAATTTCGATCATCAATTATTTTTTTTATAAAAACCATATCGTATAGGAACTATTAAAAATGAGTTAATGTATAACGTATTACAAGATTAAGGACTTCGATAAATTTTTAATTGTATAAATAAATAAAAAGTTTGTCCTTTGATAGATCCCACTTCTCCAGTTGTTTCGGTAAATTCCACCTTACCAGTTAAAAAATAATATTTATATACAGATTAAGGTTTTATGAAAACAGAACTTAGGTACTATTATATTTTAAAAGTTCCTTAAGAACTTATATCATTAAAAGTTTTTGATAAACGTTATGTTAATATATGTTCTTGCTAAACATTTTTTTATCAAAATTCTGTTAATAGAAGTTTCTACTATAACATTTTAAATATTAGTTCTCAAATATAAGTTTTCACATACTTATTGGGCAAAGCTTGAGAGAAAGCTTCGGGAGGTGAGAGAAACCTCGGGAGACAGAGGTATCGTTGAAGAAATTAGAAAATCTATTAACATAGAAAATAAATAAAATTCGAAATAAAGAACAAATAGATAAACAATTACCTTTTTATTCAACATTTAATTTTTAATTTCAATAGAAAAATTGCTTTAAGTTGAATTAAATCACCTACAGAATGTTTGTTAAAAGAAATAACATTTTTAGATAAGAAAACCTTTAAGACACAATTCCATAAGTATTTTCCACATTAAATTGGGAACTTTAATAATGGTAACTTTTATTATAATCTTACTAAAAAGCTCTAACGAGAACTTTTTTAATACCTAACTTGTATATAAATGTTCTTACGACAAAGTTCGTAAATATTTGTCTTATTTCTTATAATTTCTTAGGAAGTTCCTGTGATTATTTTATTAATGGGCAAAATATAACTTCCAGTTGTAATTTACTTCTTTATTCCTTTAACGTTTCGGGGAATATTTCCTCATCATCAGAACTTTCATCACTCTACTATTTATTCCATTAAAATTTTTTTATATTTATTTTTAATTATGGACAATGGGAAAGGAATAAACAGTAGAGTGATGAAAGTTCTGATGATGAGGAAATATTCCCAGAAACGATAAAAGAATAAAGAAGTAAATTATAACTGGAAGTTATGTTTTGCCCTTTAATAAAAAAAAATCATAAATAATTTTTATTATAAAAGTTCTTACGATAAAGTTCTCAAAGAACTTTTACAATATAAGTTCTGATCAAAAAGTTCTTGTAAAAATTTATAATAAAAGTTTTAACATAAAAGTTCTTGCATAAACTGTTTCAAAAAAGGTTCTAAGAAAAAATTTAATTTAGAACAAGAGCTTTTTCAAAATAAAAGTGCACAATTATTTTGGAGCCCTGCATTATAATATAAAAATTTATTATTTAGACAAGAAAAAACAAAATGATTATACATAATTACTTAATAATGATAGCATAATTTAATAAGAATTGTTTAAGAAAAGTGTTAGAATAAAACTAGTAGAGCTTGAGCCATTTTTTATTTTCAACAATACTTAATTAGAACGTTACTCTTTTTGCTTTCTTTTCTGTGCAAGTTTGAATAATCGCGCCAAAATTCAATATTCTTGTTAGCCTGGACAGAATAGACAACGCTTTCCTCATTATTTCAACTAAAATCAGCAAACATTCTGGCTTATAAATTATGGTACTTTGTCAGAGTATAAAAAAAAACGTGATAGAATTTATTATAGATTGAAATGATTTTTTTATTAGCATGTCTTTGTTTAACAAACTTTTTGACTGTAAGCATTTTTGAACATTTTTTTTATCAATCCTCCGGAAGCCCTGGGTCCCGGAGGTTTTGCCCTCTCCCTGATTTTGCCCCCTCTTACTTTTGAATCCTTTTACAAACATCCGGTACTTGATAATAAAACAACAAAGGCTCTTCTGAATATCTTATGCGACAGCGATTCAAATCCATGAATTAGGAAAAGGAGTATAAATCAGAATCAATTATATCGAATAAATGCACTCTTGATACTATTCAAAGATGCCTTTCAATGCATGTGTGGTAAAGTAAGCTTACTTTAGCATTTAAAAGCTATGGAAATCATTCGATATGTGTGAGGACTTGAAAATTCAAACGTAATGGATATCGACGAATCAAGCATACAACAGGAACAGATTCGAAGAAAAAAACGGTAATCGGATATGTTTTCTAGGTTTTGGGTCGAAGTAGTAACTAAAATTGAGTTAAATTGACATCAAATTTTGTAAATATATTCAATCCTGATGGGCCGGCGTTCATTAATAGAGGGCATTTTGGCATCAGCAATCATTCGATGGTTAATAAAAGTACACATTCCGCTATTTCAACAGTATAGCTAACATAGGTAAAAAGCCCGGGACTTTTCACATTTTCTAATCTTCACATCATTGCTCAACGATGATATAATCTTATCTGAATTTATTTTAATATATGAATTGATTATTATTAGCTATGAATAGATTAAATCTTCAGACTGACATTAGCACAGTACTTTCACCATAACCTTACACAGAAATCTAAAAGAAGGCGATCAAAAATTGTATACCCGAAAGGTTCAAAAAAAGAATTAGCCGTCTTTTAGGTGACGGCATCGGAAAAAAGTTAAAAAATCATTAATAAATGAACTTAAAATAAAAAATTAGATAATCTGAATGTTAATCTTTAGTCCATGGCTTTATGATACACACTTGGAGGAAAAGTTTTCTTGGATTTACTATTCAGATTAGTTGGTAAAATTGGGATAGGGCAGGGATGAGCAATATAGCTTCCGGAAAAAGGTGGGAGAGGTGTGGCTATCAGAGAGCGGGCTATGTAGGTAAGTGAGTTTATTAAAGGAGCCCCGAGTGACAGTCCATTGTGGGGTGGTAAACAAAGGCGGGAGGTGGAGGGGGCAGTGGGGGTGGTTCAGTCCACTACCAGCCGCTCTTGAGAGTGTACGCCGCCTAACTCCGCCACTTTGTCGATCTACACGCGGCATGATACCAGCATGAACTTGATCCTCTTTACGACGGCTCTTCTTGCTGCCGCTGCAGCTTTTCCAGATTGGGCAGAACAGGATTCCGAAGATGACACAGGTCAGCTTTAAATTTTAGAAAAATGAAATGTTTTTCATTTCTTTTCCTTAGAGTCCACTTGCTCAGTAACGGTCGTGGTTGAAACATAATTGATATGGGTTTCATATGAAATAATCATCGGGTTATATTTTGATACAGTACATTTTTCACAGGGCTGATGGCGAAAATTAACGGGAAAAAAACTAATACTAAAACAGAAAGTAAAAATGATGGATTCTTAAAATGAAATTTAAAATTTTCAAAATTCACACTTTTTTTTACCACCTCTTAAAATTTGTCTTGGATTTTCTAATTTTATTTACAAATGTTCAGGTTACATATCGTAAACATTTTGCTACATCTCCATTGTAGATAGTAACTTGACTTTCAATTAAATTCAAATAATTCTTCACAAGTTTTGATATTAAAATTAGTATAGGACTTTTTACGTATACTTGGTATTTACACTTTGCGAAAAATGGTAGAAGACGCTTTCAAAAAATAAAATAAAAGTTGACCTAACACGAACTTTTTTTATCATATGTTATATATTTTAATTTAATTATACTATTTTTAACAGTAGATCTGGTGTTGAAAAGTAATTGAAAACATTAATTATTAAAAAGTAAGATATAAATAATAAGCGGCTTGAAATTCTTTTAAAACATATTTAATATTTACATATCGAGCGGATTGATAATGGTTAAGATAGTTGATTTGAATCAAAACGATCTCATTTTATAACATTGAGGCATTTGACATGATGGAAATTGTATTTTTATCCTCATACACGCATCATTCTATATCCGATGCTATGTAGCAAAATTTTTTTTAAAATTAATTAACTATGCATAATAAACAATGTTATAGTTATGTAGCAATGTAAATTAATGGAAAAGCTATGGGGCCTCAAGAAACCGAAATAAATTGTTTGATCGCTGTGTGAACTCTACATTAGAACCTTTATGTTTCAATTTTATATTTGCATTGTAGTTAATGTTTTTCGGAATATTGAAATATTTTTCCTCTAACAAAAAAGTAGTATTTAAAATAATTTTGTATTTACTGTGCGGTCACCGGTAGATCATGTTTAAAGTAGAGAATATCTTACAGTATCAATAATTCAGGATTAAACTATGAAATTATTGTCAATTTACATAAAAAGATAATTTTTTTAAAATATTTTTATTTATACACCTCTTTTAAAACAATTAGTCTCAAGTGTATTAATTAATAGGGCTAGTTTAAATAAAAAGAACCACACTTAAACAAACCCTCACCTTATTATTTCTAATTCTAGTTTCCATTTTTTTTTTTTTTTTTTTTTTTTTTTTACTAATTAACGAATATGAAATACTTGTTTCATTCCTTAATCCAATTTTTGTTATTTTATCTTTTTATTAGCCTTCATAAACGTGAACGCATTATTTTCTTCTGTGCTTTATAGAGTCATATCTTAACTTAATAACACTCCAACTTCTTATAAATGAATAGTAAGGAATACCTTCTATAATAATCACCTATAGCTGTAGAAGGTATTTATTTATTCTTTAACTCATCAGGAATATAAATTTATGTTATATAGTCTTTGTAAATGAAAAGTGATACAGCACCTATGATACCGAAATAAACAACAACGGTTATCAGGCTAGAATTCGGAAAAAAAATAAATAAACCAGTTTCATTTCTTAAATAGTTAGTTGGTTAATAGTAACAGGAAAGTGTGGAGTAATAGTTAATTTTAACAACACTGTACTACTTTCCAGCTAATCTACAAAAACATATATTCCATACCGAAATAGTTTTAAGGTTGATGTTATTAGTTGGTAAAATTGCTTGTAAACGGCAAGTTAATGGAATAAGAGACCGAAAGAAAAGCAGAACTGGAACATTTCTCAGTTTTTTCCTCGAAGGAAACTACAAAGACAATTTTTCCTTATTCCTTTTATCTTCATAGTTTCAATGGCCAAGAGACTCCAGCCAATAACGAAGAGATATTTTATTCAATATATAACATCTTATTCTCTTAAGAATAATGCATATTAAAAAACATTATGAGTGAAATAAATGCAAAGAAAACAGTTAAACTGAAAATCCTTAGCAGTTTTCTTGAGCGAATTTCCATTTAATGAATTATTAAATTGTTTATTTATAATTTTAAAAAAAGACATAAGGTAATATATATTTATAATGAAAGGAAATCCATATTTTTTTTTTAAATTATTTTAACTATTTTTTTTTTCTGCATTGAAGACCTTACTAAAGATGCCTGAGAAAGGTCTCATATGAAAGAAAAAGCTCGTCCCTCGACCTATATTATCCCTATGCTTATTTATTCACAATTTTTCCCTCTTTTCATATTCATTAGGCACTATAACCTCCAATGGTTTAGATAATGTTTAGATTAACTCTCCCGTAAAAATTACATTTTTAAGTTAGAATTTAAGATAAAATATGTCATTGTTTTTTTAGTTTATTATTTATATTTTATCCAGTAGATGCATGGAGAAAATCTTTGATTACTTGATATAAGAATACTCTTTTGTCAAATTTTAGGGAAAACTAAAGGTCTATCGAACCCTGTGCTCAAAAAGGTATTTTGTAAGTACACAAATAAATAAAAATTTGATATCAAGTTTTAGGGTATTAAATAATTCATTTTTTTTTATTAATCACTGCTGATAAAATAAATATTTAATGTGCATCAACGGGAAGTGGAACATGAGTGATTTAAAAACGTTATATTATGTCTCAAAATGTTCATCCATGAATTTTGCCAATGCTGGCGATGTTACTATATATTTTTAAATGATATTGATGTTATTTTCCTGTAATTGGGCCTCAGAGACAGACAAATATTAAAAAGTTGGGAAGTTTTTGATTCAGAATGAATTACATTGCCATTAATCCGAAAACGTCCTTAAAAAATTCAGTTTCTCGTTTTTAATATTTAAAATATGGCTGATTAAAAATGAACTAAGCTTAAATGTTTCTGAAACAATATAATGGGAAAATAATGAATCCTATGAATTGTGCACATAACTTGTTGTGCTGTGTAACAACGTGGTTTAAATTGTACATTATTATAGAAAACAAATAATAATAATCTTAAAATATAGAATATTGAAATATGAAAATTTTAGATTATCTATTTTTGATGAGGAAATACTTAAGTATACAAGTCGATTTTATAGTGTACGCTTGTACAAAGAAACGATAATTCAAGGACAAAATTGTGGAAAATCGTTTCATTATTGGATGAAAACACATTCAATCAATTTACAATGTTTTGAAAAAGAAACATTAACGAAATTTCATTTGAATGGTTAAGATATATAGTTTATATTTATAATAGTTATTGCCCTTTGTAATAACTTGAAGGATTCATAATCCTGATGTTTCGATTTTTTTTTCGTAGTGTATTTTCAGATAGGAAATGCAAAAGCTAGAAAAATCAGAGCGCTCTTTTTCTAAATTGAAAATAGTCAAGAGTTATATGAAGTAAAGACGAGAGAGGTTCGACTAGGATGTTTGGCACTACTTTCAATTGAAAATGAAGCAGCTTAAGAAATTGATTTTTATGAGCTCATTGATATTATTTCACAGAAAAAATATAATAGGAAAAAGTCATTTAAGCAGTCCAATATGGTCTACACGGTTTTGTAATGTCAAAAGTTTAATACTTAGAATACCATCCAATTTCTTCTGATAAATTAATCGTAAGCAACACGCATTTATATTGTCTCTATAAATGTCTGGAAGTAAAAGAGTTATATTAAATAACTACTTATTAGATTTCTATTTCATTCATTATCATTATAAGTTCCATAACCTTATTAGATATAAGATTGTGCTTGTAATATTTTCCATTTCAAAGGCTTATTTCAGTTCAATATCGTAACTGCAATTGTATCGACTGTATAGTCAAATATATAAAAATTCTTCCTTGGATAAATGGTAACTTCAGTTTACAGTGGGTAGAATGCATAAATCGAATGTCTTGCAGTTTTATTGGTAACAATTTTATGAAACTTTAGAGGGGAGGCTGCAGAAAAATGAATTTTAAATTCCCTTTTTAACAAATTCTCATTGATAGTGGAACTTTTCATTATTTGCTGAGGGGGCCGATTTGTGAGCTGGCTCGGTGCTCCTAAATACCTAGTTACGCCCCTGAGACAAATATTAGTTTAAATTATCCTCAGGACCCTTTTAAATATTTAATATAAATACACACTCGAACCTGTTTAAGTGTAGTGAATAAGAGGCAGTCAATTTATAAAGGAATATGCGATGAATAAAGACCACATAAAGAAAATTGTACATACCTACTACAAGACTCAAATTAATTTACATTTTTAAATATTTTATTTACATTTGCACTTTTTTACTTTCACTTACCTATTTTTAATGTTTTTTTACTGGTCTTTAACATCCTTTCCTGCTCCTATTAAGACAAAGGACGGGTTAATCCTACAGGTTACCAACCTATTCTAACCAGGGTGGGATGGTCGAGACTTATTCTGTGGGTTCGCCGCCAAGTAAATGCAATAGATCATAATTCGTGTAAACCCGAGTGAGTGCCCTTCCAAGTACGGTGTTCTCGAACCATTTGCAGATTCTCGCGTTTCTTCTCCTAGTTGCCCTATTGGTAGAACAGCGTTCTTAGTTTAGAACGTTAATCATGTTTAGGCTGATTCACCAATATACCAACAACTTCCGACAGCACTGTTTTTCCACTGAAATGAATTTTAAATTCCTTTTTTAACCAATTCTCATTGATAGTGGAACTTTGGTAAATATCGTTAAAAACAACGTGTTTCTCCCTTAAAAGGATTGTAAAGAAAAAAAAGCAGAGTGTTTAATCAATATGTCTTAAGGTTTCAGTTTTTTTTGCAGCAACATCATAATGGTGTAAAGAATCAAAAGATACGAAATTATAAGCTTGCAAAATGTTTTCTATTCTCAGTGATGGACTCAGTTTATTGGATTGTCAAATAGGTGACAATGAATTGAGGCAATAATGTAATAATTAATATTCACTTTTAATGCATACACTATGCTTTTGATTGAGTTAGCTTCTTGAGCTGACGTAACAGGAAATAAATAAATAGAAATCGAAGCACTGACACCTTTTTCATGACGAGAGAAATCAACTAATTTATCTGAAAGAGCTCACCAGCCAAGAAAATGTAGCATAAATATCTCAGTTCATCCTTTCAGAGTCAAGATACATAGCAGTACCCTACACAATTCTACTAATATCAATTTGAAAAGAGAACATGAAAAAAGTCTATTTTGTGAGGCAAATTATATAATTTTGAAGACTGTGCGGAACCGCAGTAGACTAGAGGTTGCTATGGTGACCACTCGAGGGAAAGTATTGCCATCCTGAAAACCATTCCAATCCGAGTTTTCAACGGAAATACACTTTTTAATGTCCCCTGAGTTCAAATAAACAAGTCAAGTAAAATGGCCTGTATGTGTGTATGTGGTAAGTCTAGCTAAAAAACGAAAACTTGTATGAAACTGAAATTACCTATTTAAGGTAGGTATATATCTGGGACAGCAGATTTTTCTTCCTAATCGACCACTTTACACTTTTTTGAATTTTCTCGAAAACGACTAAAGATTTTGATCAAATCTGTTGTGTCAATGTACAATTAAATGGTTAATATCAGGCAGTTGTTATCCTAATTGAAATAGTCTGACGGCTTAAATGCCGAATTTTCACAATGGCTTATTCAAATAAGTTTAATTTTGTTTATTGGAAATAATTGACCATCTCTCATTGTTGCAAAATATAATAACTTGAGAGAAAATCGTACATGCGATTTCTGACCTCGCTTTTTACAGCGAGTTCTCCCATTTTAATTTTTGAGGTCTTGATTTTATTTATATATTTTCTACGGTAAAAAGTTGATATTTTATATATTTAGTTGTCACATTTTCCTTTTTTGTATTTGACAAAGCTATCAAGCAAAACTAAACTTTAGTAATGAATGTTTTATTGAAGTTTCCTATTTCTATTCACTGACACATTCAGCATGAACAACATGCATACCATATTATACTAAATGCATAACTGT